>JBAMHW010000017.1:4183329-4218736 GCA_037177495.1 Rhadinocentrus ornatus
CCCCCCCCCCAATGCTCCAAATGGGCAAAATGAGTTGGTGGATTCAAATTCACCGCCCACTTCATTAGGCACACCGATTCAACTGCAGCAACATAATGCATTTTGACATGTAAACATGGTCAAGATGACTTTCTGAATTTAATAATGAGCATAAGAATGAGTAAGACAGGCAATTTAAGTGACTTTGAACGTGGCATGGTTGTTGTTTAAATATATCAGAAACTGCTTATCTACTGAGATTTTTCCACACAAACATCTGTAGGGTTTACAGAGAATGGTCTGAAAAAGAGTCTTTGTCCATCCTTTAAGGACCACAGCATCTTCTGATGCTACGTCCAGCAGGATAATCCACCATTTCACAAAGCTCAAATCATTCCCAACTGGTTTCTTGAACATGACAATGAGTTCACTGCACTCCAATGGCCTCCACAGTCACCAGTTCTCCATCCAATAGAGCACCTTTGGGATATGGTGGAACGGGAGATTCTCATCATAAATGTACAGCCAACAAATCTGCAGTAACTATGTTATGCGATCATGTCAATATAAAGCTAAATTTCTGAGGAATGTTTTCAGCATCTTGTTGAATCTTAGATGCAAATAATTAAAGCATTTCTGAAGGCAAAAGGTACTAGCAAGTTGTATCCAAGACCAGTGAGTGTAGTTTAAAAGTTTTTTACAGAAACTTTTTAGATCAATCGCCACAATTATTGTAAAAATGTGCAAAGAATTTTAAAAAAGAGGAATGAGAGTTGTGGTCAGTTGAGAGTGAGAAGTATATGACACAAAAGTGAGCTTATTTTAAAGATGGAAGTGTAACTCCTGAAGCAGCTTAGTGTCTCTGCTCTCAGCCTTTCTCAGCAGCCGTGACGGCTAAAACGGCTTTAACAGCTAAAATTAGTCTGGAACTGATGGCTCCGTTCTACTTTATGATTTCACATTATGAAAGGATAATTTCCTGGCGAGCATGACATCCATGTCAATCATCTATTTTTCTTCTTTTGAAAAATCTTGTATTTTTCTGTCCAGGCTAATGGAGAGCTTAAATCGAACAATCACAAAGATGAGTAATACTCTTTGCATGGACATCTTCAAAAACTTCAGTGGGAAATAAAAGTTAAATTTACATTTTCATCATAAACATGGTGTACAAATGCATTTTATCCTCAAGATATGATGAAAATACAATCCATAATTGGGAATAATTACAAGATTATATACATAAAATTCATTTATCTGTTGCTGATCTGACAGAATATCACAATTTATGTGTAGTTATTGCAGCCAAGTTCATTTTGCTGAAATTTCTACTGAGAATCAACAATTAATACATCAACTGTAGTAGTACCATATCTAAATACTTTTTCTCTAGATGGTTCATTGATAAGCTAACTTGGAATCATACACAACATTAAATAAAGCAAAACAGTAGCAGCCTTATACAAGAGTGTCATGCCATGTTTAAAAGTGGTGGAAACACAAAGGCTAAGGTAAAAAGCCATCTGTATAAAAGGTCTCTGACATACTGTACATGTGATTTCAAGTCTTTTAAGGGGGAATACATGTGAGGTCTGTTAGGGTAATTACAACTGGAACAATCAAAAGGGCTTCTACAGAGCCCAGAAAAAGGAAATATGTTTTTATCACATTAACTGCTGCAACATTGTAATCTTCACTGTAGAAAAGCACCTTGGTTCGCAAGTCTAGTCACTGACATTTTCCAGAGATAAATTATGAAAAAAAGTAAATAAAATAAATCACTATTTCATTTATACGATATTCAAATGATGAATTAAGTGAATATTTTACCTTATTAATTCTGTTTAACACCGCAATATACTGATTATTGGACTGACTTTCAGGTTCCATGTTTCTGTAATAAGCCCAGGTTTGGCTTAAAATGATGAACCTTGGTGTACTTATTTATTTAGTAAATGACTACAAATAGACACCACACTAATTCTAACACAGAGAATAAAGATTTAGCTGAGAAAAATTCTGTTTTTAGCTTCATCAGGTTATAATCTGCATGGTGTGATATTTATTCATTTGAAAAAGAATTACCATTCTCCGTTTCATCTTTCTTTTACATTTATCTGTGAGATTTAGTTAAAGTTTGGATTGGTTGACATTACTTTTTTGTTGACGATGAAATTAACCCTGAGGAACATGTTTTGTCTAATAATTGTTCCTGCAGATTAGGATAAACTGACTGATTCTCTAGTTTTGATGCTGCTTACTTTTTTATTTCTGTCAGAGAAAGAACCCACAGGAGCTCATCGGTTATGTCCAACCAATGCTAGCCAATCATGACTCTTTTTTTAAGACGGGGAAAATGTTTCTCACTGTATTCCTTTACAATGAAAAGTAGGCTTGCAAACAAAAAGATGATGAAAAATGTCCCCAGAGTCCCTCCAAATAAATTACACATGGTAACCCTGCATAATGAAGACTGACCATTTACAAAATGCCCTGAACAAACTGTACTTAATGCAGGTCAGCCATTAGGAATGATGGACAGAAAGACATTCTTTTAAAACTGGGTCCCTTACCCACCCAGTCCAGTATCGCCACAAACCATCCTTAGCTTTCATACCAGCTCTCACTTTCATCTAGGCCAGTGGTAATTGGCCTGCTAGCAGCACATAGTTGCTTCTAACCATTTCCAAATTAATATGACAGACTTATCCACACGCTGGTCTGTTTGTCATTCACACAGAAGTGAAATGGTGAGAATTGAGCCCTGTGAGATTAAAGTCAGTCATTGTAATACAGACAGTAACAGTGACTATTTTTACACTAGGTAGTAATTCATAAAAAATGTAGATGCCTTGTGTTCTGTGAATGGTCAAACCAACAAAGAAACTGTTTGGAAAGAGATGCTCGGTTTCTCTGTGCCATCTAAAATATAAAATTTATAATCTATTTATGTACTGTATTAACACCATTTCCTGAAAAGTTGAGACATTTTTTGAAGCACAGTAAAAACTTAAATGTTTTTTATCCATTAAAATCTTTATTTAGTCCAAAGAAAATATTTGTGTTAACTTATCAACTTTATTGTATTAAAATATTAAGTTCGATCAGCAACACATTCAAAAATGTTGCCATAGAAACATAAACATTAAACAAAAATTAAACATTATTTTACAACACCCCTCCTTAAAATGGCAGATTTTATTCATTTAGAAACTCAACACTGTAATTGTTACAGTTCTGCTAAAATAATCCATTATGGTAAATAGACAATTTCAGCTTGAATGCTCAGTAGTTTGTGGCTGCTTTTGTCTGTTTATGAAATTGCATTATGCTGTAAATCCTGCAGGGAGATTGCACTGTCCTACTAAAATTTCCATTTACCTCGCAGGAGAATGAATTGAAAATTTTTTCCCCCAATCTTAATTTATTCTTAATCTTAAAGTATTGGAAGTTACCTGGGCTGATGCTGCTGACATCGATTCTCAGGTAAAAGGAACAACTAAGTCAGTTTGAGTGTAATAAAAATCATTGCAGAGAACATAATAAACATAACCTGTTAAATAAAAGAAAAAATCTGGACTGCAAATTTCCTTATATACGATTGGGACAACAACACAAATTTATACACATTCATCAATTTTTAAAGAAAAATCACTTCAAGTAGAAATCAGCAGGTAGTAGCCTAAGCAAGGTTTTTTTTCCTCTTGATCCAGCAAACCTTTTTTTTAAGTAATAATCCAATTATCCAATAATAATTAAAAATATATTTATATACAAGTGCTAGATATTTTGTGCACATTGCTGCTTTGTTTCCAATTATGTAAATCTAAATGTTGTAAAGAAGAAGAAAATCATCTATTTTCACATTAGAAATAAAGATCATAAACACTAGACTGCTTCCTCAATTTGAAGTTTTATATCAGGATTTCCTCAGTAGTAACTTCATAATCTTTACTTACATTGAGGGATATATATATATATATATATTCCTCTCTCTTCCTCCTCTCCCTCCAGCCCGCACGTGCAGCGTGCTCGCTCCTGAGCCTTCCATCCCGTGCTTTTCGCCATTGGTCTGGGATGATGTCATCCACAGTGAGACAATAGAGCCCACCTCCCCGTCAGTGTCTCCTCGCACACGCATCGCAGCTCAGAGTGACACACGCTCGGACGTGACGCCAGCTGAGTTAGCCAAGCACTTCTGATGACATTCATTTCTCTATCTGTTCACTCCGAGCCAGGCAGAGCTGTGCGCCTATACCACTCCAACCCGGTCTTTTCCTCCATCTTTTTTTGGTTTGTTTTTCCATGTTTATTATTATTTTTTTTTCCCTAAAAGACTACATGTAGGAAACGCGCAGGAAGGGGAAGGTGTTCTGCATCTGGATCATACCAACCCATCGGCTCGCGCGACTCGGCCCACGCTACAGACACGAGGATTTGTCATCCCCGCTATGCATAAGTGATGAATTCACCACGGAACTGCCACTCTTGATGTAAGTGATGCTTCTTTTCAGTGATGTTGCTCGTGGTGGCGCTCGATCCGGTCGGCCTGAAGCCACTGATGATCCCCCATCAGAGGGAGTGCTTTCAGCACTACGTGTTGGTCAGGTTAAAACAGAAAAAGAAAAAAACACAAAACAAAAAAGAGAAATATCCTCTTGCCCGTGTTGATGCTCCGCTGGTATTTAAACATAGACAGAAACAAAGCAAAGCTTTATGTTATCATCCTCTGCTGCCTGGAAGATGTCAGCAGTTTGGACTGTTTGCTATAAGAAGCGGCGTTTTTACAGAAAAACAACTGCAACCATGTGATGGTGCCAATAAGTAAATAACTTGTGAAATAACTATAAAATTTATCATCTGATCAAAGTTAAGAAGTGAAGGGACAGGCCTGCTGGCTCGGGGCCTGCCCACATCAGCTTTATTTCTCATCATGGTAAAGGTTCAAAGAATACCAAGACACGGGGAAATTAAGCAGTGCGCCATCTAGCGACTCTATAAACAGGTTTTTTCATTACTGACCTGCAGGACAGGCTTAAAAGCCTTATAAACAGCAGAATAGAGGAAGAATGCCAGAATGTATAGCTCATTTATATTGTGGTGATGCTGAGAGAAGGGGTGCAGCAGAAGTAGAAGCAGAAGTATTTAGATGGCTCATTTGGAAATCACACATGGTGTTTGGCTAATGCTAATCAGTGGCTTGAAACAAAGTAGGAAGTGCTTAGATTGATGGCGTATAGACTGGTTTCTGTGGAGCATGCAGCTTTTTCTGATGCAAAATAAGAATCACTGCAGTGACACGGCCTACTGATGTAAGCACAAACCAATTTCAAATGTAAATTTCCTGCAGGCAGTATTTTAGTTGTTAATATGAGTCTTTAATGTGACTGGGTCACTTGTATTGATTAGTCCAGTGAGAGTCATCATTCTGCCAGGCTGTTCACTACTTACACACACCATAGGGTTGATTGAGTGCTTATATAAAACCACGGGCAGCCATGTCCGGTGACAGGGCAACGTCTCACTGTAACAAAGCTAAAACTGACTTTGATGCTCTCAGAAAATGATGAGCATATATATCCTGTATTCTACATGAAAGCAGATGGAAGGATACTATTTTTTTGATTAGCTCCTATGTTGAGTATAATTAAATAAACAGAAGAACAGGGAACTCTTTTAAAAAAGAAAGCCAATTGCATTTTTTAAGTGATATCATTATATAAACAATAAAACATAATATTCTCATGATACCAGAATAATATCGTTACGGAGAATACCTTTGGCCATGATAATTTTGTTATTAAAACTTGATAGCATGACAGCCTTATTACACATCATGCAAAATATAGACATGGTGCAATTTGAAAAAGGTGGATGTGGGCATGAAACATCCCAGAAATAGTTTTATTTTAGCCACTTTATAGTTTTAGTTGTAATATTAAGTCTTACACTGTAGACCTACATATCTATTATGTGTTTTATTGGGATGAGTCTATATTTATGAAATGTAAAGTTATGATCACTAATTGAGACAATTAACAAGAGATGTTGAAGTGACAACACCCCACATCAATCAGTCCAAAATCAATCCTACTTATCTCATTGGTATTACACAATATATGTGTAAGCATCAATATCTGAGCTGCCTGCCTGAGTTGGAGATAAAATATTGTTCTTAATATTTCCAACATAACTTTTGTGCTCACTAAAGAAGAAATGTATAACCAGCTCTAATTTGATTAGGGAAACTGAAAATTAAGCAGCAACTAGTATCCAATTTCTAATCCAGGAGTTGTCGGAGGTCAAGCAGTGTGACACCAAAGCTGATCCCACAAGTGCTGAATTTGCTTTGAGGTCTGGACTCAGGGCAGCCCATCCCATCCTCTCCACTCCCAAATTCTGGAGGTACTTTGTGAGGATCTTGGCTCTGAAGGGAGAGTGTGAGATGGCTTATGGATGGAGTTAAGTTCCAGATTCTGAAGATATGGGATCAACTCTGACCCCAGAATTATATTCTGATATGTCTGTCAGTTATGTGCCAGTCATGCATCTGTGACTGACACACATCTGACAGCACTTGAAGCTCAAAACAAAAGTGAAAACCAACGGGAGAATATTGCAGGGTATTTGGGGTCAAATGTTTTGGGGGGCACTACCTACAGATTTAGCTGTGTTGTTCATTCCACAGAAGCACAATCTTTACAAGTTATACCCTTTTAAATGTTACTGACACCAAGTCTATGTATGACCGCATGTGAGCCATGACAACTGTTTCTTCTTCTGTGACTGAATCATGGTGTTGGATGATGATCAGAAAAGTGTTTGGTTTTTTTTAGCTTGCTATGACGATGCCACCATAAAGCTGACCTTTTACCAGTTCTGTGAGGTCTCAGACACTTTGACCTTTCACAACTTGACTAATCAAATCATCCTGTGAATTTAAGTAAAAGTTTGCACCAAAAGAAAAGAAATTGGGGAGATACTGTGTTCAGGAGAAGGTAACAGACTGATGCACAGAAGGTCAACCTGAAAATAAAATGCCTCTGTCTGTGGTCACTGGTGTTGAGGCATAAATAGTCACTGCAGCGCTGCTGCTGAGAGAACTGAATGGAATGAATTTTGGAGAACGTTGCTGAGCCGAACAAGCAGGTAGGCTGTGTTTGAATTACTTGTTAATGTGTAGTGGTGCTGAGGATCTGAAACAACAAAGATTCACTTGTAGAATTTTTGGATAGAAATTTTGATTGCAGGCAGGGCCGGTACTATATACGAAATATATATCATATATCTTGGCATACCAAGAAAACAAAGGCAAAGAAAAAGAATAATAATGGTAATAATAAACCAGTTTAAAAACATGGCCACAGACTAATCGTGGACTCGGGTTTTGGCCTATTGTTGTTCCAGCCTTGAAGTTTAGTCTAAGAATAACCCTGAATATACTCCCACTGTTAATGATGATAAAGTCATTAAGTTGTTCTTTATGTTGATGCTTCAGGCTCGCTGTGACTGAGAGAGATTGGGTTAGAGCCGCAGGGAGTTCAGTGTTGTTGTTTTCTAGCACACTGATTTTATTTCTTAGAGATTTTCTTCGAAGATAAAGACGGTCTGGCACAAATTCCAGAGGGGAAAGAGGAACAGGTTGTTGTTACCAGACTAAAAGTAACAGATGTTGCTATTGCCTGTTGAGTGAGTTGAGCAGCTTCCTGGAAAATAATAGTTGTGTTTTGTGATAGTGTCATATAGTTTTTGTTGTTATTTTCCAAAGGGAAAAGCCTGCAGGAAAACAAATGGCTTGAAGACTCAATGCCTTAAAGGTTCCTGTGTAAATGAGGCCTTAAGATAAATGTAAAAGCTGTTTGTGAAATCAGCTAAGATGAATGTAAATTTGAAGAATAAGGTCACCATATTTGTTAGGCTTTTGTTTTAACTGTTATACCTGCTCACAAAGGAGTGGTCAAAAATCTTAATCTGCAACCACCAGTCCAATTTTCTTTCATGTAAACAAAACTAAAAATAAGAACTGTTTCTCTGCAGATGGGTGATGGGGATTATGACGCTGTATGTCCGGTCAGGTCTTTGTCAGCTTGTTAAATCAGTTTGACTGTACAGTTGAGAGATGAAGAAATGACTGAATGCTTGCTGCTATCACGCTGTTCACTGATTGGCCAGTTCGCGCTGTAGCTTCCATCACTTTCTGTCCGCTGACTGCGGAGATAAAGTGATGTAATTACTTTGACTTCTCCTTACTAGCCTGCCCTGGTGTGAGCTCTGATGAGACATATTGCAGAAAAAGCTAATTTATCAAAATGGCTTAGACAGATTAGCAGTAAACCTGCATTTTTATCTGCCTTTTCAGCTAAACAATAAAAAAGCAGGGCACATTGTTTTAGACACAAAGCAATCACATTTAACAAACTATTAATTAACCTTGCATGGATTTGTTTTGCTATTCATTGTGACAAAACACTTCTATTTTGCCATGAATCACACTTTTAACTGAGTTGTTGTTTACTTTGTTCTAAGATAATCTTGCATTATTAAATGTATGACATAAGCCTGATTAGTCATAATGACATGAATACATGGTGTGCATTTCTCAGGCTGGTACCCCATAAAAGCCAGACTATTACTAAAGTATGGTCATAATAGTACAATACAGACTACTAAGCTAAACTTATGCAAGCGATATTTTGAATTATGTTGTAAAAAGAAGATTTAACAATATGACAAAGCAAGGAAAAAATATAAAACTATTATATACATAGCATGTTAATTTACTAACACTGATTAAAAATCCACATGTATTCAAACTTAGATCAAATGATATGCATGAAAACTTTAGGTTGTAACTTTAAAAGTGAAGCAAAATAAATTAAATATGTATTTGGATGATGCATTTTATTATATAAAGAATTAGAATAAATTTTACTGTCAGGCTCTGAATTAGTTAGTAGTTTATGTGCATCTTTATCAGGTTTTACATATAGATTCTTGTGTTTTAAAGATGCATCTAAAATGATAAGAACTGTAAAATGCACCTGCAAATATTTTTTATTTTGCCAATACTTGTTGTTTCTTGCAGTTAAAAACTATTTGAGATTAATTGTGTTAATGTTGCTATCATCAATGCACAGAATGAGATAAATATGGTAATTTAAATCATTGTGGAGAAAATAAAAAAAAAAGGCCTGTTAATTTGGAGAAAAAGAAAAACTATTAATTCCCTCTAGACTGGTAATTACTCCTTGTAGAATGTGGACAACAAACTTTGTACAAAATGCATCAATTATAAAGAAAAATTACCTACAATTAACAAGTAAACTACCTTACTAATTTTAACTTTTAGCTAATGTTGTACATTATAGTTGCCGGAAATTGTAAGATCGTTATGTGCTTTCTGCACGATAAGATCTGCCAAAATAACATTGACTTGATAAAGCAGCACTATTTAGGACATTGGTTCCCAACCTGGGGTCCCCCAAAGAGCAAAGGGGGTCCAAAAAAGCTTTGACTGTACAAAGCATGTGTGATCATGCCATGTCCACATGAAGAAGAGTTAAGGTCTGTCCACTTTACTTTTTTATCATTTTGACGTTTTTTTCACATGGAACTAGAATTTTGGGAGCCGGAAAACACAAACCTTTGAAACTAGGTCCCAAAGCGAATTAAAGGGAGTCACCAAAATCTAAATATATCCCTTGTCAAAAAACAAACTACTTAGGCTACACCACTTGAGCATCCATCATTTTGGTCCATGTACTGTGTGGTTTAGTGAGGTCAGTGAACTATAGTAGTGGAGTAGTTCATGTCTATCCTGGTAGTTTAAATTTGAAACTTGTCTGACAAATACCACAGTGCAGATGATTCATCCCTATTAAAATATAAAGAAAGACTAGAAAGTAATGCAGTTTATAATTGATATTTACCTTAGCTTTGGTTTTATCAAAGGACATGACTCAGCCAGAATGCATCAGTTATGGTGAAAAGCTAGTTAATGAAAGCCATGCAACGTTTCACCACAGAGCAGATTGGTGGGGGGGTCTGTGTGTAAATAAAGAACAGCAAACACTGCAGTTGCAGTCATGTGGACAAGTGGTTGGGACCTTTATGGAATTGTAGGAAAATGGAGTTTTCTTAAAGAGCGCATCTATAACGTTGTCCAGAAAGTTGACTGATGCATTTTTAATTAAAATACCTCACATGCTAATTTATTCTCCTCAGTGAGACCGATAAGGAGATGCAGGCTATTGAATTATATATTATCGCTCTTCACTTACAAACTAAAGTACAAAAAAGGAGCAACAATTTTTACTACAGATGAAACAACCTAGTAGCAATGCTTGTGGTTTTACACACTCATTCTGCTTCCATTTACTCAACATATCAATATGATCCAGAGGGAATTAAGATCTGTTTGGTCAAAATTATGTATACTTATCATAAAAATTTTGAGTGTGGAACCCCTTTTAACCAGCCTTGAGAATCTAGAATACCTCAGCTTAAGCTTAATATTTCCAGAAGTACACGTGGAAGTTTTATGAACTGCTTCATAACACTAGTTTTGCATGTGGTGTACCAATTTAACATCTCACTTTATGTTTGTGTCTTCAAATGATTCCAGATCTGCTTTAAGCTATTACCTCTGTAATAATTAGAAACCTGACTTATAAACATATAAAGGTTCTTGCTAATACAACATTATGTATGCTTTCTCTTTACGTTTAGTTTAGGTTAATCAACTTATTCAGCTGTGTTTCAAGCCAATTTGAGAAAAAATCTAACCTTACTGGGTGGTTTAGTTATTATCATTCCTATCATGTTTACAATGTGCAGGAGGAGCTTAGCACTCTGCTACCTCCCACCATCTTTGACCCACTCTACCGCAGTCACAATTAACATTTCCACCCTGAGGGATGTGACATCAGTGTCAGGCCTTACTCTGATGCTGTGCTGAGTATCTGTTTTTCTTACAAGTAGACCTGAACCTAATTTGTGTATCTTGCGCTTGGCTAACCACAAAGCTTTGATGGTCATCCAAGTGTATTGTGTATTTTCGGAGTGGAGCAACACATCACAGAGGTATTTCTTTGCTATTTGGATTGTCAAATGATGCAAATAGTGTGTTTGGTAATTTTCTGTCTGTGATGATTTGGGAATTAGCTTGTTCTCTAATACTGATATCTGTGCAGGCCAGAGAACTTTTCTTTTGAATTCATTAGGTCAACAGGCTACTCTCAGTGTTATTGATCAGCCCAATGAGCTTAGCATCTTTGCACTGTCTTTTCAATCTTGCAAGAAATACTAGTGCAACTTACTGTTAATCTGTTTTTCATACGTTTCAAGCTCTCACTTCAAGGACGTGATGTGTTTTATGCCAGTTTTTTAATATAGCTTCATGTGTTTGATTTGGAATATGTGCAATATTTGAATATTGTAAAACTGCCTCATGCTTTGTGATTATTATTCATTTTATTATTTCATGCTATTATTCATCTTATTCCAGGATTAAAATGATTTACTGCTTGATGCAAACAAGGCTACAGAGGCTTGAAACCACAGGTAATCTAGTCCTGTCTATTATGCTATACTGTTGCATGTTACAGCTAGAGATGTCACGATTATAGATTTTCTTAAAATGGTTACTAGCAAAATAATGCTGATTATGATATAATGATAATGATAAAAATGAAAGACCTGAATAGAGTATTTAGAAATACAAGGGGAAAATATAAAAGCCAACTTTTGACATCCAGCTGCCTTTTAGCAGAGTAGCTGCTGTCTGAGACATAGAAAATAGTGGAACAGTGAAAATAAACAAGGCCAATATCTGGAATTAAAACAGTTTCTTGTACAGCACACTGACGACTAAAAGGCAGTTATGTTTAAACAGCTAAACGATCTATCAAAAAAGACGTATTTCGGTTTCTCTCATATGTTTGATGTAATGTTCAGTGAACACAGCTGAACTCGTTACGTTGTGATGTAAGTCCAACCTGAGTTGTACATGATCACAAAATTGCAACTGACACAATAACATATCATTTCAATGTTAAACATTATCATCATTAACCCAGTTACTAAACATTAACCTTTACTTTATTGTACAAAGCTGGTGGATTTCCTGCAGAATGTGAGTTTCCTACTTTCACGGCAACTTTTTTTGTAGCTGCTTTACAGGGTGGTGAGCCGTCCTCCATAATTACACTTTGGTCCTTTTTTTGTCTATAACCCAACAAAATCTGGCAAGAATGGCTTCATCTATTTTTTTTGGAGGAAATAACTCTTCCTCTGCAGTACTTTCCACATGGACGTTCCCCTTCTGCAACTGACTTGGAATGAAAGCAGCAACATGAGGGTTTTGTTCAGTGTGAACGTTTTGCTGAACTGCCAACATGGTTCAGGCATCAGAAACAATGCTGAGGGATCTTTACGATTCATTTATCGTGGGATAAACAGCGATAAATTGTGAAATCAAATAGTCATGACATCCCTGGTTACAGCTTCATTTAGTAACTCTAATAATTTTTTTGATCATGTAAAAGCAGCCAACAGATTTTAGGGAAATACTGACACCACAGAATTTTCTATACGATTGTGTTCTCTAATTTCTAGACACATCAGCAACAGCTCGATAGAGATCTTTTTGTTTTAATTCTAACTGCATTTGTACTCTTTATATCCATCCATTTTTTTTGTTGTCTTTTTTTCATGTCTGCAAATGAGCATAATAAGAGAGAAAATGACCAGTGTATGTATTTTTACAACTCGTACCTTAACCCTTAAATGCGGTTAGAAGGATCAAGCATTTTCTAATAGGGACTGTTTTGGCACAATTTTCAACATTACATCTATTTAAAATGGCAAAGTAGTTTATCTCACAATAAAAAATGTAAATGTGTTAAAAGCCATAATGATTTGAATATATTTTATTGTATTTGATAATTACAGGAACAATTTCAATCTGATGGAAGTAAAAAAATTATTACAATCATAAATGAAACATGCATCTTCCTCCTCTGAAACAAAATCCTCCAAGTTAGTATCAGCCTCCTCATCATGTAAGATCAGATCCAGAACTTGCTGTGCATTAAAGCTTGCTACCATGATGTAATTTACTAAAATGCCAGCTGAGGTACCTTAATAATGTTATGAACCCCGTACCACCATCCCAAATCCCATCAAACCGATTAAAAGGTAAAGATTTTGTTTGTTTGTTTTTTACATATCAGCAGGTGTCTGTCTCTGTGCGAACCTGGGCTAATGTGATGGGAACACTCGTGACAGAGTCAGTGTCTCCCTTTGATCTCTGTCACCACTGCCCTATGCAAAATATAAACCAACGTGGTTTGTATAGTTTCACGGGTTCAAGATTTCTTAAAACACCCATTTCCTTTGATCTGGCCAACCATGGCAGATCTAAAATCCATCCAAAGAGACCTGAAAGTGTTTATAACACCTGAATAAAAGTGTTGTGTTTGGGGTTTTTTTCTTCTTTTTTTTTTTTTTAGAAAAAGTTATAAAATTTCAGGCTGAAAGAATATTGTTTAGGGTAGGTTTACTACTTTTAAATGTCAAAATAGGGCAAAATTTGACCCTGATAGTATGTAAGGGTTAACACAAACATAAACAAAGAGATGTGGGTTGTCCTCTGCTGAAGGGCTCTGCTTATCAGCCTGTGGAAATAAGACACTCAGATGACTAATTTTTCTGCTATCCGCACGCTTGAGAACCCTTGACTTCCAACAATAAGGGGAAATAAAAAGTGGAGGGGGGGTTCTTTTGTTTTACCTTTTTCCATGCAAGAGAGAAATAGAAAATTCAAATAATTTGACAAAGCTGCAGTTGAGCATCTCTACATCACTGCCTGGACTTTCTGTGCTGTTGTCCACTCTGCTGTGTGGGTGTTATGGCTGTGAGGTATTTTTTGATGAAGTAGCTGCATAGAACCGGGGCGGGAGAGGGAGTGGAGGGATTGCCATCCATCATGCACAGCCAGACACCATCTGCTCTCAAAAACACCAGCCTCCTCAATAGTTTGTCCCCCAAAACACTCACTGCACTGCCTCTGCATCTGGAGAAGAAACATGGGCCACACAGCATAAACAAGCACTGTGACTGATTACTCTGGAGTGATTCTGAATGATGGCCACTCTATTATAAGTTTTACACAATCTTCTGTTGTGAATATTAGGTCCAATCATGTCACACAAGCCTGTATGTGCTTTTCCTCTTCTTTCTATGCACATTTCTGAATTGCTACCACCAGGCTCAGTTTTACTTAATGAAAACGAATGATATCTAAATAAATACTTAAGTCAAGCAGAACATAATTATGCATGAGATTGCAGGTGTTGCTCAGGTGTTTTGGAGAGTTAAATCTTCTGGAAAAACATTACTGTTCCGTCCTCTTCCTTCTGGCTCAATAAAGCGTGTGGGCCAAGGGAGGGCATCATCATCTTCCCTGCAGGCTTATGCAGCTCTCACAAAATGCAACTGAGTACCACTCTTTTTTTTCATATATATGTCTTTTAAACTGTGTTAGTTTGTATTGGAAATCATTACACTTTCATGTGCTCCAATTCCAAAGCAGCTAATGTGATTTCATGGCGTAGCATACTTACCATTTTTTTTCTTTAAATTTTTGTACCTGATCATATGCATGCATTTGCATTTGCTTTCACACGCCTCGATCCACCCTGTCACATCCAATAGCTCGCTGTGTCAAAATGTTATAAGTATGTTGGATCCTGAGTGGCTCTAAAAGATGCTCATAACTCTTTCATAATCTACAGTTAGTTTACTATAGTTCATGTGATGTGTGTAACAGATATATTGTGACCTACCCCATACGAATGAGCTGTCATTGTGCAAGAAGATACCACAGATAAAAGAGTAAGTTCTAAAGATGGTCTGGTGGTCCTGAGTTAGTAACACATTGATTCTGGTCCATATTTCCCCATAAGCACTGAGCTAGTACAGTTTGTTTTCTGCCACTCTGCAATAACACACTGCTCTCTCTGTTATGTGATCAAGCTTAGTTTTTTGTTTTGTTTGTTTGTTTGTTTTTTGGGGCTGCCACCTCAGAGGCAGTCTGGTATCTGGCAGCTTAAACTGTTAACAAGATGAAAACAATGATACACTGTCAAATCACAAACTAAAAATGAGACGGTTCTTTGATCAGACCAGTAATAGTTTCCTCATTTGACAAGCATCAAACAGATGTATGTCCATTCTGCTGTTTGGATGTAGCTTTCAAGTGGACTGAGGAGAACGTACACGTCTAACAGTAGCAGCACTGAGTGTGATGGCTGGACAGGTAGTTCAAAGCACAAAGCCTTTTATTGGATTCATTGGGTGGGTCCATGGTGTCATTTATGTGCGACTGCCTGAACAATGAGGGCAGTCGTACATAAATGACACCATGGACCCACCCATTGGAAGTATGATACATCATGGAATAGTGTTCATGGGAAATGTAGTGATGGTACTACCAAGACAAAAAAAAACTAAATTATTTCCATTATTCATCACCTGCCAAACTGGCCAGTAAGTTTTCATTTTATACTTGCCAAGATAAATCTGACAACAGAGACCCCACTCTCACATGACTTACTGATGCTCTGCGAAATTAATTGATATCAAATCGGATTTAATTGATATCAAATCGAATCAGGCTGTAGTGAATTGGATTAAATCAATTCAGAAAATTAGTGGTTATTTTCAGCCCTACTAAAAGTTCGGAACATATATGTTGCCATTTTGCAAGACTAAATGTATCATCTGTAGCAAGACAAAGTGATGTTGAATTTTACATTATCACACATAATCATAAAAGATAACTTAGGGTGAAGGTACATTATAAAGTAGCTTGAGGAGAAAACACTCAAAGTATGAATACAAGAACAATTTAAGTGGAGCACTATGCATAAAATTTACCAACTGAATGTGAAAAGGGGAAACAGCCAAAGGCCAAAGGATTTGTGGACTGAGCTTGAATAACCCACCTACCTGAAATGACACCAGACTTAATTTAACTAAACACCACTTCCATTTACCTCCTGATAACTAGAGGTACCTTTTGACCGTTTTACTCTCACAGAAGGTTGCCTTCAAGTCCAGAGAACAAATGCACGGGGAAGAGGATATTAAGATAAATGAATCTAATTCTATAAGTGCTGTGAAGCAAAAGACCTGCTAACATGGCTAACAGTAGAAAAAGTGCTAAAATCTCAAGTAAAATTGTTAATTCAATTTTTTAGAACTTCTTAAGTGTTATTATTATACAGTAATTTATTTTCAAATTGTGTTCTGAAACTGCTGTTTCACTTTATGCTTTAATTTATTACACAAACCGTTACAGCTTAGGCAGAAACATGCATGACAATAAAACAACAAAAATAATTAATAACTTTACAGATCATGCCTAATTAAGAACATTTGGCTGAATATGTGACTTGAACTTCAATGAACTGTCTCAGACAAAATGACAAAGCTGATCAACCATCAGACTTTGTAACATTCCCATAGTAGTGATCCACTATTCACTTTAGTGCTTTTCTGTATTCTTGCTGTAAAGTACCATGTTAACGGTAAACAGTGAAATTATCACTCTTTTTTTCACTTCTCTCTGTGGCCTAAGCTATGGCGTTGGGTGACTGGATATGCCAGTGGCCAGCCTGCATTTGGTGTCACAGACTGTGTGAGAGAGAAGTGATCAGAGTGATAGTGACTTCCACCATGATAAAACTGGGTCAATGTAACCCCCACCCCCTCCACCACAGGCAAAGCTGAAAAAAGGGGGAGAAAAAAAAGAGATGAGGATACCATCACCGGACTATGTGCGTGGATATAAGCATGGGGACACTGGAGCGTGGTGCTCTTTCTCGAAGGGTTGGTAACTGTGTTGTGTTGGGTCTAAAGGTATCACGAGATTGTTTCGACATGTTCCTTCCTCCCCTGTAGTCTGTGGTTTGCAGAGTCATGTTTTAAACTGTCCCTATGTATTTTATCTCTACCCATTTTTGTTTCTGTCACTAACCAGTGTTGCAATGAGTATACGGTCTTTCTACAGTGCCCTTTCACTCCCTTAGAGATTCCTGAAAGTATGGCTTCATGTAAGCTTAAGATGAAAATTCACCCTGACTGATATTGCTTTAAACAAATAAATGTGGTGTGCTGTTTTTCTAATTTCTGTAATTACTTCCTTTCAGTACAATGTAAGTTAAGATAACTAAGTCTTGTTGAGTTCTTAGGGGCAAGTAACTATTTAATAGTTGAAAGATAACATTTAAATAATGCTATTCTGACCAATCAAAATAAAATAAAAAATTATTATTAATAAATAAATGCATTAAAAATTTTATATTTAATGTTAGCTGTTTAAATAAGCAGCAAAGCTATGAACCACATGCTAATGTTAGCATGCTAACATGTTCGCACTTGTTTTGCTAGCATGTTGATGCATGTTTGGCTTCCATGTTTTAATTTACTCTGAATACAAATTACATTTGTTGGGAATGACGGAAATTTTATATTTTACAAGAATTAAACACTTGCGCCATGAGTGTCTTCACAAATTGTATTAAAAATAAGTTCTCCGTTTTCTATTTAATCCTGGACCAGAAATGCTGACTAAACCTTAAAATAATCCTGCCAGCTTGAAATGTGTTTTTTGTTACAGTAATTAAATGTAACATTTTTTGTTATCTAAAGTGTTTGGTTATGATGTTAGCCGGTCTTTATTGCCCAGTTCAGTATTCTGTTTATATTCTACCCTCTTATAGGTTTCTAGTCAAATTTGAGAGTTGAAATGAATCATGTGGCAGTCAGTTTTGATTTGTGTACCTAAACCCTAAATCAATTTGTGGGACCATAGACATATTCCATAATCACTAGGGTACACAAATTGAAAAACAAAACAGAAATTAAGTACATTCTCAAGTTAAACAAGTGTTTCATATTTTTTTACAATGAAAGAAAAAAAATCACTTTTAAACAAAGCTCTGTACCCTGCTAGCTAAAATTAAGCTTAATTATAACATTAGCGTGCTAGCGTCTTCCCAATAGTAAAGTAAAAACTGAAACACTTTATTGACCAAACAAACATTACAAACGGATTGGAATTATTAAAACATATACCAAGGGGTGGATTTTCATCTAGACAACGATGATGCATTTAAATGTTTAAGAGCAGCCCAGTAATGACTGTAATATTTTGCAGGAACTTGTTACTTATAATATTAATCATTATAAAAGTATCAAAGTAATTTAATAAAACAAACACTATTACAATCAGATATCTATTTTTGCTGTATCATAATGTGAACATTTTCTCTCCAGCTTTGTTGTATTGTTGTGTATGTGGTGACCTTCTGTTTATACCACGGCCTGGATAAATGCTTGTTAGTAATTGGCCCAAAGGATTTGGTTAATTCGGTTTATACCAGAGGCAGGATAAACAGGCTGAATGGTTGGGGGCAGGAAGTGTTTCATTTAAGATAATCACATAGCTTTCCAGCAGTAAATAGTCTTTAAAGTTAAGAATTCCTCTGAGTCATTAGCTGTGAGTCAGTTTTGTTTTGCACTGACAATGCAGTGCAAAGACACCAATGCAAATAATTTCCTTTTTATGTCCTAGGTTACGCAGGCTGACAAACAATAAACCATTTACATCATACAATCATTTACACAATAATTATTACTTTAATGTTGACATGAAAATTTATCGATGTTTTAAAGTGTATATTGCTATTTTTCCCATTAGCCATGACCTGGCTAGACTTGTTATGTTATGTGCATGCATCTTGTTAAGAATGAGAACTTGTCAGGGGAATGGACTCATTTGATGAGTCGCAACAACCATTTGATGAGCTTTTAGAACTGAGCTTTTAGGAAGCCTCAATGCCATCAGGATTAGCTGTGATTATGGGCTGCCAACAGCAAACAGGTACACACTGTTGTACCTTCAGACATTACTGGGAATCTGCTGCAATTTTACAGTCAAATTCCTGTTAATACAGATAAGCATCAGCTGTCTGGCTATTGGCCGTGGTGTAAGCAGGCACACAGTGAGGTAGATGTTTAAATGGATTCATCAAAAGTCATTACTGCTGTGATATCCATTCCAATGAAACATGCACCTCAGTGGGTATTGTCTTTGTAGAGTTTCTCCTTCTCTTGCAGCAAATGTGAAGGAGAAATCCAAACTAAGATGTTGCCTTAGTGCTTGTTCTGTATTAACACTTGGTATGTTTTGTAATGCAAAAGACACCCTGGAAGTGACTTGCAAAAATGTGCAAAACATATAAGTTTGTTATAGCCCACAAAGGTTAACTTTGTCTTCTTTTCTTAATATAATCACGATTTTTGTCTTTCAACAAACATCTTCAATCTAACTTTGTATGAAAGAAGAAACTGTGAATATATTTGAGTTTGTTGTGAACATGTGTCATTTTTCTTGAGGAGAATTTGGAATTTTACTTTGCATTTCTAAACTAATTGAATTATTTAAAAAAGACATTAGCTTAAAAAAAACAAAACTATGCTCACAGTTTTGCCACTATATACGCCATAGCTGCAAAGTGGTGTCCATAATTTTTTATGAGCATGATCTGTTTGTATTTAAACTTGAATGAAATGTAAAGTGTACCCCAAATTTTTAGTTTAACTGAACTTACTGTAATCTCCTGACTGCTCTCTTTTTGTCTCTCTTTTCTTCTTCATTGGACAGCTTTGCATAAACCCAGATGCCTCCCCTCCCTCTTGACGAGCGCATAGTGGTTATTCAGCGCCCTAAAAACTTAGCCCTATGTGAGGCTTCCCCACAAACCCTTCCACAGCACTCCTCTCAGATAACAACTTCTTCTAATGGACAAGTTCCCCATCCTACTCATCTCCACCGATCTCAGTCCCATTTTTATTCACCCTCTTGTAAATCTCTGAGTGTGGAATGCAAGCGCAGGTCTTCCCGAGGGCAGAAATTCAAGGGCGAGCAGCTTGGCATCCCAGCAGGTGTCAGACACATCCCGAGCCACTGCCATAGCAATGGCACAGTAACTCTTGGCCCACGGCTACCCTCCCACACGCATACTATTGATATCAAGGTGACAGTGGACAAAGGAGGACGGGGATCATTCAGCAACTCATTAGGGCATTGTGGAAGTGTAAAAGGTGGGAGAGGGAAATGTGTGTCTTCCCAGCTGGATCAAGGACAGTGTGAGAGAAAAACTGGAAGTGTAGGGAGATCAGGTGGAGTTGAGCACAAGTCACAGCGAATTTGTCAGCTGTTGTCGTCATCCCCTGGAGGGGTCTTGCAGTTTGTTCCCTCTCAGGCGCAGCAGCACAAGTTCAGAAGTGAGAAGGAGAAAGAAAACAGCAGTTTTCATAACAGAAGTGATCAGGAATTTCCCTCTTTAGGTCACAAAAAAAATTCCAAACTGGGAACTGTCCACCAAAGCCATAATAACCACAATTTCCCCCACCACCACAACTCCGTCCCTGTACCCCATGCTGCCATCCTAAACTCCAGCTATCCCTCATCCCCACCCTCTCAGTCCACCCATGTGCCAGTCTCATTTCAGCAGCTCAGCCAGCCTCACCCAACTCGCCCAAGAGACCACCGCCCTCATATTCTTCATGGTCTTTCCCTCTCGCCTTGCTCCTCCCATGCAGGCGGGTTCCCCAGCCCTGATCACACTTGCACCATCAATTGTACGCACCCCTTCAGTTGCGGCTGTTGGAGGTTGGTAAGATGCAGGGGGTGTAAGGGGGACTCTTCTAGCTTCCAGGGAGGTGGAGGAAGCACTTCCACCTCATTTTCTTGTGGTCACAATGCTGTAGCAGTGAAGAAAGGAAGCAAAGAAATGGGCCTGAGAAATCTGGGTGGGTGTCTCTCTACCGCCTCCACCTCCAACACCTCCTCCACCAACAGCACTGCATCTGACTGTCGAGGAAGCCTCTTAAAGCCTCTTCGTTGTGCCTCCTGCTCTGGTGAGGCTGGAAACTTTGAGAGTCCTGCTATCCTTCGCAAAAGACTAGTGGGAGGATGCCTTCCCTGTACTCCTTTATCCTCTTCAGCACCACTGAGAGCAATACAGAGCTGCGTGACAGGCTGCAATCCAAAAGCTTCTCAGACAGGCAGTTCCACCTGCAGCTACTGCAGCAGCGACCCCATAGTGGTGACATTCAATCCTCGACGAGGCAAACCCCCAGGAAGAGGGATCGGGGCAGCTCATCCAATGGCTATGTTCCAAGCTGATGATGATGACTACAGTGTGCGCACTATCTGGCCTGAAGAACTGGGCAAGAAGATGACACATTCTAAAGCCCAAAAGAACTGTGTTGGAATGGGGGTTGGGAAAACCTGTTCTGGCCAGGCCCAGAAAGGTAGTAATGGTACAGGCCTTGTCCTCTTGGACTGCCAAAACCTCCAGGAATACGCACAAACACATTTTACAGACCATGCTGGCCGACGGCGGCTCCAGCAGGGTAAAATAGCTAGCCTTGATTTTGCCAGCTGCCGGTTGGGGTCTGATTATGAAGACGGCCGCAATTCGCTGAAAAGACTCTTGAACAAAGCAGATGATGTAGGCATGAGTGATGGTCCTGAGCAAGACGAAGATGCAGCATATCCTTGTTCCCCTTCTCCGCGGTCCGTGTCCCCGCCATCACCTGTGTCCTTTTCTCCTCCACCGTCTGCCCCTAGCACACTCATTAAACCCAAACCCTGGCAGAGAGACAGGGAAGGAGGACACACTCTGCCATCAGCTCAGTCCCTTCACCTGGCCCTGAACTCCCTGAACAGAGAACAAGATGACGAGAACAACAGAAGTAAGAATATCTTATAATTAATCTGACTGGAGCTGAAAAGAAACACATCCTTAATGAAGTAATAACTAACATAAACCTAGGATCATTTTAGTTATAATGCCATTAAGTAACAATCATCAACCCATTATATATCAAAGATGTTTAATAAACAAAAAATCCTGTTTTACTGTGTTTGGAAAATGCTTTAAATTGTTGTCAAGTAACTTTATAAAATTTTGTGTTCTGTGGTTTAAATGGTCACAGCATAAACATCCACCCACCCTGTTCCCATCTCTTGCCAGTGCGCCTCTCTCTGCCACTCTCCTCATCGTTGCCAGCTTCTTTGTCCGATGAAACTGTGATGACCCCTGATGCAGAGAATGCCGTCATTAGCCCGATTCTGCCCTTCCTGTTTCTGGGGAATGAGAGAGATGCCCAGGACCTGGACCTGCTGCTGCGTCTCAACATTGGCTACGTGGTGAACGTGACCACACACCTGCCCCTCTACCATGTCAACTCTGGCCTGCGCTACAAAAGGCTCCCAGCCACCGACAACAGCAAGCAAAACCTCCGACAGTATTTTGAGGAGGTTTTTGAGTTTATTGGTGAGAGCCTGACTGCTGATATATAGATCTTCCATTAATATGCAAGAACAATCTGATGAAGCATTAAAAAAGCTAAAAAAATAAATGCAAGTCAGGCATGTTACCATAGACTTGATTATGTGAATAAACAAGGTTGTGTAGTGTCAGCAGATGACAGAATGTAGGTAACATTGCTATTGGTTGTTATTCAAAAAAGCAGTTTCATATTTGGAAATTACAGTTTTTACCTCAAGGAGGAAAATATTTTAGTCTAGCATCATTTTGAGATCACATTATCTTAAAATCCACAATTATCCCTTTTTCTTATTTTTCTTACTCAAGATTAGGTGATTGTTTTCACAGCATCCTACATAGGAGTGACCAGTTCCCTGTACTCAGCTTTTTGTCCATCACTGATACACTTTACAACATTTATCTGAGTATTTTTGTAGATGACTGGAGTCTAAGTTGTATTAGAAGTCTGAGGTGTACAGCATGAAGAGAAATGATGAGGGTATAGTCCCTGTGGTGGTCCCATGCTGCTGACCACCATCTCAGAAACACAACCCAGTCACTTTTTCAAGCTGTGGTCTGTTTGTCATCAACACAGGTAGCTGTTGAGGCATCCACCTGTATTTTGTGTAGCTTCTTGTGTAATAGTCCAGGGTGGATTGTGTTCAAATTAGGGCTGTCAAATGATTAAAATTTTTAATCAGATTAATCACAGCTTTCAAATTAATCACAAATTTCAAATAATTTAAAAATGATTAATCACCATTCGTGAGTTTTTATATACCTGAAATTTTCCCGTTTTTATTGTATTGTACCAACAGAATGAGCCGATGCTACAAAATTATTGTTTTAACTGACCTTCTCTTGGGTAAACGTCAGATGTCTAATGGTCAGTAAATGCAGCATGTAATGTACGTCTATATGTTGTTCTAAATCATCTCTACCATGTTCTAGATCAGTGGTCCCCAACATGGGGTCTGGGACCCCCCAAGGGGGTCCCCCAAAGAGCATGGGTGGTCCCTGTAGCTTTGAATATTAGAGCCATTGTGATTAATGTCCACAAATTGTCCTTATTTAAATTAATAAAAGTAGGGATGTATGTTGTTTATTTAACTTTAGCTTTATCAAAGGACAGGACTCAACCAGAATACATTATATATATATATGGTGAGAATATCACTTTTAAAAGCCTAAAACCAGCATGGTTTTAGCACAGGGTGGAGCAGGGGGTCCACAACATTTTAATATATGCATGAAGGGGGTCCCCTAAAAAAAGGTTGGGAACCACTGTTCTAGATCATAACTTAGAATTCATATATCATCATCTCACCAACCGTCTCCATGGTGATAATATCTGTAATAAACCATCAGTGACGACTGAAGTTAAAAAGCCAACATTGATGAAGAAACTCTGATAAAACTGATGATCTGGATAAAAACAGGTTTTTCCTTTTATCACTGCAGTGTAAGTGTTTGTGCAGCAGTGATAAAAGTCCTACGGCAGCATCACCCAAAGTAAACACCTGTTGATAAACTATATCATTGGCTGTTTGTTTTACTAGTTTTTCTTCACTTTTTTACACTTTTTTTCCTGGTCATTGCTCCTGCCTGGCCCCACATCAGAACTTTTCTAGACCCGCCCCTGCATAGTTGAACTATAAATCCTTTCCTGAACGATAAACAAACGCAACAAAAGCAGATCAGCTGATCACTGACAGCCGTCGCTGCACTAACGGAGGCGACCAGAGATCCACTCTAGAGCGGACACGTTGGTGCAAAATGCAACTGGGCTGTCGTAAGTTTAAATAAGAATGCAGGAAAAGTGCGGGTGTGGAACCCTCTCACCGGGAAAAGAGTGTGTGTTAAAACATACCCATTCTCCACGGAGGCGACGTCTATGGGTTGTTCTACTAATGCTGTGTTTATTCTCAAGTCCATCCATAGAACCACCTGGCTGATCTTTCCCATCGCGCCTGCACGGCCCACTGTCATAACAGAGAAATTATGGATGTATGGGGCTTGTCATGCCACACATGCGTTAATTGCTTTAAAAAATCTAACACAATTAATTACATAAATTAATTAACACCATTAACGTTATTTTTGACAGCCCTAGTTAAAACCCTTCAGAAATCAAATAACATGATTAGTCCCAATCCAATTTCAATAAGCAAACTGTAATGGGTTCTGAAAGGTGTTTACTTGCTTATTAAGATGATCTAATAATAGTCTCTCAAGGACTTTCATGAGGTGGGATTTTTAGGCAACTGGACTGTAGTCATCCAGTCATTTCCACAGCAAAGGACCTTTCTATTTAGGGTAATGTTGAAGAGGTGTTGTAGAATCCAATGTAGTTGCTTTGCACAGGTCTGCAGGACCCAGAGGCTGACACCATCTGAACCTGCAGCCTTCTTCCAGTTTAGTCTTTCCAGTTGCTTGAGACAGACAGGTTGTAGGAGGAGGCAGAGGAGGTCTGTGTTAAGATACACAACTGAGCTACAGGGTGAAAGAGTAGAGGTGTGGAAGGAGGGCGGGATGATACAAAGAGTTGATCTGAAATGAATCGGGATTTGCTGGGCTTATTCGCTCTGTTCAGGCTTGGATCATTCCCACTTTACCTTGAAATCTGTCAGACTTTTTAAAATGAATTATATTTATGTAATAATGTTATTAGTCATGAAATCAGACATGTAGTTTGTCAGGTGATTTGATAGGTTAGAGCCTTCGCTGCTGCTTGAAAAAGATTACCTGTTCTCAACTTCCCACCTTAAGCTATAATTGTAAAAGTAATGAACCAAGAATTCAATTTGGCAACATGAGATGAAATTTTCTTTAAAGTGAATAGGAGAGGAGACTGTAGACGTCTGAAATTTGTCTGGGAATCTTATACAACAGTCTGGCCTCATTGAGTCAAACATGGATTTAGGTATTCTTTGTTTTGGTTGTACATTATATGTTCTACATTATGCATGTAGAATCCAATGTTTACTGCTTCAAGTAAAATATAATTAATCACTGTGGTGTTCTCATCCACAGAGGAGGCATATCAGAGTGGACAGGGAGTGTTGGTACACTGCCAGGCAGGCGTGTCCCGTTCTGCTACCATTGTCATCGCCTACCTGATGAAGCACACCCTCATGACAATGACAGATGCCTACAAATACGTGCGGAGCCGTCGTCCCGTGGTGTCGCCTAATCTTAACTTCATGGGCCAGCTTTTGGAGTTTGAAAGGGACCTCAACTCTGGGGTGACTCCCAGGATCTTGATGCCTAAACTTAACGGAGTGGAGACGCAGGTGTGAAAGAAGTCAGGGCTTCAGGAGTGTGTAGCATTACCCGAGGAGAATAAGACAATGAAATATTACAATGACAGAAAGAGTGCAACACATTGTAATGAAAAGATATGATGAGACATATTACACCTGGAAAATGTTGTTTGGTAATTAATCCTCTGAATACTGTGAAACACAAGACAAAGGACTAAAAAGTTAATTTAAGTAGTTCATTCTTAGACATGATCCCCATCCAGTATACCGTTTATAAGATAATGTGCCAATATTTTGTATAACTCTAACTTTACACAAATATCTGCTTTTTTTTTCTTTTATACCTCTTTTTTTGTTTCCCTCGTTTACATTCACAGTCACACAGACAAAAAAAAAAGTGAATTTGTTGCCATAAATCATAGATGCATGTAGAACGGGAATGAAACTATGGAAATATTCATTATTAATCTTTCAATTACACTCTCACTCTGATGTTTCCACCACATGTAGCAGCAAACAGGTCATCAGAACGTACTTTACTTCCCGTGCATTCATCTATCATCACCCACTGATTTATCACAAAGATGAGAACGGACCTCAATTACTGCTTTTGGTGTTAATTTCTTTGTTTGTTTCCTGATTTGTGAATCATGCAAAAGGTTGGCATGGACCTAGTAAGGAAACTCACAAAAGTGACAAATGGTTTTATTCTGTTAAACTAGCCTGTGTATTGGCCAAAGCATGATACTGTAGAGTTGTGGAGTCCCTGTTCTAATGAATATGCAGGTTACACATTGAAATGAGCTCATTATGAAGGCATTTACTACTGAGCAGAAATCACAAATGTTTGTTTCTTTGTTTTGTTTTTTTCTTTTATATATATATATATATATATATATACTGTATATGCATTATGATTACAGCACATTTGACCAGAAGTGTGGGTTAGCAGGCATTGTTCTGCTTTTTTAATGTGCTTTAAACCTCTCCTACTGTGCAGACATTGTGTTTTATGGTTGTTGTTTTTTTTAATGCAACAAAGTTGATCTTTTGCACAAAGCAGCTAGTTCAATGCATGGACTGATATTCCCTATTTATAATTATAAAGAACAGATAGCTGTTTGATTTTACATTAAGACCTTTAACATCCTGCTGCTTAACCTCTCTGGTTGCTTAGTTATTTTCTTGTCTTAAGAAAAAAAAAAAAAAAAAACGGGACTGTTTTTTGCAGTTTGGAAGTGTTATTTCTAGAATGGGGCTAATTTCAACTTCAAATATTTTTTGATTATTTTAGGCTTTTGTGGAGGAGTTGAATGAGACCTAAACATCATGGTCTTTTTCTGCAGGTGATGATGTTTAGGTACCCCCTCACACACCCACACACACACACATAAAGTTAGTTATTTTGCCTTAAAGTCCTGCTGACTTTCTAAACTCATTTTCTAATGGCTATGCATTATCTTTCTAAAGACAGTTTTTGTTGGATTATAAAACAATTACTCTATACACTGTGATACATTTTTCTGCATTTTTTACATTAAACCGTTAATCCTGTTTCACACACCTGAAACTGTAGCCCCCTGTCCAGCCATCCTGCAGGAAGTTCAACCAAATATATAGTTATGTGAAAGAGAAAGTATCAGGATATAATAGTCATCTGACTCTTACCAAATCTTAAAATCAGGACCATTGCATCACCTTTTTTTCTTTCATTCATTTTGTTGTAGATTTTCTGCTCAGCTTGGGATCATTGTGCTGTTGTATGATCCAATTTCTGTTAAGCTTTACCTGTCAGACAGATGGCCTCAGTTCTGACTCTACGAGTTCATGGTCAACTCAGCGACTCAATGACAATGTGTTGAGGTGATTGCAAAACAAGCCCATTTAATAAGCCTTCCGCCATCGTGCTTAACAGTTGATATGAGGTGTTTAAGCTAGCATACTGTGTTTGGCTTTCACCAGAAATTTCCACTTCTGCTTTTGTCCAGAGGACTTGTAGCTTGTTTGGATAAGTCTACGCTGTGTAGCAATGTTTTGTTGTGATAAGGTTTTCCCCTGGCGGCCCTTCTAAATAAGATCAGACAACATTAAATTATGTCCTGATATTTAAAAAAAACTTGGAATTAAATTTCTTTTTCACATGATTATAAGTACATAAAGGAAGAATGAGGAAATTTCCCTTTAAAAAGCATCTTAGTATAAAGAAATTACTATCTTCACAAGTGGCTAATGAACCAGCTACTGTGTATAGAGTACAGTCAGGATATTCTAAACATCACAGCCAATTAGAGCTGTTGTTTTCTAATCTGGAAGCTAAGAAGGACCTTACTTTGCAATCTCTCCACAGTGATATCATATAAATATTTTCAATAACTGTCAAAGTACAGATACATTTTGCACAAAGCAGTTGTGAAACAGGTTCAGACTTCTTTAAATTCTTTAAAGACTGCAAAGACTAATCTAACTCATCTCAACTAAACAGTAAAATCTGCTGTGGTAGTTTTTGTTTTAAATTATGCTGATGAGCAGATGGCTGAAACTGCAGGAATTTAGAGACTACTTTAGGTATTTACACAAAAGATTACTTGTATAGGAGTTGATGAAGCAGAGTTTTTTTTCAACTTTTTCCTAAAATCCTGTAATATTTGTTGCCATTTACCACATTACAAGTTGTGATAAAGGAAATGCCTTCAGTTTAGCCTTTTGTAACTTTGTCCTCAGCTGCTGTCAAGACTTGGTTAAATGTTGGGTTTATTTTCTGGCTGAATAACTTTGAAATAGGCTTTATATTTTTCTACAATCAAAAATTCATTATTTTGTCTATTTACTGCTTTTTTTTATTATTAGATGACTTTTTTCCCCTTTTTTTAACATATGAGAAGCCATCTGGACAGAATGATGCCCTCCCACTCTGCATTGACAGTTTGGATCTTCAGCTGTGCTTTACACTTCCACTGTTATCAGACCTCAGTAACCAGAACATGTTGCGCTCCTGTTTTTACCTCCTGCTTCTCTTTCAGCTGGGGATACATAAGCCGAACACGCTGTCTACCCCTCCCGTCTCTCCGGCTCAGCAGAAGGTGTAATGTTAACCTTTGAGAAGGGCCTTGTGGCTAGTGCTCCTTGATGTTTTTTTATACAGACTTTATATGCAAAATGGCTGCCGGAGCAATTTCTTAAATGCCATGCTGTGTGGACTTGATGAGTAGTTGAGTTATTGCTGACCTCAGATGTTTGTACTTGAGACACACTTTGAAGGAAATTCTCTTTAATTCGTGAGTTTTAGGGCCAGTATATGTCAGTGTGTATGTGTGTGTGTCTGTTTGTGTGTTATTAGTTGCTGTATGTATGATAACTTTTTGGGAACATTGTATATTCATCCATTGCTGACTTGTGGGAACTTATTTATTCCTGTTTGTATTTTACTGCTAATTTTGAACAATGTGTTATTTCCTCTACCAAATATTGAACTTAAAGATATTGATTCATAGGAATGATGATGATGACAAAAAGCAGACCACCTCCTTCCTTGTTTATGGGGGTAAGAACTCTTCAGGTATGACTATCATAGTAATGCTGTGCTGTTGCTTCCTCCCTCCTCCTCCAGAGACCCCAAACTCTTGTTATCTAACCTGTGATGCTGTTCTGTCACCTCCTTCCTTTTCATAATAGATTGTTTCTCTTCAGCAAATGTAATATTTTCATATTGTAATATCTTGTCCTTGTATTTAGACATTTTTACCTTTGTGTACCGACTATAATCATAATTTTATGAGGTGCACTGTGAAGAGTACAATGCTGCTATATCACAAACACTTTAATTCTGTCCATCATGTTCAGCGAATGGTAAATTCTGAATAATGCTAAATTTGATGGAAAGTGGGCTTGAGTACTGAGGTTGTGCTTAAATTCAGCTCATTGTGCAGCCTCGGTGCAATCTAAGAGTGCACACTCATAGGATGTAGCTGACCCTGATAGTCTTACTTTACAAGAATGACAGAGCGATGAGAGAGTAAAGTGTAGCTGTTAAGTATTTATAAAAGATCATCTCATTGCTATTGACCTTAGCAAATACTGTATAAGGTGACTTTTTTTTATTAAATTAAGTGACTTAATTGACTGACTTTAGTTATTTTATAGAAAATGCCTAAATACTGTTTAACAAACAAAATTTGACAAAAATAAATAAAAATATTGATGAATCAAATATGTATTGTCCTAAAAATATTCATCAGGAGGTCCATTTTAGTCTTAGATTATTCCCTTATTTTTATTTTGCACTTCTAAAAGGTTGGAACTTGTCAATCCAGCTAAAATGTTTTTCTGTTAGGGATTTATTTTAAATCAAAGTTATGATTGATGCTATGAAATATCTTACAGATATTCATGGTGAGCAGAGGGCACCTCATATGATACCTCATTATTATTAGCTCATTATTTCTCATTATTTGAGATGTTAAACACATGCAAAACAACAGCTTGTCAGCGTTATCATTGTGAGCAGGTTAGCATTTAACACCAATGTGCTTCCACTGCCAGAAAGTTTGTGGATTTCTAGTCTTGTTTTAGTCAAATGTAGAAAAAGTGCACATAGCCTGAATCATAAAGGTACTTTATGTTTCTGTCAAGTAAATTATGATGTGAAGTTTTACTGTTTCAGAGGCCAGATTTTTGCTCGGATAGATAAAACTATGTACAGGCAAACATGGAGTCTAAATATTAAGTGTCATCTTAATATTTACACATTTTCTGCAGATTATTTAAATTACTGAAGAATTTATCTTTTGGTTGCTGTATGAAATATTAATGAAAAGCTAATAAGAAAATGCCCATCGCAGCTACACAGCATCCAAAGGGATGTCTTCGGATGTTTTATTTTGCTGGATCAAAAGGCAAAAATGCAAAATATATATATAGATAAGAACTGATCAGGATAATATATGGTCAAAAACAGTTTATCCTGACATCTGTGAAGGTATAAAATGATGACTGAAAAACTATAAAATTGTTGCTACTTTGTCTCTAAACAGCATGTGTTGTTGATTTGATGTTATGATGTAAGGACTTAGAGAATAGACTGTGCTGACATAATGAATACAAAAATATAAATATGCCTATTACATCAAAAACACAAAATTATCCACATGCTTTTCAAAGATGAATTGGCTGCCTTTTACATTTTGTACTCTCTTTTGAGGAAAACTGCCTAAAGTTTCTGAATATTTGCAGCTTAAAATAGGCCTGTATACAATAATAAGTTTTTGCCATACAAGTGCTTTTGGGCTTGTAAATTTTGAGAATCTTGAGATCTCAGAAATAGTCCAAAAATGCATCTATAATTCACTGTAGCACAATATATGCAAGAGGTCAAGAGGAGTTTTGCTGAAATATTGCTGAAATCTGTAGCTTGAGAGTGTCAGGATTACAACTTTGAATAAAAAAATTTTTAAAAAGCCTTCCACTTATTCAGGATTTCTCAGAGGAATGAAGTTGGGAATTTTGAAGTTTACAAAGCAAGCAACAAAAATGGTTTTGACATGTTTAACAAAAAAAAGGATGCAAACGATCCGAAAAATGTGTGATTGCTTTAGATTAGTTTCTATTTCAGCCTTGTGTCTTATCCATGCAGAACAGTGCTGCAACATGCAAGCTGCATTAGGAGGTTGGGGAAGAACAAGACAAAGTGTTTCACAGATGTGCTCTCGGTACGTTGGATTCTGTTTATTACATTTTCAGCAGCTTTGATTAACCTGGTTCCTGTGTAGGTGACATGAATGAAGATTTTCCCATCAAGTGTTTTAACTGCTGTCTTGTCTCTTATGTTGGTTTTAGCTGAATATTATAATGTTACCATAATAGCATCCTAACATGTGCAGTACAAAACCCGATGGCTGGATAGTGAAGTTGTTCTCTTTGTTCATTTTTAGTAAACACACTGGAACTGACTTTTAATAATAAAACAAGATTGAGAAACAGCCATTGCTGGAGTGTGTCTTGGTTTCATTTTATTTTATGACTAAAAGCTTTGGCGGGTTCACACACGCAATCAAACCGTTCTCTGCAATAGGCTGACATTTCCTCTGTCGACTGATCCCTGGCACTGTCTGAATGAAGCTAGTAGTGTCTGTTTGGAAAGTATTGATCAGTTATGTTACTGTCAATATGAACAGCCAATTGCAATTGATGACTCAAATGATCATACACTCTGCTCCTCATCATTACATAAGAATGGTTTGGGATTCATAGCAGTGTGATAAAGCACCTAAGGGCAGATCAATTACAGATAGAAGGTTTCAAGCAACCTCAGTATTAGCCTGCTGTAACTTCACGTAGCTCTGTTTTACTAAATGTGCTTGCCTGTGAGCACCAGCTTTTTATTTCAAGACAAAGTTTCTTTTTCTGAATTATTCTAGATTTTATTCTGATTTTCTAGAATGCAACTTCTGCAACTTAGAGTTGCATAAATTGCCAATTATACACACATTCAGGTCCCCTTAGTAATAATAATAACAAAACAAATCATTATTTAATTTACCACTGTCAATGATAGTTTACAAACGTACAAAATACTGTACTACTGAAACTTTTAAGATACTCAAAATTTAACAAAGAAACCAATAATGCAAATAGATAGATAAGCTTTTTTTTTACAACTTCAGTCAAATTTATCAAAATAATGTCTTGTTTATTTATTTATTTTTTATTATTTTACTTTATTAAGCCCAAGCAGGGAAATTCTTTCTCTGCCTTTAACCCATCCTAGTTGCTAGGAGAAGTAGGCTGCCAGATTCCAACACCCAAGGAGCAGTTGGGGGCTGAGGGTCTTGCTCAGGGGCCCACAGTGGTTTTACCTTAGTTTCCAGCCCAGGGACTTGAGCCCAGGTTCTCCAGAACCAAGCCCACCTCTGTCACCACTAGGATACCCACTCCCCTCTTTTACTTTTTTATTGTGTTGTTGTCCAGCAGCTGTCCACAAGGTCAGCTAAGTATCTTGTTGCAATAATTTATATCAGTAGCGGAACTTAACAATCCTTTTAGACCTGAACAGGTAACAACAAAAAGAGGCAAGCAGAGGAATAGCATGACCAGTCAGAATGTGAGTTGCTGCCTCCTAACCTCTCTGCAGACCCCCAAACCTCTTTTAAGGCAAACCACTTGCCACATGATTTTAGCAGTTGTTCAGAGGTGATAGAAAACTACCCTTATCTTGTTTTACTGTTTTCCTTGCTGAGTTCAATAATGGAAAATATGCAAACAACCAGCTTTACCTGATCTGAGTTTATAAGCCTGTCTATGAATATAAAAATATCCAAGTATCTTTGGTCCTCCACCACATCTGGAAGCAATAGTTTTCAATTTATTCCTATTCCTCCAGAAAATTTACATTGGACATCTCAGCTTATGGGCCATTAGTTGTCACCTTTGGTATAGTATGAGGTTAATTCTCTAAGCTGGACTTATAAATAAAAATGGTCAACTGCCAACATCATCCTGCTCGATGATTAAAAACAGGGATGTTAAAGGATAACTTATCTGCCAATGGTGCATGATAGCCTGCAGCATAAAACTCAGAGGTTATTATAGAGAATGTTTGTTTCAAGGTCTGCATAGGCCGCACTTGATATTCTGAAGAATATTTAGATGCGGTGTCTCTTAAAAAGCCTCAAGTCATTTACCATTAAAGCTCCCAGAGATAATGCATAAAGCACTTTGTTTGTCAACATCAATGCTGCAGCTACTGTTAAACTGTAACACACCCAGTGTTTCTGTGTCTGTAGCCACCAAGTCTCATCCTGGAATCAATGGCCCAAATGGCTTAAAATGAAAATCTTTCACCAACATTGTTTCAATATTTATTGACATCAGCCTCAAGGCAGAGAACTGCGTGCTGCATGGATTCAAATAAAAAAAAAGTCAAATACATTGACCAGGTTTTGGCAGACTTGTTTCAAATGACACTGCATTTGGAAATGCTGTGATGATCTGACATGAGCTACACAGGTAGATCTCATTCTGACATATATTTTATAATAGTTTTCTGCATTTGTAAGGTTTGCCTAATTTTAAGTTGCTTTTTGGTTTTTTGGTTTTGTTTTTGTTTTTTGTGATTAAACTTGATGTGACTGTCGCAGGGAAAGCATGAGACAAGTTGTTTCTCAGTTTTGTCTACAGAATTAAAGGTCCCGGTGTGCCACAGCAGTAATTAAGTTTAACTTAATTAATATCTTAAATAATCCAAGAAAAATTAATTAATTTTGACATTCATGACACACTAGATAACAGTGTGAGAACTACAATCTACCTTATCTTTAATGGAAATCTTAACTGGATTTTTCTAATCCAAACAATAATTAGCTACACATACTGTAGCTTACCTGTGTCGTGTTTTACCACTTTGTACTGCAACACTATTATGGCATCTTATTAATTATCACCCTCCGTAATTAAAACAGAGAATCACCTGCAGAGATGAAAGAAGAGCTGTAGTTGACCATCTGGTCAGCATTTTGGAGATTAATCCTTACAGCCATGTCCTGGTTTTGTACCTGCTGGTTCTGTTTCTCAGAGTTTGTGCCAGTACATTAAAAAATAAACATGCATTCACAGTATGAAAACTGGATACAGAAATTACAAGCTGTATTTCCAAGTCCCTGCAGAATAAAAATGTAGATTTAGATCTCAGATGCCTTGCCTGAAACCAGCCTGTTGTTTGCTGAAGTTGCTCAGCCTGCTCGTGAGAAAAACACAAAACCCTTCCTGCATGTAAAACAGGATATGCCTCAGAAGATGCAAAAATTAAAACAACATAGACAACATAATTTTCTGAGCATAGAAACAGATAATACAAGGTTGATAACATATTGTAATATACTCACTTGCACATCAACTCAAGCTGTTTAGTTTATATACAATTTACCACCTCGGATTTGTTGCTGTTTGCTTCAATATCAATATCAGTTTCAATATCAGGTACCTTCTGATGCCAGCATCATCCGGCAGATGGAGCCCTAAAACTGCAACTACAGCTCTTGTTTAAATCCACTGCTATTTGCTAATAGTAATTACTATTAATTACAATTAATTACTAATATTCTTCACTCTTGACTAAATTGTCATAGGTAAGATTCAGATCTTTTTAATTTGTATTGCAAACATATACAATAAACAGCATGTTTCTTTTCTTTTTCTTTGTATATTTGTATGTTTTTTCTTCTTGTTTTTATATGGGGATAGGCTGAGCCAGCGAATAAAATTAACCATCCCCTGTATCTTGGCTGCCATGCACTTTTTATTGTCCTGTGGTCATTGCTTTCAGAGACCACCAACATTTCTGCCAAATTGTAAAAACAGGAAACATATGCAAGGAGTGATGAACAGCTATTTTTTCAATAACTTTTCATTGTCATGGCACATCCCTTTTGGCAGGGCCTTATAAAATATGATTACTGTTATATCAAAACTAATTTAACCAGTTCATAAAATATTTATGATACATGTTGGTGATTTACCATTACTTTGTATTTAAGATTAGGTTTATCCTTATTTACCTTTTATTTGTTGCTTTGCTCTTATTTATTATATAATAAAGCATTTTTCATTTAATTTTATTCATATTTTATTTTAACAATGTATTAAAACACAAAAAAATGGGCTAAATATTAGCTTTAAGAAGTAAGCAATTTATGAATGAATGAATGAATGAATGAATGAATGAATGAATGAATGAATGAATGAATGAATGAATGAATGAATGAA
>JBAMHW010000017.1:4221647-4238768 GCA_037177495.1 Rhadinocentrus ornatus
ATGCACCTACGATGAAAATTTCTGACCCCTCCATGTTTCTAAGTGGGAGAACTTGCAAAATAGCAGGGTGTTCAAATGCTTATTTTCCTCACTGTATATAGTACACTTGATTAGCTAGCTAAAAAGCTAATCTACCATCAATAAACCTAAGAATGCTGGACTGATGATTTCACAGCCAGCAAAGCAAAAAAAAAAATATTTCAATGAAAACCTTTTTAAAAGAAATGGCTGAATATATTTCAAGACTGTTGAGGTTGCTGTATTTCTGGTTAGGATGAAAGGAGATACCCCAGTGAACAGCACTATGAGTGTCGGACAAGCCAGGAAACTGGTGGAACAGCTGAAGATTGAGGCTAGTTTTTGCAGGATAAAGGTAAGAGAAGACATACTCCTACAGTAACAGATCAAGGATTTGTCTAATATAGGGGCCACTTTTTCTTAAAAAAAATAGGACCTTATACATGTACTTCATCTTTGCACAATTCTTTTTTTTCAGTAAGTTCTATTTACATTTAAGGTGTAAAAAATCCTTTGGCCAAACATACAACCCGCACATGCATGCTCTACAGTCGGTAACTTTTACTCATCTGTAAGGAGATGAGCCACCAGTGAGGGGACAGGGTCATTTTAAGTGCCAATTAAATTTTAGCAGGGATCAATGGCTCCCTGGCCCTGCTCCTGGATCGATCCATTAACTCCTCAAACACCCGAATACTTTAAACAATCCTTTGACATAAAGGTGATTAAGAACAACAGCCACTTGTGACCTTCTCAAATGTCAATGCATCCCACTGAAAGGTTTCCAAAAGGTGGCCTCATTGACACTCCTAATGGAATCAAACACCTTGCAGAGGTGTTTTTTTAAAAGAGACAAACCATGAGGTGAAAATTAAATCGGGGACAAACAGAAATGTTATAGAGACCATTTCAGATGCTTTTTTTTCTTTTCTTATTTTTATTCTTATTTTCTTATTGTCTTATTTTCTTTTCTTATAGAGTGTTTATGTTGCGGTTCAATACAGACAGGCAAAGTTCAGTGCTGTTGTCGGAAATGTCAGATTTACAGTAAAATAAAAACATGTATTTTCATTGAGCCATTAAACGTGAAGATTTAAATTAGAAACCCAAAACATGTCCATTAACCAAATGTTTGGCTATATTTATGTTTTAGGCTTTAACATATAAAATCAAGCTCTTGTGTCTGTAAATATGAGCTAAAAAAAAAGAAAAGTAAAATACTCGGGTTTAAAAGTTTAGTAAGTAGTATGTGGAATAAGCTAATGTGGGATTTTACATGGAGCTTTCATATTATTCTGAAATGGATGGACCTTAGAAGGAAAAGAACAAATGAGTACATTTTTGCAAACAATTATCAACGAAAAGATACAAGGGAAAAAAAAAGATAGGATAGTGTTCAGAGAGAGGATGGATGGGATTAAGAGTTGTCACCAATGACTCCGCCAGACAAGAGAAGTCATACAGAGTTCATCTTACCCTGATAATTGGACTTCATAGTGTGCACTTAAATATCATAACACACAATACAACCCATACCTGCGCATATACAGATTTAAATGTGGGTGAAGAAAAATGTATATTCTAGATGCTCTTTTAACAAATGTTAGTCTCCAATCGAAGCTCAAATTCTGACTGCAGATTTCTTGTGCTTGTAAATATTAGCACATCCTTATCTGCTCTAAATAACTTAATCTTCCCCTCCAGGTATCAAAGGCAGCAGCCGACCTGATGGCGTACTGCGACGCACACGTCTGCGATGACCCCCTCATCACCCCTGTGCCCACCTCAGAAAATCCTTTCAGGGAGAAGAAGTTCTTCTGCGCTCTGCTTTGAGACAAATCAGGGATTGTTGTGATTCAAAGTACAACTGTACAGTATGTACATGTATGTACAGTGTGTACATGTACTTCCAATCTAAATGAGACATTAATGTACTATAGTAATCTTGCATAAAAGCTGCCAATGTACAGTACATAATCTCTCCTCAGCTAAATTCTCAAACTGCTACCTGTGTTAAGAGCGATAATTTGAGACAAAACTTGCAAACATTTATTCAATAAAGAGTTGGTAGATTCATAATGAAGTTAAAAAAAAAATTTAGGAGGAAAATAAAAAATATCATCCAACTCAAAACACATACATCTCATGATTCAAGATACAAGTAACTGCCGAAGAGGACAACGGTGATCTTCAAGTGTCTTAAGAGGATAAAATGTCAGCAGCCACAAGGAAAGACCCCTCTGGATGCTGCAGCATTTGAATTTTTAAGCAGGGACCATACGATACAGGTCTATGTTGACAGGTCAAGGCCCAGTTACACATATATAAACTGCCCATACACTCTGAGATCTGGCAAACAAGAAACAAATGTTAGACTTGATTTTTTTCCAGATGAAAATGACTTTTTTATTCTATTAGAATAACAGCTTTTAATTCACAGGTTATTTTGTTCTGATAACTGTTAGAGCTGCTTTCCATCTATCCATATTTTATTGTATCCTCCATTCACTGGTGTCTTGGCAGTTACTTGTATTTACCAAGAAGAGCTGTTTATGCGTGAATTTCAACATATGATTGATTTCTTTCAAGGTTCTGATAAGATTTTATTTGCTCATTTCTATACTGTTGCTGTAGTGTGGATGTGGAAGTGTGTATGTATGCATAGGTGCTACTGTGAAACTTAAGCAACAATTCTGAGCATCTGACCACCTGTAAAATCAAGATTTTGTAGTTCAATAGCACACAGAACCCCAAAACAACACATTCCAGGGTTATATATATATATAAATATACATATGTGTGTGTATATATATATATACATATATATATATACATACACACACACGTATATATATATATATATATATTTAAAGCCATTGCAGTGAAATCAGCTATTTGGTTGTTAATCCGTCATGTGGATAATTTTTGTATTTCTTTGAGGCAAAGTTATAATGTACTTTTACAGACAGGTGTACATTGCCATTTCAAGTATCTCAATCTGAGTTTCTTCAGGAAAGAGGTCCTTTAGTAGTTTCCTGAGAACTCAAGCAACCAGTCTATAACAGTGTCTGCATCTACGGAAGAGGTTTGTAGTTATAAATCACATCCAATGAAATTCTCATATCGGTATTACTAAACGCATCCCTGTTCTGGATCGTAAATAAATAAAAATTGTATTTTAAGTACCTTACAAAAATCCGATTTGGAGATTTGACCGAATAACCATGGGATACACAGCACTGAAATAAAATCTCCTGCCATCATAAGGTTTTCTGTCTCTTGTGGCTTTATTTGTGAAACATTGGAGCATGTAAAAAGACAAGTATGGCACTTGACTTGAACTGTTTTATAATAAAAGCAATATAAAACCTGGAAGGTTTTCAGTCAAATGAAAACACATGGCCAGTGTTTTAACAAAGAACATCATGATTACACCTTCAAACAGCTGTGACTAGAGGGTATAAGCATTGCTCAATATATACTTAAGATGATGTAATGCAGAATGAGCATGCACTGCTGTGGATTTTATAGCATATTAGACCTAATGTTTTCAGCAGCATGCATAAAGGCATCTTGTGTTTTCAAAATCATCTTAAAACAACATCAAGCTCAGCTATGAAGATAAAAAAAATGTGGGTATGGTTTTATCTTCATTTATAGCCACTGCAAACAAAAATGCAATAGACTTCTAATTTAGGTTATAGGTTTATTGAGAGTATCTAGGTTTGTTGTATCAGCATCTTTATTTATATGCATTTCCATCTTCAGGTCCAAAAGGACTAAAGAGCAGTTCAGGTGTGGTGTGTAGCCATGTTGCGTGTTCATTTTCAGTATCAAAAGTTAAAACAGCTTTTATACAAACAATTCTACAACATCTGCATTTCTGCAAAGACCACTGATGAGTCAGCTCAGGATTACCACCAATCTGCTGCATCCTCTGCAAAACACTTCTGACAATTCACCTCTATCAAAACATTGTGTAAATTTGTGGTGGGTCTACAGCATGGAAAGAAGAAAATACAGCTTAAATCCAGCCTTCACATGCAAGCGCCCCAACAGTTAAGTGATCACAGATGAGTCTGGATTGTTTTTCAATTACAACCAACAGAATAAAATGTCCTCTGAACAAGTGAAAAAGATTTTTTCTTAAGGTAAAAAGTTAAAAACAAACTATAATTGTGAAGTTCAAAGGCGGCATCTTTTCAGTACATTACAAATGGTGGCTGAACCATACAGTGAAAATTTAGTTTAGAAGAATATTACATTCCAATCGTTCAGGGAAAAATGAACAAACCAGTTATGAACCAGTATACAAGTTTCAGCTGCATGCTTATCAGTAGATTTTTCCTCACAGAAGACAATTGACTTTAAGCAAAGGTATAATAACATTAATAAAGCTACATTAAATTCAAGCCCAAGCTGTTTATATGAACAGTGTTAGCTTTAACTCCTAAAATGGGTCAAAATGTCAGGATAAAATGGTTATTGACAATGAACAGATACTGCTGGCTGTTATAATTATCACATCTTGCAATTTTCTTCTGCACAACTTTCAAATTTAAGAACAAAATCAATCAAATAATAAATTTTAGTTTGGACTTATTCAGGCTTACTAGAGAACAGCATGTGTCAGTCAACCTAATTAGTGTATATTATGAAGATCACACACGTGTTGCAGCTGAAATTAATCCAGATTAAGGAAGAGGAAACATGAACTTTGGGTGTAGAAAACAGTGGCTGAATGTTTATAAGAAAGCGTCGCACCATTCTTTAAGACAGCCATAGCAGTCACCTTGCTGTTTGGCATTTGCTCCACAGGTATCTTTCAACCAGTCTCGGAAAAGCTCCTCGTCTTTCTTCAGCACAAGAAACTGCCCGAGGACAACATATGCCTGTAGAGGTGGAGATGAAAACACAACAGAAAAATTCAAGACCGGGGTGTGACAAGCCTGTTGTTGATCAAGTGAATGTGGTAAATTCTGAATGAATAAATAATAAAAAAAAAGGTGTGCCTCTTATTAATTAATCTATTTCATTATATAATTTAACTTAAAATAAAAAATAACTGCACATCACTACCTTATCAAAACCCTTTTCCTCCAGCCTTTTGCCAAGGACCTCTCCAATGCCAGCAAGAGCCATCACAGGTTTCTCACCCATGGGCTCAGCAACAAAGTCTTTATGTTTTTGGGATGTTGACGACATGGCTGTAACAGGAAACCCAAAAGCTGACCTATAACACAAAGACTGTAATTGAGATTAGACGATAGAAAAAGACATTCTGTATTATTTCAGCTAGACTAAAATGGGTCTCTAAAGCCTTTGCTTTGATAACATACGAGTCGGTCATCGGAGTTGTGCGATTGAAGGTTACTACTGTTAAAGTACAATTCAGAGACCCTGAAAATCACAATTGGGCGGCTGAAGTTAAACATTTCACTAACAGGACAGTAATCACTAGAGAATAAAAACGGATGTTTGTTAATGGACATTTTACAAACAGACAATTATCTAACAACCAGACAACCGTTTCCGTTTCTATTTGCAGAAAACAAGATATTTTTCCTCACAATCTGTGTACATTCCTAATGTTGAAATGCGCGCGCAATAGATTTCAGCGCTAGCAGTTTTGAGCACAAGCTAACTTCAATTAGCTTCATGTTTAGCCATTGGATATTTCCCATTAAGTTAACGTTTCCTGTATGCTGTAGGTGGTTGCTATTTTTAGAAAAGCCCGCTGCTTTTCCTAGTGACTTTCCTAGGAAAAGCAGCATTTGAAACTAGCGCTATCGTGACCTGTGGCCCATGTATGGACATACATGCTAATTTAGCTTACATTTTACTGCGCTTATATCCTTACATCTACAGCTAATTCCAATCTAACGTTCCATTTCCCTCTAAAACAGTTAAGTTTATTATATCCACACGATATAGTTGCGCGTTAACTTACCTTTGAAAGTCCAGTCTAAAATAAAAGGTGCTGTAGTTGAGAACTACCGTCCTGCTGTGTGTGGTTTCTGTTTCGAGCTAAGCACCGGTGACCATAATGCAATGCGTTTGCGCGCTAACGTCAGGGAGCGTCACAGAGACGATTTCAACCCTGATTGTAGACTCCCAGGATGAACAGACCATGTTTAAATGACAACTGTGGATTAAAATTTTTCTCACCGAATTGTATTTAATCTAATAATACAATTATATTAATGCTATGAATTTCTTACAGCCTACAGAAGATTACAGAAAATAAATTGTGGACCATTATAATGAATACCAACAGCTTCAAACCAAATTTCTCATTATTTTATACTTTTATACATAGTATTTATGATTAACATTCATCAATCTATGTAAAAAAAAGAAAAAAAGAAAGCACAAACCCTTTAAGTTTTGAGAGTGTTAAATATCAGGAGTCTACAAAAATCACCTTGTCCTTCCCAAGTGTTAGATGACAAAAATACAACCTTAGATTAACAACAGAACGACATACCACACTGTCATTATTTATTCATCAAAAAGTAATCCAAAATGCAGATGGATACTGCTTCAACTGTAAGTAATAGGTCAAGTGGCAGCCAGGTGCACTTGTTTAAAATATCAGAGTGTGAGCAGCTCTTTAAAAGCAGAAATGTTGACTGTAAGCTGCTCTGGATAATGTAGGTGTGTGTAAACGGAGGAGGAAAGACACTAGCATTGACCTATTGTGCAGGGGTTTGGGGAAACAAGCATTGTGAACCAACAAATCCATTATTCATTCAATTACACATACTGAAATTCAGAGATCTAGTAGGCTACAACACAATTCAAAATTATGTATAAAGTTAATAATAATCAATTGCCATTCTGTATCTAGAGGCTGTTTAAAAAGAGGGAGAAATGTTGTGAACTTAGAGGAAATTAAATGTTGATTTAAGAAGTTCCACTTTGAAATCCTTTAGAAGAAAGTATATAAATGATATAATAACGAAGTATCATGGAAGGTGAAATGCAAAAGATTTTGTGGGTAATATTTTTACATGTTGCTCTTTCTATCAATTGTGGTGATGATGTAAATCTTTTTCAATGTTAATTTTGTTAATTATGGTTATTCGGTAATATTGTTTTGTTAATGGGTCGGCGTTTTCTAAGCTACTAGCTTCTGCCTACAACCTTTCGGGTTTGTTTTTTTTGTTCCCCCCCCCCATCTTCTTTCTGTAAAATGTTTTATTTACTTCACTATGCCAAAATAAAAATAATAATAATAGCATTGATGGTCAAGAAATAGGCGCAGTGGCTTTTAGCTTCAGTTTGCAAAGTTGTACCTCAATAGTCCACAAGTCTTCTGAAGCAATGTTCTTAGGATAGATTTGACTTAAATTGAAATGTTAAGTCATCATGACATCGACAGCACTGCATTTGGTGAAAGTCAAATATAGAACATCAGCACAAGCACCACATACCAGTTGGTGGTAGGGTGTGCTTGCAGCCACAGGACCTTAATATCTTGCAATCATTGAATCAACAATGAGATCCTCTGTAAAGTATTCAAAATGTGAGATTTTCTGCCCAACAGCTACAGACTTGCTGAAAATGGGTCATGCAGGACGATGATCTCAATCCCAGAATAAAACTACAAATGAGATATTTTTTTTTCTTTTTGACTGGGACAACATAATGCTGCCATCTTTTATTACCTATTATTGACAATAATAACAGTATCTACAATGAATGCATCTGCCAGCTCTCCACAGATAATGGGGCCTATGCATCATGTAGTGCTGAGGTTCATAACAGGCTGTAAATCCCTTATTCACTGTTGCATTGTGTTGCTCTGGTCTGTGAAACTGGTAATTTTGTTTATGCCGACTTCTGCATTGGTATAATTTACAAATCCACCATTGGTGTTACCAACATATTTATCTTTCTTACTGTCACACAGACAGCGCAGTCATAACCCTCTCTTAGCAAAAAGACATTTTCTTATTCTGTCCCTTTGACTTGGAACATGCTACTGTGTACAACATTTAAGGCGTCGTGTCTTGTTTATCTAATTGAATATTTTATTAAATTTTTTGTTTGCAATGCAAAAAAAATAGAAAAAATCATAATGTAATTATTGTTTAGATATACAGTATTTAAATTAATGTGCAATAAACAAACAAGAAAACTTGTGATTATTGCTTTCAGTGGGTTTTATTTTCTTATTAGTAACAGTATACACAGACAGATAAACTGCCCTTAAGCTTGACTTTCATGTCAAAATTGTGCGCATTAAACAGCCTCCAGCCCAGTCTCTGACACTAGAACCACATATTATTTGCATTCATCTTTGGGAAGAGGAGAAAGCTTAAACGGGTCGATGGCAGGGTTTAGAAGCCCAACCTTTACAGTAACTCAGGGTTAATAATTTGGTTTAAGGAGCTCAGTCTAAGACTACAGCTCAGACAGAATGTTGGAGGCGAGACTGCACGTCAGCCCAGTGCCATCGGGCTCTACGTTGATCTTCTTCACTAGACCATCTTCCACCAGCATAGAATATCTGAAACAGAAGACCACATATGCAAACAACTTAAAATCTAATTTGGTTTACAGAAAAAGGCAATGGAGCATAGTTAAAACAAACTCTGCAAATCTGTCAAAACAGAGACTAAATGAGTCTAAATTTGTATAAGGTCAGGTGTTGTCTGTTAACCTTTGCACAATAAAGAGAGTGCAGAGGTACAAATGAACAGCTTTACTCCCACGTTCACTCAGTCACACGTTTCAGACACTCCAAACTGAACTAAACTTAGAAAAAGACATTTTCAAATATGCTGTTGTTCCATTTAAAAAAGAAAAAATAAGAACAAAAAGGTGGTTACCTCTTGGATCGCTTGCTTCCCAGTACCGCCACAATCTGATCACTATCAAGTAACAGGTCAACTGCCTAGCAAGCAAAAAGAAAAATTATGAGCACACACAGTAGTAAAACATTTAGTTAAATTCACGCATACAAGTCATTTATTGTTACCTGTGCAAATGCCCCAGTGGGATCCGCTAGCATTCGAACCTGCACAATAAAGAGACACAAACTCAACATGTTTTCAACCTCAAATACCATTTTAATGCATTTTTTAATGCATTTGTGTACTTTTTTTTTTTTTACTTGCAGTCCATACCTTGCCATCTGCTCCATGCTCCTTTCCCCATGCAGCCATAACAAATGCGTCATTGACAGAAACACATGCAACTTCCTGTATACCTTTACTCCTCAAGTCCTCAGCTTGCTGCACAAAACCTGGGAGGTGAGTCTAAAAGATAAAAATTAAATACAAGGTCAGGTGATGCAGACATCACTGTGTAAAAGACACAAAAAGCAGTGTCAGCAGTGTGGCCTCACCTTGGAGCAGCCAGGGGTAAAAGCTCCAGGTACGGCAAAGAGAACTCCCTTTTTACCCTTAAAGAGTTGATCCATCGACACCTTGTTTCCCGGCTCCCCCTCCTGAACCTCCACAGCAGGAAGATGTTCACCAACCTGACAGTGATTGAGATGAGAAATCGTAATAGTGACCTACTTTCAAGTTGTTTCCGTGTTACTCCTCTGGTCCAAACGCCAGCTTACAAAGTAACTTAGCATCTACGGTCAGTCTGTGCAGCTTTTAAAAATGCTAACGTTGATTTTACAACATCATTATTGTGGGAATCAAGACAATGCTATTTGTTAATACAGTTTGATGTGCTATATGTAGTTTCTAGGCTAATTACTTCTTTCAATGTTCCACTGATGTTTTTTGGTGGGGAAATATAATAGAAATTGCAATGAAATGGGAAAAGGCTTGCAACAAAACATATGAAAGGTAAACATGTAAAAATTATATTTACACACATACTCATTTAGTAGTTTTATTATAAGTAATTTTAATAAGGGGGATCATCAGAGTAACGGCCTGTACTCAGCACTCACTGTCAACCACAGTAACTGTAATATAGTTTACTGTTTTATGCGTCTCATTATTTATAATCGACATTGTACAAGCATCTTATTGTCTACCTCATGATAGTTATTTGCATAATCATTCATTGTTAAAGGTGGCACGACAGTTTATGTAGCACACGCACATTTATGTACACGGATTACTTACTCAGAGTTATTTTATCTTTATCTTCTATCTATTTTTTTTATTTATTTTTATTTTATAATCTTTTTATGGCATTCAGTGTGGACGGCGAAGGCAAGAATTAGGCACACGTTTCTCATAATAGCCACTAGGGGGCAACAAACTACCATATATCATACGTATTAAAATATAATTGGAAATGTATGTTGCATACTGGATTTATTGTATGCCTTTTCTCATTCGGTCCCCAAAAGAAGTTTAAACACGTACTAACAATGTGCGTTATTGCCTGACAAAGTTATAGCTTTTAAAGTAACCTGGAAATGCATTTTAACGCCACGCAAGGCCGCTTTAGCGGTCTATGAAACTCAGAGACGCTTTCTGTAAGACTTCGAGTAAACTTACAACTTGGTTGTGAATGCAGACACTCATACGAATATGATAAACAATTCAAGACAACGTAGGAAATAATAGCGTTCTATACAGGAAACTTTTTAAAAGTATATCTATCTGTGTCTGTGTACAAAAAAACAAATAAACTTTCATTTTACATAAACTATGTTTTTTTTAAAAAATTGCAGTGGACATTTAAATTGCTGCCAGGACCAGGACGAAAAAAATAAATGTCATTATTGTTAGTTGTGAACTGTCATGGCGACGGATTTCAGAGAGGCAATTGGCTTTGTGAGCTACAAACAAAAACGTAAAGGATGTAATGATGCCATTTAGCTGCTTTACAGTGTAATAAGTCATGTCTTTGGTTGAGGCAACGAGGACGTACAGTAAAGTTAACATTAGCGCACAGCATGTTACCTGAATTGGCATTTTGATGATCGGAGAAACGTGCAGCAGCCTAACGAACTGGACGACTCGGGTGGTTTTCAAGAAAGACACTGTGACGGAGAGCATTTTAGCTCGCTGTTTAGCTAGCTAGCCTCAAGGAATGTCCTACGGTAGCTGTGTCGCGTTTTGCGCTCACAACCCCAAACTGACTTACACTATAGCTTAATTAAAGTTACAGTACATACAACATCCCACAACAAGTTTGACTATAAGGACTTAACGTAGCTTCCTGGTTTGGGCCTGCTAAGTCTTTATTTACTGCGTCATCTGCTACCAGGAAGCCACTTGTCTATTTGAGTGGTTAATAAATGTTCGGGCATTAGCTAAACAACGTAACAGATGGAGATATGACCGCAAATAAACTTGCCAGTGTTTGTGTTATTTAAAACAATCTAAAACATAAAGAAAGGGAGATGTGATTTAAATGGAATCAAATGTAAAAAGTTACCCTGGCACCAATAAGTCATTGCTTTAAAAACTAGACTACCGCAGTTTAGTGAAATAATACACAGGCGGAATTAAGACAGACACGTGACAGTGAACCACAGTACGCGCGAGCAGACCATACATCTTGTGATTAAACATAAAAGCAGTGGTTTCCAAACTTTGTAGGCCTCTTTCATGGTTTATGCTTTCCTTTCTTATTAATCATCCAATGATTCCTCAGACTGGCCAGATGTCCTAGTGGATTAAACTGTATCGCTCCACCAACATGTTGCCTGCCCATTGATGCCTCATTATTCGCAATCTTATTATCCTATATGAGATGTCAGTGTAATAGGTGAAATCAGTAATTATATATATATATATATATATATATATATATATATATATATACTGTAACAAAATCCTAGGGCCTATAGTCGTACTTTGCATCGCTGCTTCTTTGAAAATCAAAATATACTGAACACTTTTTAGCTGCGTCAACATACCAAACATTATAATGTTCCAGAAAACTGACACATGCAGTCAGAAGTCATTGGTAAAACCCCATGTAAGCCAACTGAGAATTCAATTAAGTAAATGGATTGGTGGAAGCAATAATTGCTCAGTAACTAACTTCAAGTGAAAGACTCCCGCAACAGTTATGCTTAAAGTTAATAGAAACAGACTTTAACGCTGCTCACTGTGACACTTTACCATTATGAAACACAACAACACACATACAGACAAACACCCACAGGTAGAGATGAGACCAATGATATGTGGTAGTGGTGTGTCCATTTATTACACAACACAAAGCACCTACAACAATCCACTATCCGTTGCATCAGACAGTGGAAGAGCTCACCTTTTCACAGTGATATTAATGTAGACATGTTTAGACAAGGACATCAAACTGTTTCATCTAAACGAAAAAGAAAAAAGAAAAGAAACTACACAGAAATTCACAGCCAGTACCACACACAAAAATAAAGCAATGTCAACAAACAACAATAAATTGAGTAAAAAATAGAATTTAATCATTTAAATATTCTTTGAAAATACAAACATTGATTCAAACCTCTAAATAAGATGTTTAGTAGCTATTTATAATTATCACTGGCAATGTTAAACATACACTGTGGCTATACAAGGAAATGTGTGAGGTTTGGTAATTTATTATATTGCTTATTTTTTTAGTAATGTGCACATTAATAAGATAACCTAAAAATTGCTGTACAGTTCAAATAGTGACACTCCCAGTGACCAAGCTGCCCCCCTAATCCATCGTCCCAAATCTACATTTGTACATAATGAAAAATCCAACTTTGCATATGCTAAAGTGAACTGGAAGAAAGTTGCTCGAATGTGGCTCTGGCATCTATAGTTATGCTTGCTTCGGAAATGTCACAAGCACTTGATAAATTTGCTTAGAAGATAAATCAGAGAAGAAAATATTTTCAGATAACGGCTGTAACTTCTGAAAGCAACAAAATTTGAATCACCAGTCTGTTAAAACCTTGCTTCTGCTCCGCAGGGTTGCTAATTTAGCTCCTGTGTTTGCAAGCTGAGCTGTTCGGTTCTATGAAGCTGGACTTCTAACCCATAAACATCTTAAACTTGAAAGAAATCCAGTATACCAAATATCTAAATTTAAGTTGACAAATTTACACACTATTTTTTTTTCACAGTTATTGGCTATCTGGCTTGTGCTGCCTCCTGAGGTAGCATTTTGAAGCCTCATCATGCCAACAGATGTTTAGAGCCATTCAAACTGATCCCTAAAATAACAATTATCCTTAGAAAGCACTGATAAAGTAAAAAAAGAAAGAACTTCCGCTTTCATTAGAACCTAAATGAAAAGCTTAATTTCAGTACCAAACCCACAACAGTGTCACAATGTAAATAAAATACCCTTATATCCTAGAGGGGAAACTGTATGAAAAAGCAAGTTTCAAGTCTTTACAAACATCTGCACACTGTAAGCTGCACAAACATCATAATGGGGAATTGATATCACATTTGCTGGCTTTATTATCTTCCACTACAAATTGCATGTTTGATTATTTATATAGAACTGTACATGGCTAAAAGAGTTATGGCCGTTGGGGCCATGAAATATCTTTTGGGATCGGATTTTTACAGCAGATAATGCAGCTTTTGCGCTGGATGTGAAGCTTACTGTAATGATCATCTATGCTGTAAGTATACAAACCTTCAGGACAAAGAGTAGGGACTTTCGGGATGCTATCAGACAAGGTTTCAACATCCAAAAGAAAGATGTTGCATAAGTTTCTCGTAGCCCTGAGCCCATCACAGGGTACGTACAAGTTCAAGTTCAATAGGTGCGCATCCACAGCTGGAGGAATCTCAAATTGAAACATTTGAGATCTTTTATGCAACGTTCTTTGCTGCAGAAAATGCAGTCAAATGTCACCACATGCAAGTATCAGTCATTTAGGTTAGTGTTACACCTTATAGTCCACATATGAAATAAACAGACTTCTGTTTTTCCTCTCTCTTTTTTTTTTTTTTAACAGCTGCAGAGGTCAAACTGGTTTAAGTGGAGGAGGGGAGTATAAAAAAGCAGACGAGGCTTATACATTGCTTTTCTAATCACTGTTGTTACCACAGCAGCTTTAATGTCAAAGAGTTGTGTTCTTCCCTGATCTCATTGGATTTAACTGCACATAAACACACACACACACACACACACAAGCTGGAAGCCAGTTTTTTTGTGTGCCGATAGGATTTACATACAACATTTAAGTACGGCATTTTAAGGACGCACAATCTTCATGTGCACTTCTCCTAGACTACAAATCCATTGCACAACCTTTAATAAAGCATCTTGCTCTGAACATCAGTAGCCCCTGACCCCACTATTAAACCCCCAAAGTGCTGCTGGTTTTACCTCTCTTACAGAGTTTTTTTTTTTTATTTAAAAACTACCCATATGGCTTCTCTGACCAAACCAGTATCCATTATTTAAAAATCACAATCAGCATTTGGGGTCCAACGAGTTGAGAACAAGTGATACACACAAACTAATAAACATCTTATCATTTGATCCACATTTTGAATGTGACAAACATTAATCAAGTAATTATATTGCTTTTAACATATTGCAAGTAATTCCTGTTTTGCCTACAACGGCACACTAAACTATAGTAAATACAAGCACCTTGTGCGTTTCCGTTGCAATTCATACCAGATCCTCGAGTCTTTCGCCAGATGTGTTTTTATGGCTTTCATGTTCAGATGTAGCATTATTTGTTTTTATCAAGTTCAAAAAGCTACGATTTCAGTCTGTTCTTGGGTACCTAAACTTGTTCTTCAGTGGTTAAATAACTGCGTACTACTGCTGTGACAAAGCATGCCATGAAGTAAAGAGAACCGAGAAGTATTTCAGTATTTATGTTACACGTTTTCACTTGTGGATCTTGGAGCCTTTTACTGAAGTTTGGCAGTTACATCTTACTGTACTCCGCTTAAAAATCTAATTTTCTTCTATTATTTACTTATTTTCTTTCTTCTTCTCACGCAAAGGGGAAAAGGCATGGTTTCCTCATGATTAATCATCTAATGAAGACGTTCCTTTTTTATAAACCACTCTTCCACTCATCAAGACTAAATCTCTGTGGGGTCTTTGTCTGCATCTTCTCGTAATTTTTTTTCCTTCTTCTGCTTTTCCAGCTCTAAGGTGAGTCCATCATGGCTTCCAACATCTCTAGAAATAGTTTGTGCATGGGTACACCACCACGGGTCTTGATGCTGTAGAACGTGGTAAGAGCGCGGCCAGCAGTCTGTCGGAGGAGAGGCAATGTTAAAAGAAGACGTCCTGCCCGCTGGGGGTCGTCTGGGCGCCGCTGACATTCCAGCTCCAGCAGGGCCTGGTGAAGGAGGTCCCGCAGCTTCTGTACGGCCTCCATGTCCTCGATGTAAACAGAGTCTGACAGAACAACAGGGAGCGCATTGTTAGGCAGGATGCCGACTTTAAATTACATTAGCTTTTGACGCAGAGTTGTCAGCACTTCTTCTGTCAGCTAATATAATTGTTTTGTTGCTTCAAACACCATTTAACAGTAAGATGACTGATAAATGACTAAGCAGCCATCATCACAGGGAAAAACATACTGTACAGTCTATTCCTTTTAGGCTTACAAAACCAGAACATTTTTTAGTGCCACTATGATGCTTAGTTGTTTGTCGACAAGAACTGATTCAACTTTTTGCCATTTTGGGAACGGTGTTGTATTCATCATTAAATACACTAAGCAAAAATTCAATAAAAATTTATATTATACACACAAACAAGTGGACAACTGGAATCTCAAGTCAGTGTAACACAGTTTAAGTCTACAAAGCTATAAACTACAGTATTCAAAATGATCTATTGAAATCAACACTTGTTATATAACACTAAATTACTTTTAGCAAATACACTTTCAAAATAACTCTTTGCAGTTTTATTACACAGTCTTGTTGAATTTCCATAAAATAATGCATCAGTGGAGGTAAACACTGCCAGTTTAGTGATCAAAAGAACCCTGGAATCATGTTATTTTAATGTTACTTAAATAACTACAACACACTTATAATTTTCGTGTTATCCAACCATGGAAACCTACAAACAGATAACACCTGTTCTATGAGAGTAATGGAAGTAAAACGGAACGGAGGCAGAGTGGCCAAATTTATTAATTAGGTCCAACTTGTGGGATCTGGAAATGTAACCAGATTAATTTTCTTATTTCTGTTGTCCCGCTATTGTTATCTTACACCATATGAAACATTATGTAGGAGCCAGAACTGATGTGTATGTGCGAGATTGTGTGATTAGAAGTGCAGATGGTGTTATAGCAAGCCTGTTGTCATTGCAACAAGTCTGTGTGAGGACAAAGCCGTGTCGGGTGTCTTCTATCTTTGCCTAGTTAATCGACAGCCTCTGTTCACTCCTGTGCTGCAGGCTAAGCAAAGCTTAAAGACTTCGATGAGTCAGTTAAATTTTTAAAGCAAAAGACCAGTGAGACTCTTCTCCATCCACTGCCATCACTAATTTCTGATAATATGTAGAATTAACTGGTAATTTCAGTGTGGAGGGACAGATGTTCTTATGAAACTGTAGCGTCTGAGCAGCATTTTAAGGCCGAATAGTGTTCAGTATTTCCTACCAGCACTGAATAACATTACTATCAGTTGTAAAGTGAGAGCTGAAATTCAGTGTATTCTCTGGTCACATTGTTTGGGAAATTGAGTTCAAGCCATTATCTTAGAAATGGAACATGCACAACTCATTGGAAATGACTATTCCATAACTATTTCACTAGAGATGAAGTTGAAGTACCTGAGTTTGTGAGTGCGATGGCTTTTAACATGACAAATTCCTCCCGGTCTACGTTTAGTGCACGGAAACGGCGGGCGAGTTGAATAATTGCTGCATTCAGTTCTGTCAGTCCAGCAACACGTGACATCTCCTCATCAAGGACAAAATCCTCAGCAAACACCACCTCGTCCTCACAGCCAAGCGAGCGGTACGCTACACCCAGAACCAGCACCTCTAGCCACACTGACTGCAGCACCGACATCTGGTCTGCTAAAGACAGAGACAGGAAGCCTGCAAAGGGCAAGACAAGGAAACAGAGCTGTAGTTTGTTTATAAGTAGGATGGGACAGTTTCAAATATTAAAAAAAAAAAACCTGATGGCTAGTGGTGAGCAGTAACTGTAGCATCAATTTAGGTGATGCTACAGTTACTGCTCAC
>JBAMHW010000017.1:4252172-4278345 GCA_037177495.1 Rhadinocentrus ornatus
GTGTTGTAGCAGGGAGACATCTAAGACCTGCAGGATAGTGGTCCTTGAGGACCAGGGTTGGGAATCACTGGTTTAGAGCATGTTTAGTACCCATTTTATTGTTGGCAGGATTCAAGAGTAACTGTGTAAAACATGAGCCTTCTCTCACCAGCATAAGCATCATGCTGATGTGGCAAGTTGACCCCAATCAGGGATTTTGGCCGCACTACCTGGATTAGTAACAAGATAGATAATTTTGACAGATTAATAGTGCAATACAGTGTTAGTCCAGTAGAAGGCAGTAACTCCTCACTAAGTAATGAAAACTGGTACGAAAGGTATTTCTTCATCGCTAAGGCATACACACATGCAAAGAGGAAAATTTTAATGCAAACCACAATTGGCTATAAGGTTTAGCATCATGTTTTCATCTTAACTGTCTGTAGGAAGCCGCTTTTTCACACAAAGAAATAGCAACCAGTAGAACTCTTCTGTCAACAATAGTCAATAGGTTTACTTTTCTTTTTTTTTTAAGTGTCAGTTTTAAGGCTTTATTGGCAGATCTGGAACTGGTTTGGGGTTTCCGTTGGGCTGCTTCTTGTTGTTGTTGGATCCTCTTTGTTGAACAGGTCGTCTGTGGCGTCTCCTCTTTGCCTGACGAGGGTTGGCTTGTGTTGGATCAAGCAGAGGATCCAAATGCAGTTTACCACTCTGAGCGTCAGAGGACTCATCAATAAAGGCAAGGTTCTCCCCAAAGTAGTCCAGAGGTTGAGACAAGTGGGGGTCTGGAGGAAGCTCCTCTTTTTTAGGCTCTGCAGTTTTTTCCTCGGGAACTTGCTCCGTTTGGGTGCCCTGAGAATCTGTTTCTGATCCAGATTCTGATTCGTTAGAGGAGGAGGATGTAGAGGAGTAAGATCCAGACTCTGTTTGGCTTTCATCCTGATGTTCCTTTCCTTCAGGGGCCCCTGTACCTGACACACTGTGACCATGACTTCGAGGGCCATGGCGGCGCTTTCGGCGGCGCCTCTTGAAGGGGTCATCGATTTTTCCTGGAATCCGAAAGTCCACAGACATATTCTGGATGTTCTGAGTCCAGTCAGTAGCATGAGCCCGCAGTTCTTCCATCTGTAAGATGAGGATTAAAGTTTTATCATGCTCATTAAAACTGTAAACCCTGAAACGCTTATAATTGTAGTTTATAAATCTGGTGATTCTCTGCTTCAGGTTTAACATATTAAATTCAAAACAAAGACTCATTGTATATTTTTTTTTAATTTCCAGATGTATATATGCTGATAGAATCTGTATTTAGATATTTAGATAGAGGCCCCCCCCAATATGGCTGAAGTGCATTTATTCTAAATTTCTGAACTAACTGGATAAAACCAGAAGTGATGAAAAGAAAGACATGAATGGGCAGGAATTACCTCAGCTCTCGTCTTCTTTGATAGAACCCGAAGCCAGTTCCCGATCATTGTCAGGATAGATGCAAAGTATGCAAGACCCAGCAGGATCCAGAACCACACCAAAGGCTTGTACCACTGCCCTTTCCTATCTTTTGCAGAATCCCCTTTAACACAAATGCATAAGATACAGAGGGATTGAGTAAAGGCAATCCATCCATCCATCCATCCATGTATCCCAATAGAGTAAATAAACAGTTCTAATGGAGCACACTGCCTATAACGGAGGAAATTTTCAATAATTCATCTTTCACAAGAAAATCCCATTAAATAATTGATAACATTGTCTCTGCTGAGTGAACTTAATACATTACAACTGGCATCTATATTTATGAATGAATAATTAAGTCATAACACCTATTTATCTTTAGATCAATAATAAAAAAAAGAAGTAAAACAATAAAGAGTTTTGAAAATCAACACTGTTGTGTGTTTTATTTTAGCTGTGTTGGTCTAAGAGAAAAGTCCAGGGTTAGTTATTATTGATAGTTCTGTTACACTGCCCCTCATTTTCTATCAATTCTGTCAATGATTTTGAGGGAGCCGATGCATTTCCTATTGTGTATAAAATTTGTTTAAACTATGTCGACAACAAATGATCATGTCAGTTTATCAATAAAAATAATTATTTCATGGTATAATATTCAACCATACTTGTATTAGCATATGAATTATGAACATTTGTGGGTCCATATTTTGCCCACAATTTTTAATTTCACTTTGTTATGAATATGTTAACTTAATATTCAATTAAAAGCATGATCATCTTATTCTGTGAGGTATTTTATGAGGTGAAAATGAGGTATTGGATCCAAAGCTGGAAGGGGACTGACAAGTGAGGAGTAACCACTGAGCAGCAGAGTAGGTGGAGCAAATGCATCTCCCATTAATATGTTAGTGGGAGCAGATTTATTGTGTTTGTTCTATAAATTTATTTTACTAGAGTTGAAGTCATGCAGGAGCAATTTTAGAGCTGGTGGCATTGCAGCGTACGGTGGGAACACTGAATAGACAGAGAAGACAGCAGGCAGCAGAGCACAGCAGTATTCCTATATTCATTATGTTGAATTTATTCCCATGCACGCTGCTCAGTGGAATCCAGTTAGCATCTCATTGAGCTGCAGTCCGACTCTCCCACTTCTCTCATGCAGCTGTGAGGTATGATTTCCAGGTTTGCTCCATGTCTGTCGGGTTGCCAATATCTGTTTCACTCTTAGATCTCACATCAAGCAAGAAGCCTAAAAAGCATATGTGGGGGACCCACAAAAGATTTTGGGTGTAGTGAGATGAGTGGTGGACTGTGAACATTTGGCATTCACTTCCCCCCTTTCTAAAAAAGTGTTTTATTTTTTTAAAATGTTTATCTTTTAGGTGTGTTAAATTAGATTTTTTTTTCATTTAGATCTAGTAGACAATATGTGACAATATTGTATGACAATATGTGATTGAATTTAAACAGGCACCTTCGGCAGCTTAGGGGTCCCTACGAAACGGGGAAGTGTCATTCAGTAAGCCCCAGTAGCCTGCAGTGTGCAGCTGCATGTTCATGTGCTTGTGTTTCTGTGTTGCAGGTAAGCAAAAACAATGGGAAAATGTAAAAAGGGTACCATTACAGGTGTTTAATAAGTATGCTAAAGTGTCAGCCCAAAAGGGACACATTTATGACATCAATGTGAAAGTTTATAAGTTAAAAAGCAGAATGTGAAACTTTACAGTGCTTTGACTGGCTGGTAGCGTCTCTAAAAAGTCTTGAGTGTAATCACCGTAGACTGCCAGAATACTAGTTGCGTGAGTGTATTTCATATTGTTACATATTCTACTAAATTCACTTTCTAAAGGTTTTCTAACAGCCATGTGTGTCTTCATAGCCTGTGTATGTGGCCCAAAAATGAAAAAAATTCTGTCTCCTCTCTCACTTGCTTGCTCCACTTTTAACGAATGTGTGCTCAAACAGGTAAGTCTGAGATCTTTCCCTTTGTGACATCACAAAGGGAAATAATCACTCTCCCCAGTAGTGGAAACTGCCATTTACCCACTCCCCTGGCTAGCCAAGCCTGTCCTCTGAAGTGGGAGCCAGTGAAAACTGGATCCTTTTCCAGAAAGGGACATGGAGTAGGCATGGAAAGGCACCACTCGTGAACCTTTTAAAGTTTCAGACACAGAAACGGCCCGTTTTTAGTAGAGCTCACTAGAGCCACATTTGGAATGGCTGAAATTAAGAACCAAGACTAAATTTGGGGTAATACACTTTGAAAACAATGTTGTTGGACCTCTGAAAGCTGTATGAAATTGTTGAAAAACTGTATAATATGGGTCCTTTAAGACATTATTAAGTCTCACCGAAATGAACAAACTCTTTGTTGACTCACATATGAACACACATGTATATGGCAACGAGTTGTACAACACAACTTGGCAACTACTGCTATTAATGAGAGTTTTACTAGAAATGTTTTGTATTTTTTGCTGAAATATTAATTGCAATCATAATCCATAACCTGTGTCTTACATGTTCAATTAGAGTGGGGACAGGTTTTATGAACATTATGACAAAATTGACCAGTAGGTGCCCGTTTACAAGCATTGCCTTCACTTTAGACCTTTTGTCTTGAAACCTTTAATTTCATGCACCTAAAGTTCTGAAAGGACAATGAAATCTTTTAAATATTGATTCTAATGGTAGATCCAATCTCCAACAAATAGTTCCCCAGTCTCTCCACACCACTGCAAGAATAGTAAACAAGTGCAAAGTAGTCAATGGTTGATGAGCTGCTGTATACCTGCAACATAGTCACCAAAACCCACGGTCGTCAAGGTAATAACCACAAAGTAGGCAGATTCCAGAAGACTCCATTGTTCCACCTCTTGGAAAACCAGGATAGGCACTGCAACAAAGAGCAGGCAACCCAGCAGGATGGACAGGACGGCTGAGATCACACGCACAATGGTGGGACTAACCCGCCATTTCTGTCAGCAAGGTCAAACAACAAACCATAATGAGAAATATGCAGGAAACTATAAATATAGGGACATTTAACATAAATATGCTTAAAGCTCTGACCAGGAAGAGAGTTTCTATTTTGGCAACAGCGTTCCTAAGTCCAGTACCCAGGTGGTCTCCAACTCCAGCAAGCAGGATACCAAACATCGGGATTCCCACCAGGGCGTAAAAAATGCAGAACAACTGCCCTCCTTCCGTTTTTGGGGAGATGTTTCCAAAACCTGGACATGCAGAGACAGAGGTTTAAGCGAAAACTGTGACAAATACACTGTCAAAAAGAAACTTTGTGGTCTTGGATGTTTTACTGGACACCCACCGATAGTTGTGATGATGGTCCCTGAGAAAAAAAAGGCACTGGCTAAATCCCAGCTACTGACATATGTGGTGTTGTCAGTGGCATCCACACCTGCACCGACAGCGTCCACCACCTCCTGACATGGGCAGAGGAGAAGATGGTACTAGTTTGTTTATAAAACAGTGGAGCAAATGATATATAAATGAACATTCAAAATGAAGGAAAAGAAAATACCCTAATTGTTAATGTTTGTGACTGACATTATATAGAAACTGTTTTGTCACTATCACAAGCAGTCAGTGATTAAGACGAGTGATTAAGACTCCGTTATGGTGCAGAGAATATTGAATCCACTGCCAGCTAAAATGATCCAATTCCTGTCACAGTTGTGTGTTCATCTGCAACCCTAAAGTTAAACTTGAGCATTATGGAGGTGGCGCTATGGTACAGAGTGTGTCTACCCCACAAGTGAATTTGTAATGACATATTTTATTTGTTTATTTTATTTTACTATTGTCATTTGGAGATGATGGGTTGTGTTTAATCACTAATAGCTACAGTTATGTTCTCATATTAGTTGCTGTTGTGATTATTGTTGTCTCAGTTTGTCTTCCTACTGGTGCTCCTAATGATCGTCTGCTTTGCTACCTGTAAGGCATTTGAGCTGCTTTTTTATTTACAATTGGACTGTGTGCCACCCAAACACATGTTTTAATGCATTTTGTGGAGGATCTATACTCTCCATGTGCCAGCATGGGCTCACTCCAGGTACTCTGGCTTTCTCTCAGTTTGAAAACATACATGTTAGGTTAACTGGTGATTCTGAAGTTATATATTTGACATTTAGAAAATAAATCACAGGATGTTGTGACTTTTTCCCATGGCTATGGACGCATGAGGTATTTAAAGAAATACCCAGCTCAGTCTTAAATTGAATGCTGACATTTCTTCAGACTGTCATCAAGTGCTTTTCACTGTTTGTAATAGTTCTTATATTTAGTGGTCTTTAATGCAGGGTGACTTTAATGTCAGTTTTTGATGCAGTATGGCCTTGTCTGTGACCAACTATGGTAGAGTAATAGATTAAATCCCTAACATATTTCCTAAATCTGATCACATTTTATTCTTAAATCTATCCAAGTGCTTTTAGGGCTTTAGTCATTTAATGCAGCACTGGGTGCTGATTAAAAACTTTCACATTGCAATCAATTGCAAGATGTTAGTAAGAGTCAATGGATTTTAAATTTTTTTGTCCAGTTAAAAAAGGGCTTCAAACACACACAAAACATTAGATTTCAAATGAGACCTAAACATAAACATTGCATACATGACACCATTCATAAAAATTATCATTTACTGTATCTATTTATAAGGTTAGACAAGATCACCCTCATTGGTAACACCTTGAAAACTGATTAAGCCATATCAACTTAAACAGCTTCATATTTCAGAGCCATTTGCTGTCTTTTTTAAACAAACTAGCTCAGTATGAGTTAGACCGCACCCAACTTGAAATACCAGAGCTGTGATACTGTTTCATTATGTATCTGTTGACAAAATAACCAGGGACACAATTTGCCACATAAGTATGCACACAAACAGAAAAACTGGCTGCCACAAAAATTTACCTCACACCAACTCTAATAACAGTCTAAGTACCAAAATCATGCACCCTGAGGGCATTAACATCAGTATGTTAAGTTTACTCGTACTGTGTGTTAATTAGGCGTGTGCACTTAATATTAATTTGGCTTAAGATGTTACAGACTGCACAAGCAAACAACTGCTAGCTAACACCGCCAAAATAAACTGTTGGCTTTGTTAATTATCTGGCAAACATGGGCAGCTGTGTTTAATTAGGACTTTAGGGCATTCAATCTTAAGGAGTGTATTAACAGCTGCAACATGTTGTTCGATGGCACACCAAACAGAGAAAATGCTGCTTAATGCAAACAATTTCCGGCCACTGACCAAGTGATAGTTGTGCAAAAGTTGTGAACCATCCCTCATGTTTCACACACTGCCATAAAAGTGGAATAGGTACAGTGATTTATTGAGACTTGTGCAAACATAGATGGTAAAATAATTAGTTTGTGTCTTTTTTTTAAAGTAAACTTAAAAGTCAGTATCTTCATTCTTCAACACAGTCTGAACCGTCTTAGACCAGCTTGTCATTTCTCTAAGTTGTCTTTAGGAACAGTTCCCCAGACATCTTAAATGTCTTCTTAAAGCTCATCCTTGGGTATTGTTTCCTTTTATTTCATTCTGTTTGATGCCACTCTGCTTCATTGATTAATCTGATTCATCACTCTAAAAAACCAGTTGCTCCATAAGACCTGTTGCTGCTGATTTCCATTCCAGTTCTTGTGTCAATTGGCATACCCCCTTTCAGAAAGACTTCTTGACTGCTGTTATAAAAAGCCATAAGGTAAATATATTTTCATCCAATATGATAATATATGTGTAATGACTGAATTTGTCATGGGGTGAGTGAGACAAGGACTCAAACACAGGCTTGCAGCTGAAGTAAAAGATACATGTTTAGCTTTCTATTCAAGTACTAAACAAACTAAGAGCTGGTGTGGCTGGGAAACTCAAATACAAAGACAGGTAAGGCAGCCCAGTGAAGAAAAGCAAAAATTCTCAGGAACAAGGATGAGGATTTCTTTGAACAAATGAAGCCATAACCTAGATATACAGAAGAATGCAAAAAGTAAAGCTTTGCTAAACAACAGAAGCTACACTTCATGGATGTCTAAAATGGAAAAAAAAATGCTCTAAAAATATTATATTGTTTTTCTTTATATAACCCGCCTTGTTCTTCTCTCCTTCAGCTGCTTCGACCTTTTCAAAAGCATCACCTGTTGCATCTATACATCACTTTAAAACTAAAACAGTAATTTACATTGGTCGGTCTGGAGTGAAGACAGGCATCTCAAGACCACAACGCAGTTGCCAAACCACCATCGTTAGGCTCAATTTATGCTTGGGTCAACTTTCATGCACTATAACACACGCTTGTCCAGAACCATCATGACATGGCAACCCAGATCACACCTGTTATCTGTTACTTGACCATGCAACACCCTTGAGGACCCCACAAAACATATTTAAAGAATGCTGAAGTACATTCAAGGGGTCAAGCAAATTCCCAGTGAATGTAAAATTTGAAGTAGGGCCAGTTATCTATCAGACTCCATAACTAAACAACAGGAGGTGTTCACTCACAGATTATTCCATGTTTGGAATTCACTCGTGTAAAAATAACAACCACCGTTGACTGAACACTGGCAGGTGCTTCATGTCCAAATTCAGTTATTGCAGAATTATACATGCAAATACAACAGAAACAAAAAGAAAAATTGATCTTATTCGAATTAAAACTTAAAAGAAGGTATTAAGTTTGGCAGATGCTTTATAGTGTTTAATTTATTTATTTGTTTAATTTTCTAATCTCTAATCATCCTAATTTAATTTAAATTAGAAAACTGCAGTACAAATGTTAAATTGGATAGTATAAATTATTCACAGCTTGTATTAAGGCTACAACCTAACATTGATGAAACATTTCAAGATTCAAGAAAGATTAATTTCAAGGGTTTGGGTGCCCAAAGGCTTTAAACCAAGCATTTTAACAACACAAAACAGACTCAAACATGTCAGTTCAATCCCATTTACACCAATATTGAAATCATATTATGCCCAGTAAAAAATAGCAAGTAAACTAAAAGGCAGATGATGAGTGGCTGCTGTCATTGAAGAATCTGTTTTACCTGTATAAGGGCCTGCAGGTTATTCTGGTCGATGCAAGAGAAATTTAGCAGGAACTCCTGACGCTTGTCCTGCAGACGCATGCGCTTGCTCTCTTCTCGTGGAGCCTCCAGGGCGCGGAACACTACGGCTCCCAGCACCAAGTACAGAAGCACACCCGTTAAGATGACGAGCAGGGTGGAGCAGCGCATGGCTGCAACTCCACTCAGTCCGAGCTCAGGCTGCTGTTTCTCTGGGCAAGCCTCAACACTGATGTGGCCCTGATCCCAGCTACTGCAGCTGAAACATCAGCAACCACAAAAGCACACAGGATTCAGACTAACCACAGCTACTGACAGCAATGCAGACTTTACACGTGCCTGCAGCGGACTAACTGTTATATTAGTTGCACCAGGCACTAAATCGACTCAGGACTTACTGCACTGCTGACACACAGAAAATGCAACAAGCAAGATAAAAATCTCTGTCATCAGACCAGCCTAATAATTTGAACAGATGTCACTGTGGTAGAGTCTATAAAACATAACTGATCCATAAATACACAGACAGATCCAACCACAAAAGCTGAGCTCACCTGTCAATCCGCTTTATCTGCCCACGCCTTCGTCTTTTCCAGCCTCTCTTTTCACCAGCCCTGATGATGGAATCCCTGGATCCGTAAACACTCGGGAACCTGGCCCCCTCACACTCTGCAGTAAGGGACACTAAGCAGGACCACAGACACAGATATTCATTGTTTAACCCTTTAAGCATTGAAATCAGTGGCAATAAAATGTTTAAATTCTCGAAATTGTGAATGTGTCAATTATGAGGATGATTGAAAATCAACAATGTGGTGCAACTTTCATGCTCACATTTTTATTTTATTTATTTATTAATTTTTTTCTTGACCATACATTTTCTGTACTCTGTAATTAAACTACAGTACCGATTAGAGCTCTGGGTAAAAAATATCACAGTCTTCTCTTCTGCAGATGATGCTGATCATCAGTTAGAAGAGAAATATTTTGAGATATATGATTGGTAAGATAATGTTGGTCATTGTCAGCTCAACTCAACGAGACTGATTTTATAAAGCTGAAACTGGAACCTATAGCTTTGCATCAATCTAGCTTTACCTTGTTAAAGCAATGGCGTTGAGAAACTAATAAATGTGTCAGATATTCCCATTTTCCTGGTAATTCATAAAATAATCTAACAGATAAGGATTTTATTGCTCAGGTGTGCCATTTTGCAATTCATTCAATTCAAAAAGCATGCCAGAGGGGAAAAAAAGCAAAAGATCCAATCCTTTAAAGTTTGAAGATTGCAGCACCTAAGTCAGCAGATCAGTTGGTCTTGATCCAAAATTAGAGCAATAAACAGTCACACGGTGACAGCAAAATATAAACTTGCATGCCGAACAGTTTTACAGTTGCTGGAAAAACACAAAAAGACAGTCCACTAACAGAAATTAATAAGTCAAACCCAGAAGTCGGAAAGATATGTAAGACTAATACATTAACGTTAATTCATAAATTCCTTCGTACATCCAGTTAATTTGCAGAACAACTATTAAAAATTGATCAAATGCAACTTGTTACAATGTTCTTGTCAAAAAACCCAAAACATTTATCCATAGTTTTCCTGATAAATTAAATGAATACATCATTGCTGCATAATTAAATCCAAACTTGGCACCTCATCATGGACTAAACAAGATTTATTAATGTTTCTCTGACATTCTGTTAGCCTACTGCATATACACCTCAGATTGTAACACAGAATGCCAGACACTTGACAAAGGAAACAAATATGCATTGCATTAAGTGGCAGCAATGCTGCTGCAGCAGCCGAAGCAGTGCCGTAATGATCCTCCTTTATCACCACTAAGAGTCCCTCCGGATTAATAAAGATTCGAGGTACTAACCAATGCTGCAGGCAGTCCAACCATGAATGCACTTGCCTTAGTCTGAACGATCATAAGAATCCAGGGTAGCAGCCACCTCTTGCAGAGTTTCCCCTGAGTTCAACCAGCTGCATTCAGTGAGTGTTTGTGAGCATGAGCGAGTGTGATGAGGGCGGTTTGTGCTGAGCTCACAAGAGAGGAAAAAGGTACTCAATCAAACAGACTTTATATAAAGAGTGAGAGAGTGAATAAAAGAGAGAGCACGGATAAAGGTGGGGAATGTGATCAAGCTGGATTCAACTTTGGTCAGTTTTTTTTTTCCTCTCAAGATTTTAGATGGACCTTTACAGGAACACATGCTACAGCTAACAGTACTACTAGCATCTGTATTTAGTTTTTTTTTCTAGGGTGATATTAAACTGTATGTGCAAAGTACAGCAGCAGTGACTGGATACATACGTTTGCATATTGATCTCACAGTATCCCTGTGAGATCAATTTCTGTGAGTCATTGAGGTTTGATTGGTGGTAATTTGCCAACTCTGCAAGAAGAAACCAGCCACACTTTAGCCAGCCCTTACTAGCTCCTCTTCATCACAAGTCAAAATGAGTGCTAAGTGTTGTGTGTGTACATATTTAACTATATTAGTGGAGATATTAATGAAGTTTGAAAGTTAAGAAAGTACTTAACTTGTGCGGTCTGACTGTTTTCTGCAGTCAACAGTGTTTAACGCCACCAGACTGGGATTAGTAAATGCTTTTTGTCAATAACTGTCCACAAATAGTGAAAAACAGAACAAACAGAGGATTATTTTAAATTGTAGGATTTTAAACTATCATCCTGTTTTCAGCACTAATGGTGGAGAGGATCTAAATGCTGACACAAGTACAATGCACAGAAAACAATAAACTTTTATTGAACAAAATGTAAGTGCTACAAAGGCGGGAAATCCTTAAATATAATTCCGAAATGCAGAGCTGAGAGTGACATGACCAAAACAAAACAAAATAGAACGAAACAGACGAGGATATGGTGAGGAGTGAAGGAAAATCAGGAGTAACAGTGCAGGTGTGGTATTGGAAAATACAACCATGTGTGTGTCAGAAAGAGCAGGAAGCAAGACTACAAAAACAAGGAATAGACTCTAGGATATAAAACATGAAAGAAAAGCAACCATAAAACAAAAATGTGCCACGATAAACTGAACCCACTAACAATGAAAACTCTTTTTTTATTTTAATTCATGTTCGCAGTTGCAAGCATTGTTACTCTACAAGTATGGTAACTTAAATGTGTGTTACCTAAAACCAAGAAAGAAAGAAAGCAGCGTGAAAATGTTCATGTCACACATTGTTTCTGCTCCTTTGGAGGGTTGTAAAGATACAATAATTTCAAACTCAATACCAATACAAAGGGAAAATTTTATACCAAACACAATTTTCTATACCATAGAAGGACAAAAATGACAAATTAAGAGTCACAGCATATTTGTAATAAGCAGCATCTCAAAAAAGAGCATGGCTTACATAAATTTTAATCCATCACTTTCATATTAGTGACTGCATCACTAATAAATGATTGACTTGATCATAAAAACTTACAAAAAACGTGTTTTTTTTATTTTAAATAAACAAATAAAAGTTAGGAACCACTTTTATTGAAAAATATTATTTCTGTGTCTATAAGTTAAATATTACATTCATGTAGTGAAATGTAGGTCTTTAAAGCTTTAGAAAACTTGAAAGCTAAATTGGTTCCTATATCAACCATCTCAAATGCTGCAGACCCAATGCAGTTCAAGCAACTTTTTCTACATAGTTTAGGCAAGTTTGTGGTCAAGTCAGCAAACTAGTTATCCTCACAAATGCTGTTGACAAAGTTTTCACAGTCTGAAGATGTTTTATCACTAAAAATAATATCAAAATTAATTTTATGATGCAGCAGTAGTAGCGCAGTGCTGTGAAGTCAACAGCGTTCAGCTGGTTAGGGGTGAGGGGCTGTTTTTTAAATAGAATGCGAGTTTATGCCATATGGTGATTTGTTTAATCTCCATATTGTGTCCCAACTTGCTCTGATGTTGTCTTTTGTGCCTTCGGACGTGAATTCTAACTCCAGGATAATGTGCCTAAGCTCAAACTGTTAAATCAGCTTCTAAATAATTAGTCAATCTATTTCTAATCCTAAAAATCACTAGTGTAATGCTTATTGGTGCACTTAACAATAAAACAAGAAAGAAACAAAAAAAAGTTGTTTTTAATTATTTTCAATCTTAAAACACTTCTTTATCGTCATTATAATGACTCATTCTATCCACTACATATACCCCAAGTTTTTATCACTGCTTAAGAGATAATTTTACACAAATGGTCTGTACTTATATAGCGGTTTTATCCAAAGTGCTGCACATTATACATCACATTCACCCATTCACACACTGATGGCGGAAGCCACCATGCAAAGCGCTCATCACCACCCATCAGGAGCAATTTGGGGTTCGGTGCCTTGCCCAAGGACACCTCCACATGAACTCGACTTGGCCGAGGATCGAACCGACAACCCTAGGGTTACAAGATGACCGCTCTACCTTCCCGAGCCATGCCGCCCCCCTGCCGCATAATGGGATGGCTTCACGAAAGCAGGTCGATGCGCACATAATTGTCAGAATAAACTGATTTCCATTTTTGGTTTTAGGCAAAGGGCCAACACAATATATTATAACTCTATAACAATAAAACTCTATCACAGGAACAGGATTCAAGGGACCTGGTTAGGCTTACCCACTACCTAACATGTGTGACAGCTACAGCAAAAGTGTAACACATCCCGTTTCATACCGGGCTAGAAGAAGTGTTGCAAGAGAAGCTATAATTCCAAAATGTTGTAACCACTGGATATCATGTGCTAACAATATTACCTTGGTTCTGAATTTTGAAGAGGCACCACGATTTGCTTGACCATGCTCGACTTATCTGCATCTGAACAACGCGGTGACCACCTGCGTATAAGTACGGCATTTTCAATAACATAGGTGAGATGTTTGTTTTCAGCTGAGTCATCACTTCTCACATTAGCAAAACACATTTTGCTAACAGATTTTTGAGCATCAGACAATTCTTCATTAGTTGTAGCAGTAGCTGCGCTGGGAATCTGGGGGTGAGGTTCCACCTCCACATTCGTTGGGTCGCCCTTAGCCTGAGCACCCTCACACACCTCTGTGTGTTCTGCAGGCACCTTCAGGGCTCCACAAGCTTACCACCATTCTAGAGCCTTAGTTTGACCATTGGTGACCTGTATCTGGATCTGCAAGTTGCAATGAGACACAAGCTGCTAGAGGTCAGATTTGCGAGAACTATCAAGGGCCACAAGGTAGGGTGCTGTGACAAATGCTCCATCCTAGTCATCCTAGTACCCGATCACCTGCCAGAACAATAAATCCTATTCCAGACTCACAGAACTCACAGCAGTAATAGATTAAAGATCCTGGACAAGCCCCCACTCTGTTATGACCAAACTTAGCTAGGGTAAATGAGCTGCAACAAAAAGGAGAACTGTGGCAAGGTTTTAAAGGTGAAACAATACTGATTTATTGTTACAACAGGGGATGAGGTACAAACAAAGGTGAAAAGCGGAACTAAGGGAGTTGGGGGTAGTGATGCTGAATAACAGAACACAAAGAACTAGCCTTTAGAGATAACGCTATACACAAAGAAAGGATGGTTCCTACAATGCATGATATTCAAGGCCTCTAAGACAAGTATGTGTGTGTAAAAAAAACTAAAATGGGATTTAGATTGCTCTTTAACAGCAGGTGCTGGCTTTGCACATTTTTGTAACAATATTATTCAAACTCATGAGTAATTCATTCATTCACTGTCAGCTGGAATTGTTTTCAGCAGCAGTATCTTATAAGTATTTTATATTAATATTTGTTTTATAACAATATTAATAAGTGTTTTTTTTTTGTCATTTGCCAGAATAAAAAGACAGTAAAGAGAAATTTTTTTTTTCTGCTCATTAGTTCACCTGGTCTGACATTGGCTCATTCACCTCACCTGTGCCTTGTTTGTCCTTCAGTGTATTTAAGCCATTGGTGTTCAGTTCCTTGATGCCAGCTCATTGCTGTCTCTTGGTTGTTAGTTATTGTTAGGTTTTTAGTCCATGCCATGTCAAGTTTTGCCACCACAGTGTTTTGTTTTAGTAAGTTTGGTTTTTGTCATTAAAACCTTTAACTGCACCGCTCTGCCTCCCGCCTCATCAGCCTGCGCTTGAGTCCTCATGTCCACAGCTCCCTTGAAATAGGTTGATAGATTTTTAGATGTTCTAAGATCCAAGATATTTTCTAAAAGTGTCAATGCATCTGTTTGTGTGTTTTTAAAGGCACATGTAATGATTTAACTAATATTATAAATAAGAGAAAATGCACATTAAATGTGTCTATGCACGTTTCACAGCTCATTATGTAAATAAAGTAGTACAGTACAAGTAATGCTGTATTTTCTATTGTGTAGTTCAACTTACAGGAAAAAAAGACAAAAACAAAAGGAACACATGACACAGTTTGCTGTGGTCTTATAAGGTGCATGTTTGATGTAAAAGTAAATGTAAAGTGCATCATGCAGTAGAGTGAATATTACAATATTATGAGTTTAAATCACAACAGACTAAAAGGCACACAGACAGGTAACATAACGCAGCAGCGCCTCTGACAAATAAATCATGCTGCAGCATATTGATGCATTTTTTTACTCAACCCCAGCTTCTCCATCTTTTCCTGCGAATACAGACTCTTCTACTGGACCTGCACTTGCTGAGAAGCAGAATTGGATTTATTTGATGCACTCACCAAATAAACTGCTAAATACATTTAGCTCTTTCAATTCAATCTGTGTGAGAGCTTCTGTCTCTTACTAAAACTGAACACTGTCCAACTGCAGTGAAACAGGTGTCTTGTTACCCTGGCTGGATAAATCATGACACAGCAATGATAACTCAGAGTAAGTTTGTTTATTAGAAAGTTCTTGAGAAATGTATAGAGAGCAAAGCTCAGATTTTTTCTGTGTCTTGATTATAGACAAATAAATTTCTGGCTAAAGACAGACAAGTAAAAAGACACTTATAATTCAGTTTCTAGAGAAAATCCTTCTAGTTAGCCATTCTTTTTAAAATTAAAAAAAGAAACCCTTACTTCTTGTTGGTCAGTGGTTACAGATCCAAAGGTCCTTCCAATTATGTGTTTGGTCTTGTGATTGTAAATAAAATAAATCACTTTCATCAAACATGAGCTGTGGAAATAAATCTAATCAGTAACAAACATCTACACTGGAAGAAAAAGCTCACGAAGATTGAACTGATTATAAATGTGCTCACAATTATTAGGAAGAGGGTTAATAAAGGAAAGGGAGGAAGGCAGAGGGTCACGCAGAACTAACGAGGAGGAGGAGGAGGAACACATTGCTATTATGACCACTTTATTTTCAATTAAGCCTTCTTGTGTCCACCGTGAGCTCACTTCTGACATTTTTGATGATGCAAGGACTTCTTGGACTGGAAATTGTGTGGTTAGCAAACGTCTGCATCTTTGGTCATTTAAGGTAAGATGCACTTTGAGTGTGAAGAAGTAGAAAAAGACTTGGTTTCAGATTTTAGGGCAAAAAAAGAAATCTTTTTTTTTATGCAATATGGAACAGATTTATTCAGCAGCCGTTGAAGTTTGATCATAATTTAATGGTTTTTGTTGTTATGGTGTCACATGTTCTTAAAAATCCTGTCACTCATCATTAATCTGTGTTGAAGAAAAATCTAAGCCATATTAGAACAGGTTAAAAAAAATTCCCCAACTCATTGACTCTCATTTTAAAAAATTTAATTTCCATTTAAATTTTTCCTGGGAAAATAAAAAATAAAAATCTAAGGTCACAGGTGAGAGCTACAGCCAGGTTAGTCCAGTACCCCCAACCTCTTCTTCTCGGTGATGGCTTTGTCAAGTGTGAAGAATATGGTTTTGCGTGATCTTGTTCAAGACTGCATGAATGTTCCTAGAAGAAAATGTTGTCTAGAGATGGCAAATGTCACTGTAAAAAATAAATTAGCTTTGACAAGAGCACTGATATAAACACATACCACCACAGGGCTTGGATTTTGGACTTTTGGATCTGGAGATATACTGAATGGTCCACATTCCTACTGTGTGATGGTCCATACCAGAAGCTTCCAAGACCAGGGAAGCTGATGCTATGTATGGACAAGGTTGACATAAGTCTCCATTTTTTTGCACAGTCAAGTGTTAGGTGGGATTTGTAATTGTAGCTCCAGGTTGTAGTGTTTGACAAACGTTTCCTACTTTAGTTTAAATGTTATTGAGATCAACCATTCTCAACAGTTGTATTAATCTGTAATGGCTCTCAATGTTAAAATGTGTTAACATTTAATTAAGCAGCAAATGCCTAACTTGTCACTCTTAATTGCTGAATGCAGCTTTACTAAATTAGATGATCATTTCTATCACATTCTGACATTGAACGCAGAAGAGAAAGTAAAGACAAAAACGTATGTGACTGTATTAAACCTCTGAGGTAATAGAGAATATCTGGGAATCCATGAAAGTGTTAACACTTCTTATTGATTTGCCAAAGAATCTCCTTTACACTTTAATCTAATCCCTCCTGATCCCTGAAAGCTTTTAACTGGTGGAAGGAAGTCAACATAACTAAGAATGGTGCAGTCAGGAAGACAGATGAGGGAAGATGTTAAAGATGAGAGGCAGATTTTTAGATTACAGAAGATTTTTATTATTGTTACTTCTAAGCAAAAGAAAATCACCAATCAGAAATTGCCAGTTTTTTTGTTTTTTTTTACAATGAAAGCAGCCATTAGATTTTTAATTCAGTTCTAGTGTCAACATGAAACATAAAAAATGGCTTTAAAATGAAGTAACTACAGCCTCTAGTAAACACTGTCATTATTTATTTACCATAAGCTGAGTCAGAATACAGTAGCAGCATGTGAAAACCACCATCTTTCTTCCATAGAAGCTGCCAATCTTCTCAGGAGTGGATTCACTGGTTCAGCCAAAAGTCAGACTGTGCAGTGATCAGAGAAACCACTGCAAAGGTTCTTGACATTACAAAGACTGAACAAGTATGGTAGGCTTGGAATATGGCTAAAAATAACAGCATCCTGGACAGCTTGTAGTCACTGAGCCGACCATTAACTACTCCATACCAAGTATTTTAGAACGAAATGTGAAGCTGACACAGTTGGACTGAAACTGACTCCAAACACAGCAGCAAATGGCTGAAAAGTAAATCAATGACAGTGTAATATGCTGTTGGTCATCTTAGGTTTGATTGATTTTTAGTACATTCGGATATGTACAGTAAAACCATAGAAGTGAAAGGTGGTGTACTTTTGATGACTGTCCATCTCCCTGGTGTCTATAGGCAAAACTATATGCATTAAAAACAAAACAAAACAAAAAAAAACCCACTAAACACTACAGTTTCATTTTATTGGTAATAGCAAGCCGGAAGAGTTTAGCATTATTGGTATGAAACATTAAGATGTACTATGTACATTACTGTCTGATGTCTTTACATTTACACAAATTGATGTGAAAAACTGTTTTTTTGCTGCTTAGTTTTGGTTTGTCCTTGATGAGGATTCTTTTTTAAAAAAAAATTCATTCACACATATTCATAAAGCTATTTTCACAATACTGAACAGGTGAGATGCCTCATTTTAAATTTCACTCAATAGAAAAGGCCGTAATCATACTAATCGTATGATAGCTTTTCATCACTTTCCATCATGTTACAAAGCCTGAAAATAATCTGGTAAACTCTGGAGTAATTTCATACAAAGGATTCTACATCTGGACATCAGTGGCTATTCAAATCTTAAAAAAATAAAAATATTTTGGTGGACAGATGTCAATCAAGCTAAGTTAGTTTGAAAAGCCAAAACATTTACTGCGCCCAGCTGTGGACTGGAATAAGAAATGATTGAGCCATTTTATTTTTTAAAAATCAGCTTAAAAAATTACCAGCCTAATAAATACAGAGATCGGTGTGTGGAATGCATAACTTATATCTGAAGAACTCTTGTAATGAACAAGCAGCAACTGAAGATGTTACATGTGACTTTGCTGGTGAAGTTCTTCCTGTAGAAAATGTGCCTCTTAAACTCTGATAATGTTATGTTGTCGTGGCATGTTGACAACTTCAGATGTGGAATTTGAACGGGGATTAAAACAGTTTGATCATGCTCTCTCTGGACTTGCCGACTCCGACCCACTTCACTGAAATGAGAAACAAGACAGACTGTGACTGGCAGGTTTGGCAAAGCAAAGCAAAGACCAGCTTGGCTCTAGTTTCTTCATTAACATAAAGGATTTCTTTCCAAACCTGGAACTTGCAGGAAGTTCTCGATGAACCGAATGTAATTCTGTGCCTGTGAGGGCAGCTCCTCGAAGCTCCGGGCTGTCTCAGTGCTGCAGCACCAGCCAGGCAATGTCTCGTAATCCACAGAGACTCGCGTCAAAACGTCCATGTTTGCTGCAAAAAATAAAAAATAAAATAGTTTCTTGGTTTACAAAGTTACGAGCTGAACAACCATCATTCTGCTGCACTGACTGATTCTGCTTAAATGCCTTACATTTAAGATATAATATTAATGTAGCATAAACTTCCTACATTTTCCATAATAATTCTGTAATTAGTGAATGTTCATTAGCTAATTTGACTGTTGCAGTTAATTTTTTCTGAAAATCCCAAAAACATTTAAGCAGAAACCCACCTGGGAAACTGGGTAGATGTTGTCCATCAACCTTATACGCCACGCCCACTTTAATCTCAGGCAGCGTGTCCAAAATATCCAGCTTCGTCAGGGCAATCCTGCAAAAGGGAATGGGTGATCTATTGAGCTCCGATAGTGATACATACCCGTACAATTAAATCTACAAGTGATAGTGATACTCTGAAATGACTGGAGGGTTCCTTACGCAGAGAAGCCATTGACCATGTGTGCGTATCTGACCAAAATCAGATCCAGCCAACCACATCGCCTCCTTCGGCCCGTCGTCACACCAAACTCTCTCCCTCTGGACTGTAACAGCTCTCCAATATCCTGCACAATAAACAGTAAATACCCAATATCAGCTGAGGACGTGCTTAGCTTCTTCTTTTCTTTTTTTTTTTTTATTGCGACCCGTTTAATGTCTTTTACTTCTGTTGGAAAAGTCAGCTGAGCTCTTTTTTAGTAACACTGCTTTATTTTCACACACACACACACACACACCATGTGGGAACTGCGAAGCTGCAGCAGTGTCTAATTAACTGTAAACAAGAAGCAACAACCCCCCCCCCCTCAAAAAAAAAAGATCTGACCAGAGTCTGGCTGCAGATCTATTGAGCTTGCAGCACGCCATGAAAACTTAAACTGACAGCATCACAGCAGACAGGAAACGACTGGGGACTGGTCATTGTTTGGCTCACAGTAGAAGCTGCACTACTGCAACGTTAACAGCCGGGACAACGGATGACATGTCTGATTCTCAGGTTTATCTTGGGAGTCCTGAACATAAATAAGGAGTCATTTTATCTATGGCTTCTTTGGGAGTGGGAACCATGTCATGGATTTCTCAGCCTGCAAACATTTACCTCCAGTTAAAATAAAACTGAAAACATTTTAACTCACGTTATCCTGTTCTGTTGGGAAAGCACCCACCCCCACTCGGGTTGTATAGGTTTTGACGACGCCGTAGACTCGGCCAACGTAGGATGGAGGCACGCCAAGACCGGTGCACACACCTCCCACAGTGCAGTTAGAAGACGTCACAAAAGGATATGTCCCTAAACAGAGAAATATCTGTTAACTTCGGTGGGGGGAAAAAAAAGACTTCCGGTCTTCTTAATCAGCTGCACAAATGTCTTGTTACTCACCAAAGTCAATGTCCAGGAGAGCAGCATTGGCCCCCTCCACCAGGATTTTCTTACTGGGTCCAGTTAGTGCTCTGTGCATGAAGTACACACCGTCAGTCACCAGAGGACGCAGCCTCTCTGCATATCCCTAAAAGAAAAGAAAAAAATAAACTGTCACAAAAAATCCACTAAGCAAAAGTGAAGAAACTTTACTCAACATGATTCCTCTTGACAAGAGTTAGAAATAGAGGCATAAACATGAGAAAGTATTATCAATCAAATTTCACTTCTGTAATCTGAAACAGCACAAATCATTAACATTTCACCCTGTAACGTAAACATCAGACCGACAGTAACAACACAGCTGAGCCACATAAGGCGAGTGGTTTTCACCTTAAGCTGCTCGAGTTCACTGTCGATGTCCACGTTGAGGTTCGGATACATCGTCAGGAAATGCTCCGCCAACTTGCGGAACCTACAAAACACAACCAGGTAAGCATTTAAAAGTTTGTCTGCCTGTGTCTGTGCAGGTTCGTGCACAGCTGCTTTCCACGAAACACATCGCCACAAACCAATTTAGATCATAAAATATACGACAGAAAAACGGTGGAGAACTCCACAGGTCAGCAGCGGTGTCCTGATGTGTACTGCAGGTGGGTGCTGCCACCTGCTGGCAGATAAGCAGGACTTTCCCTCATCTGTAAAGTCCTTCCACAAATGTGGAAAATGGTTGTGCCAAATTATGATCTTATAATGTATATTGAAACTTGAAATCTTATTTGGAATAGTTGATAAAAACAGAGTGAGAACCAATTTAAAAAGAACTAATCATTAAATACCCAAATGAATAAAGATATTGATAGTTAAAAACTCTGTACAGGCAAATCTAACAAAACATAAGTGTTGTTGTTGTGCAAGAATGGAAGCAACATGGAGGGGTGGTGAGGATGGTGAACTTCTAAGCTGGAACTAGAGAAGCAGACTGCACTGAAGAGCTGCAAAAATGTCAGAATAACTTGGCTATATTTTAGCTGGTAGCAGGTTTTAGATTTGGAGAAAATTGTATTTGTGAGGTTAATCTCAAATGCGTTTTTCTGCATTAGCATTTCATTACATGGATTAACGCCACACTTCAGATGGTTTGTCCATGAGTTGAGAGCAGAAAATGTAAACATACTTAAAAATAAACAGAGCTGCCTGCCACCTGCAGCTTTATCATCTTTAGAATGAACAAAGATTCAAGATCTTTATTCTCATTATGCAAGTGCAACAAAATTTGAGGAGTCTCTCAGCTTAAGAACACATAAATAAAATAGAAATGTAACAGGCCCACATAGGTAAAAATAAAGATATAAAATATAAAACAGGTACAAAAAAGAACAAATATAGCTTAAAAAAACAATAGCGGCACAATTTTTCCTAGAATTTGTCAACTAGTAATAACGTCTCCTTATTTATGGCAAAAAAAACATGTCTAAACAGCCACGAGTGTGGTCTCATTCTGTGTGGAAATACTGAATGTATAAATGCTTACTTGTCCTCAAAGACCTTGAAATCTGAGACAAGGTCACAGACTCGCAGACCATTCCGAGCAGCTTTGGATGAGTAGGCGGGTCCGATACCCTTCTTAGTGGTTCCCAAACTGGAGAACAAATAACATAGTGAGCTATTCAATAAAAAAGAACCACTTCTGTTCTTGGCGGCAGCTGCGGTAAACAAGTACATATTTATATAGTATTCATGCATTTTAAGAGATGTACTTTTTCCCTTCTTGTTGCTGCCGCTGCTGCTCCTGGATTCCATCAACAGCTTGATGGAAGTTGAACACTAGAGGTGGGATAGATGGGACTGTCAATAGAAACACATTATACCATTAAAAACTTAAAAGGACAAAAAATACTCACCAATGTGGGCACGATCAGAAATCTTTAATCTCTCCTCCCATCCTTGTAATCCTGGATGAAAAACAACAAATGGTAAATGAAGCAAAAAGTGATTTTGCACAATTTTAAAAGCCCCTGAACTAAACTTGGCAGGTTTTTGCAACTCGAAGGACAACCCAAAGGGTTTTTTTGGATGTTGGCTGCTTTTTGTTCTGTTCTCTTCCACGATTATCCCACACTGCTTCAACGATGCCAGAGTTTGGGTTTAGGGGATGATACATCACTACCCCTGTTGGCCCTGATTTCTAGCCAGTTCTTGTGTCTGCTGGCATTCTTTAGCCTTTTTTCCCAGATTCCCCTGCGTAAAAATGGCTTCTTGATAGCTACAGTTCCACAAAGACCATTTCTGATGAGGCTTTAGTGAACACTTAGGTCTGCATTAAATAGGTTCTGGGACATTTCCTTTGCCCAACACTTGACCACTTTCTACATTTTCTAAGGAAGTGCTGCACACCATGTCAAGATATGCCAAGCTTCCTGCCAACAGCTCCTTGGGAATTATGTTAATAGTGCAGAAATATAATAGTATGCATGTCAAACTGTCTTCTTTAACATTTCTTTTAGATGCAACATAAAAGGGGCAAATATGTGTTTTGTTACATTAAAATACATTTCTAAACTGACTAGAACAAGTGACACTTTACCTTTGCCTTTATGTAGGTTCTTCTCAGCCTCGTCAAACAGACCTGGTAGGTGGATTACCACTCCGTTGCCTGTAATGTGAAATTACACTTAACTAGAAATCACATGATTGTATCACATATTCTATATGTTTAAGAACTAGCTCATTATTTGCCCTAAAACATACTGTAAGTATATCCTCTCTCCATATTCCCTGTTGCTACTGAACTGGATGAAAACATTTATTAAAAGAAATGAACGCAAAGTACACACAATGTTGTGGCTGTCATAAAACTGATATAATCTGACAACAATGCATAATAAATGACTTGATTGTTCTGTTTTTTTCTGGACTTCATTTATTGGGTCCATCTCACTTAAACTAGGTCACTTTGGCGGCTGGATTTTGTGATGCCGCTGAACTGGAGTGATAGTGAGGTGCTTCTATCAACTACTCCTCTCTGATGTACTCTTACCTCTGAATAAGAGTCCTTTACAACATGATGCATCAGTGATAAGGCCATCTGCGATTGTTCTGATGTTTTTCCTAATTATGCCCACATTTTGCTTTATTGTTTCAGGACCTTTTATTGCCCTACCATCTTTAACTCTCAAAACAAACATACCGATAAAGGAGACAGCCTTCTTGTTGAGCACCCCACTGGGCAACAGGTGGAAATCATACTCCACTGAATCCACAACCACTGTGTGACCTGCATTGTTGCCTCCCTGTAAAGATCACAAAACAATCAGTCTACTGTGAGGCAGTCTCCTCATTGGACACAAAGATGGAGGATCATACTAGGGACTGCTGCTATGCTAGTTTATACACAGGGTATAATAATACAACTCTCGTATAAACTGTGTTTCTAACTGAAAACAAGTAAACAACAAAATTAGGATAGATGGGTAATGACGGGCGGTCGATGGCTTACATAACGTTACATTGAGTGGAATTGCTTATCAGGTTGTAGAGGTCATTTGCTGAATTCAGTAAACGTGTCATTACCACGTCAGTAAGGCTGAAAAACAACACAGACAATAAATAACCAGTTCTAGCGCAAATTTAGCACTTCTACATCCGGGAGGTCAGGAAAGGTTGTTGACGTATTAGCAGGTCATGAATATTTAACAGCAGCTGAGCGGTACCGTCTTCCACTTAAAGATCAAGCGAAAATATAATCGATCGTTTAAACTGCTATTATATATAAAAAAGAGGTTAGTGTGAATTAAAATATAAAGCTAATTCAACATCATTGTTGTTTACCTGGCACCTGCATACAATATCTGCATCCATTGCGAGTAAATCCACAACTTTTCCTTTTCCCTCGTCGCCCCACTGCGCACCGAGCACAACGGTCACTTTGTTCTGAGGCTCCTTCGGGATGCGGAGCGACGGGTCATGTCCCTCGCTCTCTCTTGCTCGTTTAACGGCCGGCTCCCCATTTAGCGAGGAAGTCTCCCGACCGTTAACGTTAACCATGTTGCTTTCGGCCGCCATGCTGCACTCCGTCTGCAGACCGGAATATCTTTTTTTACCGCGTTCTCTGCGGAAGTCTGCTTCCGTTTTACCACTACCACTAGAAGGCAGTGTATCCTCGTTTGTTTTTGTTTTTTTTATTTCCTCTCGGTATAAAATATGACAGCGGTCAGTTTATTCTACTGGTTTTACTGCTGGATGAACCTTTTTATATTAAATTATTAAAAAGAAATAAACTATTTTTTATTGTTTTAAAACTGAAGTAACGTGGAGTAAAGTGAATGCTCACAAAGAGTACATGCACAACATGATTCAATCGTCCTTACTTCCGGCTTCGGTTAAAGTCTCGCGACATGTTTTCGCGATCTAAATGTACACCAACAAAGAGAACAAAAAAAAAATAGATTTAATAGAATAGAATAATATGTCATATCTGACTATTCGTGAGTAGGGGGAAGTATCTCTGTAGTATCCCTATAGAAACTAGATCAGACAGACAAGGATTTCAGTTTTCTCATCATTAAGTTGAAAAAGTGGTCTGACAGAATCTAAGCACCTGAGTAAGATCTGTACAGCTCTTGCAAGGGCAACATAATCCTCATTTTTCAAAGTGGAAGGAGTAATAGTCCTCTAGTTCAATGGATTATCCCAATTTATTTTGATTTTGAACCTTATTTAAAGAATTTATTTAAAATGTCCACCAGTCCTTAGATGCTGCAAGTCAGCAAAAGATGAGAACAGACATATTCAGCATCTCAAACAAAAACGGATTTTTGAAGCTGTTGTGGCGCCCAGTCCTGTTTTTTTTCCCCCAGACATAAGCCAGATATTTATGTAAAAAATTGGACATTGTCTCAATGCTGTCGTAGATTTTGAGAGTAATGCCCCTTTAACCATTAATTCTTCAATCAAGTTGTCTTGAGACATGGCAGCTTCCGACCAGCTACAGTCCTAAATAGAAAAAAAGTTGCATAAAATATGTAAAATGTAAATAAAAACAAAATGCAATATTTGCCAAAGCCTTTAAAGAAAAGTTTTATACAGTCAAACATATAAAACATATCATATGTTAAAAGTAAGAAACTTTGATATTTCAAGAAAAATATTTGCATGTTGAATTTGTTGACAGCAGTATATCTCAAGAGTTGGTACAGAGCCATGCACTGTTTAGCATCTCTTCTTTTAATAACAGTCCATAAATCTGTGATAACCACAGCTGTACACATTTTGTTCTTAATACTAAATTGATTTAGTGTTAGTGATAACAGGCTGGTCTTCCTCTTTTGTCAAATGTTTCAGATTTCAGAAAAAAGCCACCTATTTTCTTTATTTGCGCGTGTAGTAACAAACATATTTCAAGACACTTAACCTCACGTTGCCTCCCGAAGTGCCTATCGGGGTATGAGTGAGTGAATGTCGTGTATGTGTAGTGTAAAGCGCTTTGAGTGGTCAGTCTGACAGTCCGTTTGCCATTTGTCAATTCCCAACTAATAATAGGATGCTTCTGAATTTTTGAGGCATTTTTCTGTTTTTTCAAGGACGCGTTTACAGTAGAGCCTCATCATTGCCATGCAGTAAAAGTTTGCAACTGCCAATTATAATTCAATTTTTAGTTCATCATCCTCTGTACTAAGAGTTTTAAAAAGTTGGACACAGTCAGTTTGCAGAGAGACAGATTCATGTCTCCATGATAAAACACAATCATCAGTGGTGCCATGCAAACCCTACTGGTCTATGTGTGCTCAAACTTTCTTTTGGTTTTGTTTTCTTTCTCCACTCAACTAATTGAAATACACATGCAATCAGGCACACTAT
>JBAMHW010000017.1:4278544-4295418 GCA_037177495.1 Rhadinocentrus ornatus
TATACTGTTGTATCATGTAGAAATTAAAATTTTCTTTAAACCCCTCACAGCAGCAACTGGCCGCAACCCCTCACCTATGACCAGAACTCATCTTCGCTGAAGAGACAGAAGCAGAATAATGATGCATAAGAACACACAAACTAACAGATGACAAATCATATTTTATTATCACTCAGAATAACACTGAACAGTCCAATGAACATGTGACATTTGTAAAACAGTGAATTATTAATAGAGTGCAGAATGAAAAAGTTATAGTGTTTATCAATCATGTTTATAATTGGGATTTTACAAACACATGACTTATTTGCAGCCTGTATTTCATGATTTATTATCGCATCTTGTTTTAGGAGACTATTAATTATGTCAAGCTTCTTGTCACAACTTGTAATTGATCATGTTTATCTTGATTTTAAATATTAACCTTCATGAGAAAATAAACCTTATAGTAAGAGTGGATGTGAACTTGACTGTGATGCTTAAATTGTTTCCTTTTTTTTACTTTATCTCTTCCTGCTTTCATTTAGGATAGATCAAAACCCTGCATAAAGTAAGAGCAATACATCCTTATTATTCTTTTAGTCCTGCTGAGAAAGCTTTGTCATGGTAAGTTTTACATATAAGTGAAAAGTCCAAATGAAAGACTCAGACCAAAAAATTAAGGCTTTATTCACTGTGAAAGATTCTTAGAAAACAAACGATCAATAATATTATAGAGAAATAAAGATGTGAAAAGTCATATTTAAGTCATATTGCATGAGATCTGTGAAATGAACACTGCCCAGTGTTTGTGAGTACACGCTCAGAGGGACAAACACAGCAGTGGCCTACAGAACTGACAGGCAGATGTTGGAAATTACTGGCTGTCAATTCATAGGTCATCACCTTGTGCCCCATCACTTTTCAACTACTACACAAAAAATCACTGAACTCTTCACTGTAACTGTGAGCTTCACGACCTGAGAAAGAGAGGAAGAAAGAGAGAGATAAAAAGTAAACAAGTGCCGGTTTCATGTTGTGTTTGGTGGCTCTCTGCAGGTAACAGCACCTCCACTGGAACTGACGCAGCTTCCACATGGAGTTGCTGTTACATCCAGCAAGCACCAGAAGGCTCATCACTGAAGACGACGTTTCGTTGCTGTTAACAGATCAACAAACTCACAATCAGGTCATGAGTCCAGTTTCCTTTAGGCTGAGAAGGCAAAAACAAAAAGGGGGTAGAGAGGGAGCAAAGAAAGCACAGAGGTCAACTCAGATTCTGGACTTGAAGGCAGCTGCTTTAGACCGTGTGGAGTCTCCTAGTTTGAGCGACTTTGACCCGGCAATTTCCTCCTCCCAGTTTTTATAGCCTGAAGTATAAACGGCATCAACGCCCACGCTCCTCTAACAGCACGGCCAAAGGGCCAAGGCCTGTAGAGATAACACAGATTTTATGGTTGCTGTCAACATGAGGGTGAGTATAAGGGTGTGTCTGACCTGCTTACCTGCAGGCCCCTGCTTCCTGCTTAGACTGACATTTACTTCATAATTACTAAAAGACTGTCTTCAAAGTAGATCATAATTAGGGGGGAATCCAATAGTTATTTTCATAATGTCATGTTCAACCTGCAGGATTACATGGACTCAGATTCTAAAGCCATCCATACTTGTCTTTGATTGGTTTTATGTTGTCGCGAATCAACCAAGCTGGTTGTATCCACCTTTAGTCAAGAGCATTTTTGCTGTTTACTCCTTTTTTTTTTTTTTTTTTGTCTGATTTAGTCATCCAAATAAGTTCTTACAAAAGTGGTTAAACACAAATAATGAAAGAGAAGATAAAGATGTGTTTTACCTGTTGGATTTCTCTTCTCACCTTTGCATTCGGCATGGCCTGGTGGGCTTCACGGACGAGGCCAGAGTTGTGGAGAAGCAGTGCCACAACATATGAAATCTCAAGCCCAGAAGTACCAGGAGGGTATGAAGGCTCATATGAGCAAAACAAAAAAAACTAACAGAAGACAAATGCATCAGGCAGGACTGAGATAGGCGAAGACCCAGACAAGCAAATGGCAGCTACAAGAGGTGCAGATTTCAGTGTTAATGTCAGAAATGACAGCGAGGCAATGGCAGCGAGGCTGAGCAGCCAGTATAAGAGATCAGGAGTTGGTGGAAGGTTAATTATTACACCTGCAGTCAATATTTAACAGGCCTGGCGCCCTGCCCCTCGATCCAACATCCTGATTCCACACTGACTGACATCAAGGGTAGGGCCGGTGTCAAGCACATCTCTTTTGTCCCCTCCAGAAAATATGTATTTAAACACCTCAGATGGCCCCTTTGAAACAACCCACTACACACTGAGTGAAATGTGCTCTTTCTGAGGCTGAAAAACTTCAATTCAGTGTGATTTATCAAGTCATAACTCATAACATTTAGTTTATTTTGGAAAAAGAAAACTCCCTTGATCCTCAACCGTAAAGGGCACATTTTAGCAGATACTTTGGTTTATTAACTCTGGGTCTAATATACAGCAGAACTCAAGGGTGAAGCAAAAGCACAGGAGAAAGCAAAAGACTGAAGTCACAAAGTGATACTGAATGACAGCACAATAAAAAGCTGAATACATACTGTTAAAGATTGGTAGAAGCCATTTGGATGCATGCAAACTATTAATAATTGAATGAATACGAAACACTTTGAGTTCAATGTGACAAACATATTTCTGACTGATAAATCAGCTGTGTAATTCTTTAACTTAAAGGTGACTATAAAAATGGTGCAACGTGTGACACAAATCATTGGTAGTTAAAAGCTGCTGTCACATAACTAAATTGATATCTAACATGGACAAAGGTCTTCTTGTTTGCAATGATTTGATTCATAATTAAACCAAATTAACATGAACAGGAAAGCTGTTCAACTACTTTTCTCTTTTCTTTTAAATTACAAAACCACTTTTAAACTTCTCACGAAGCAACAGAGTAGAAACGGCATCAGTTTGCTGCAGCAAAAAAAGTCAATTGCAGTGATTCTTGACATTTAAACTTGCTTTAATTCATACACTTGAGCTATCTTATCTCAGGAAGGATTGGTACACCTGAGTGCAGAGTCCAGTGTCTTTAAGAGAGAGAATAAGCACACAGTATTAATCTGTCACATAGATAAAACTGTTTTTTGTTGCTTTGAATGGACAGTGACTAAGGTCATAATAATTTCAGATGCAATTTAGACCAGATAGCCACTCACATGTCACATGCAGTCCTCGAAGCTGTAGCTGCTTGATGATCTCATCCAGAAATGATTGACTCTTTTAGGGTGCTTTATGCTTCTGCTGCATTTTCTGAGTTCAAATGACTGATTACAATTTAAAAACAGTCAAGGCTTACATCTGTCATCAGCTAGCTTTGGTTTAGTTTGACTTACAGTTTTGCTGATTTTTGGTCCATCTGTGGTAAACTTAACTGACAAGCTGAGGTCAAAAGAAAAAGATATGACTGAGTAAAATGTGATAGTACATGATTATTTAAACTGTTATACATTTCTTCACAGTTTCAGATATTTAGTATCTCTAAGGTGATTAAAAGTTTTTCTCTTGGTTGCCATTAGGATTTATCCTCCCATTAAGCCACAATAAATCAGTGTAGCAGAGTAATACACCCACTCTGTGTTCATGTTTAAATATATTCTTTATTCCACTGGTCTGTGGGTTTGGTTGTGTTTCGGTTTGATTTCATGGTAAATTCGTTATCATTTCCTCTTTTTTGTTGGGTGTTAGGTCACACAAACCTGGTCAACTTCCGACCACTTGTTCTTCATGAGCTTCAGTCTATGTTTAGTCCGGATTGCTTTGCTCATTTGCTAAATCATTGTGTGTGTTTTTCGCTGGCGGATGTTCCCAGCTTTGTTGGAGCATTGAATAACATGTCTTATTTGATGTCCTGCTTGCAGTATCTTTGGTTCACCTGTTAGTTGATTAAGTTAATTAAAGTTAATTTGTATTTAGCATCTGCCTGCCTCCTACCTGTTAGTGCTGCATTTGGGTCCAGCTTCAACCACAGCCCAAGTCATCCTGGAAAACAGCAATCTGCAAGGGGCTGCAGCAGTATACAACATGTTTTTGTTTATTTGTTATTTAATTTTATTAATGTGCTCAGAAGTCTGCTTCAGTCTGCTTCTCAGTGTAAGTAACGATATCTGTTTTTGAACACTTCTCACTTTAAAATTTTAATTATTTTTATTGGAGTAGGCAAAGCTGATGGTGATCTTGTCCTGTGCAGAAATCAGGCTCTGAAAGAAGATCTGATTTAAAATAGTTTGTGTGCTAAAGTAGATGTTCAACATCTCTGTAGCTCCCGTGCTTCTCTTTATAGATTTAAAACATGGGGAGCACTCATTTTAACCCTGAAAAGAATAAAACAAAAACCCTTCAGCACCTGCCTGAGAGAGATCATCTGGATCTGTTGGCTTGACATCAACCACCTAAACCTGTAGCAGCCAAGACTGTATATGTAGTGTGTGTATGTTTGAGTTTGACTGCACACACCCACCAAAGCACGGCAAACCTTCACCTCGATTCCAAAAGGTGAATGAGCACTCTTATCGCCACTCGGAGGCAGATAATAAAGTGGAACTTGCACGGAAACAATAGAAAGGAGGGGTTCAGGATGGAGATGCATGGAAAGATCTGACATGCAGACTCTGCCCTGATTGGAGCTGTAGGCGATGATAATGATGGTTACCTGGACTTGTTTCTCAATCTTTAAATTATTTTCTTCTTCATCAACATAACATAAACGTATCTGTAATAAAAAAGTAATTTGCAGTCTGAGATAACATCAGATGTGGAACACGTCCACACTTTTTACATGCTAACGGGAGTCTTTGAGGCTTCATTTCTTTCCTTTTGATTTTAAGATCCAGATATATTAAAGAAATTAGAAAATGTTGAAAAATATGCCTCTTAATTGGAACGTTGGACACAAACTGTGAAATGGAGAAGAAAACATTTGATACGCAGAAACTCAGTAGTAAGCTATGACTGAAGCAGAAATCAGTGTTTGGTTACTAATTTTCAGCAAGCTTTACAGTTTAAGAGGTATTCTGACATCTGTCTCCCTCTACCGCTAACCTGTATGTAATGCAGCCAGGCACATATTCTTTGAGAAAAGGCTCATCTGAGTAGATTCATCAGAGAGAAAATGGAAGAAATGTCTCATTTCTTTCATTTTACTGTCAGAAATATAATTATTTCCTGTATTCATTAAAGGTCCCATCAGCTTTCCCTGAGGCCTTAGTTGACTTGTCAGTTGGATTTACATATGTTTGCAAAAATGAAGCCTTCTGTTGAGGCCAGTTGAGCTCTGAGGAAAAATACAGCTGCTACCAGAATCTAGCAGTTGATTTCATGTGGAACATATTTGTAGTGCAAATCTGTTTTCTGTCATGCTGCCTTCACACAGTAGTGATTAAGACGGTTTACTGTTATGTCTCGTGGGTGTTTTGAGGATGATGAAGTCATTATGTATCAGGTAATGGGAGACCAATAAGAGCTAAGGACAGAAGCCAAACCAACTGCTAGAGATGCAGACTACCAAAGAAAATTTATTTTGCCATCAGGTCCGTGCTCTTTTTATCATTATGGCATTTCTGTCCACACTCATCATTCACTGGAAGATTTTTGTTTTTAATGCTGTGGTGAAATTAATTGAAGTCTCAGAAGCATTAAAATCGGCACATTTTGCACCAAATCTACACCCACAGTTGAGTCTTCTGATTTTCCTGAGCTCTATTTGCATGAAAACCTGAAAAATTGTACAAATTGGATTTTTCTTGGAGTGCTCTGCAAATATGTTAGAATGTGATGTATATCTAAACACATTGGGAAGAGTGTAGCATTCAGTAACGAGCAACTCAGTGTGGTCCCCTTCAAAACCTTCAGTTGAAGGCGAGGGATCCTTATAGACTGATCACGTGTCATAAAACTTTCAAATATCAAGTTTTAGCTTTAAAATAACATAAAATGATTATGTGAAATACATATATTTCCTTATTTAAGTCTTAACATGTGTAAAGCTGGATCTGCTAAACTTTTGACATGACGCTCAACAGAAAGGTCTGATCTAAATAACCCAACGATATTTAAAAGAAAGAAATCTTTTCACTATGTACCGATAAAAACTATGCAAAATAAAAAGTGGGAATCAATGAGTCAATTCATACTCATTCAGGACTTGACAGCAGGCCAAGAAGGAACCTCAGAGAAAGAGTTGGTTTTGATTGATCAAATTACATCCAAAACCTCTTAAAGATGAGACCATAAAAAGAACCAACAAGCTCCAGAATACGACCTAAATCAAAGTACGCTGAAAACATAAAGCTATAAATACAAAGCCACTGGAATAAGATGCATGGGTGGATGAGGGGGTAACAAAACCCTGTAAGTTGCTCCTTTTAATGTGAAAATTTAGGAAGTGCTTCCTTCTAATGTATTCAGTAATCATACTGCTTACTCAACACGTACGTTTACCACATATATATAACAAATGTTCCTCATTCACGACATAACTGCCTCTAAGATTCAGCAAAGATTGATGCAAAATTAAAATCAGCTGCAACACACAATACTGAAGCGTTATTCTTTATCTTCAAGTTATGCTTAGATAAACACTCAGGAGAAAAAAAGAAAATCAAATCAATCTCCTTTTAATCAAGATTTGACTTAAGACTTTATTAATACTAAAAACAGTGAAAATCTTGAGTCTGATCATAGATGGGTGTGTGTGTTGATATTCCATATTAGTGAAATAAACCTAGTAGATGATAAAAAATTAAAAGTTATGTACATGCTTCTTGCTCATGTCATTGTGATTCCTGTTATCTCTACAAAGCACAGAAAAGTGTCTAATTTCATACTACAGTACACAACAGTTTAGTCACATACAACATAAAAACATCACTGAGAAAACAAAAATAAGACAAATAACTAACAAACAAGGTCTACCACACGCTGTCCTTATTAGGATTCCTCTCTAATTGGAGTGCATCCGGAGAAAAAACTGTTCTGAAAGCTGGTCAGGAGTCGTTTCTTCTTTTTGAGGAAGCTGGTTGTTGTTCTGTCTTCCTCCACCTCTTCCTCATTTTCCAGTTCCTCTTCATCTGCACAAAGAGGTTTCAGCTCTGCAGTGCTCTGACCCATATCTCCAATCTCCTTAAGCACCTAAATTATGATAGAATTAGAAGGTTAGCTGTGCATTACACCCTTTAGGTTGATAGTGAGAGCATGCAATCGAGGCAAAGAACCTGATGAGAACTTATTTAAAATACACCTGTTAAAAATGTAAATTTGCAGTCTGTACAAACAGGAACAATAAAGAAGTCCGAAGAACTGCTCAGTCTGCAGAGGGCTTACCTTCTTTGTGGGGGTGCAAGATGGCGGCTTAAAGAAAGTGCAGTTTTCAGGGCTGTCGTACGTCGGATCCTGGAGGGATGCAGGCTCTCTGGGAACACTTTCTGAGTCCTGAAATAGGTTTAAAAAAATTTAAAAAGTGACATCTATGCTGTGTTTACATTGTTTTTTTATAAAGCTCTAACAGGTCACAAGAAACATGTTGTACGCTTGAAATCACATAACAAAACCAGGCTATAACAAGTAAATTATCTCTTCTGAATAAAATCAACATTTCTGCTGCAAAGATCAATATTTCAGACTCCGTTGCCAAATGATGCTGGACTTTTATCCCCCCTCTAAGATTTCTGTGGACCCCCTAGTTGTCCTAGTTTATTATTTCTTTTAATTTATTAATTAAAAGAAATTAATCGTTAAAGTGTTTGATTTATTACATTTTTTATAGAGAAAACGGGCTTTTTGCTTATTTAAATCCAGGTTGACTTTTTCTGGAGAGGGCCAGTTTTCATCTTCCCCACATTAAGGAGGAACACAAGCTTTCCTTCTACAAAACTGTTAGTGGGAAATGAAAATCACTCAGCGACTCACCTCAGCAGGCACCCGGTTATCCAAGTTTCGGCATTTCTCGTGATCACACTGACAGTTCTCCCCACATGTCATCTTCCCTTTGCGGCACCTACACTGCTTATTGCTGCACCGACCTTTACATGCACACTGAGAAAAGAGGAGCCATTTAGCATCATAGGTAATTAATAATTTGTATGATGAAAGAACATTCACAGCCAATAACCTTCAGAAAAAGATGTTTTATATAGAGATCAAGTATTGAGGGTCTTTCTTTCCATTACTATCTTAGATTTTAAATATGATTTTTTTATTCAGTCATCCATGTCTTTTAGGACTACTCTGGACAGTCAAGTTTTATGAGGCTGATTAGCCTGAAGCTAATACACATAAGACATAAGAACAATTTAAAGATGCCCTAGATCCTCAGTCTTACTCCAGTTGATTTGGGTTTCCTTGAGGCTCTTCGTCCCTTCTCAGGTCGCCACTCGTCCGCTTCCTCCTCTTTTTCATCCTCACTGTGTGACATCAGCTCTGCTACGTCAATGTCCATGTTGAGCTGAGGTTTAGCAGTGGTGATGCGCTTCGGTTTGGGCTGTTTGTTTAAAGAGAACACAAAGAAGGAGAGATCTGACTTGACCAGTCACCTTTATAAACTTGCTGCATTCCTACATGAGAAATGGAATAGGCTTACTTCATCAAGTCACTGTAAATAACATTGGAGCTTAAACTCAAAGTGAAGCTGTATATTTCCACAGACAATAATCTAAATAAACAGATTTGACATTATATATCCAAATAGCCTCGTATAAACAAGCAAACCAGGGTTAGACATATGCAAAAACTCACTTTTGGAGGAACATATTCAAATGAGTCATCTGGGCTTCTTTCATTGTTGGTTGTAGGCAGAAGGGCTTTCTTCCCACTTGCAAGGTGAAACAAGGAGAATTTCTAAAGTGGGTGGAAAAAAAGACAAAGATGGGACAAGTATGAACTCTGATCCACTGTCTCCCTGCTGTGTTTGTTAAATACTCTTTTCCAAAGGAAAAAACACAAAACAACTGATCTACTGCTTCTAATGTCTAATACAAAAGATTAAAGTTATTTAAAAAAACTTGAATCTTTCCCAAACAGCAAGTGCATCTGTCTTTTATACACTTATATATTTATACATATATTAATAGATTTTAGAAAAGCATTTGACACCATAAATCATTCTATACTTCTCAATAAACTGCAACTGTATGGGGTTAGGGGAGTGGCACTGAGCTGGATTAGGAGTAATTTGTATGAAAGACAACAGTTTGTGAAGATGGGAAATCATGTGTCTGGCTGTGTGGAGATCGCCTGTGGTGTCCCCCAGGGGTCAGTATTGGGCCCAAAATTGTTTAACATACATAAATGATATATTTCAAGTCTCTCAATTGCTAAAATTAATATTATTTGCGGATGATACAAATATTTTTTTATCTGGAAAGGATTATAAGGAGTTAGTTATTACTCTAAATAATGAATTAGAAAAAATAAAAAATAGCTGGATAATAAATTATCACTGAATCTAGGAAAAACTAAGGCGATGGTCTTTGGTAATTATAAAAAGAAAGATGATATACACATACACATAGATAATGAAATTATTGAATATGTAAAAGAAATAAAGTTTCTGGGAGTGATACTAGATAATAAAATTAGTTGGAAGCGTCACATCAGACACAGAAAATAAAAGGGCAAAAAAATACCTCAATCATAAATAAAATTAAGCAGGTCCTGGATTACAAATTACTTTATATTGTTTATTGTTAATTAATTTTACCTTACTTAGTATACTGCATAGAGGTCTGGGGCAACAATTATAAAAATACACATTACTCGTTATTAATATTACAAAAAAGTGCAATCAGTGTTATACATAAAGTCAGTTATCTGGATCATACAAACCCTCCGTTTTTACAATCCAAATAACTAAATCTCCAGGACCTGGTTAATTATCACATAGCACAGATTATGTTTAAAGCTAGCAGGAACTTATTACCAAACCATATACAGAACCTATTCAGCCAGAGAGGGAACACAGTTTTTAAAATGCCCTTGGTGAGAAGCACCAAGAAAAGTTTTGTGTGTCTGTCTGTGGAACAGGATGGGGGAAGAACACAGGCGCTCTCCAAATATCCAATATTTAAATCAGTATATAAAGAGATGATATTTTATTGGTACAGAAATAGTCTGGAATAGAATATATTATATATAGAGTATTTCTGTTATAATTATTGTTATAATTGTTGCTTTTGTTATTGCTGTTGCTATTGTTATGTTATGATTATTATTTTTATTACTGAATAACTCCATCATTATAATTGAGTATTTAAGATTATGTAACATAATAAGGATAATATTACTGTATAGTATCATTATTATTATTATTACTGTATTGGTAAAATATGAAGATTGTTCTAATTTACAGGGGTGGGATTATATAAGCTTTTGCTTCCACACACTCTTTTTGAACTTTTTGTGTTTTCTTTTTTAGTGAGGTACTTTTATTTCATTTTTGTATTTATTTCTCATTGTGATCAAATAAACTTCCATAATAAAAAAAAACAAACACACAATGTAAAGACATTTCTATACAATTCAACCTAATATTTAATAAATACTAATATTACCTGTCTGTATTGGTCATTCTGCTCCACCAGTTTCTGGTTCTGCTCACTTAATACTCGCAGCTTTTCAAGCTCTTCCTCCTGCAATGATTTTAGAAATGACTTTAAAATAAAGCCTGTGAGATTTCCTGTAAAAGAGGAAATGAGAATGATTAAAAGGTTGATAACATCAGTGCAGACTGACCTGAACTTTGAGGCGCTGGAGAAGCTCCCTCTCCTTTGACCTGGCCTCATCTTTCTGCTTTGTCTCATCAGGTTCTTCACATATTGGTTTGCTCTTTAGCTGGTTAAGGAGGTAAAGAACCTGCAAAAAAATAAAATAAAAAAAAGATTAACAGAGCTGCAAATAAATATGCAGGTAAATATATGTGCATAGTGGTTATGAAAGTAGTACCTTCTCTTGATGTCTCTGTTCTAGTTCAACCAGCTGCTGCTGGTGCTCCATGTCCATCGTCGACATCACATTTCTCTCATCAGCGAGCGTCTTTCTTAAATCTTGTGCATTTCCTTTTTCCTGTTTCACCTCACTTTCCAGCTTAGCACATGCTGTTTTAGCTGACACCAGCTAGAAAAAAACAAAGAAACCAAAATAGTTTAGGAAAAGGAGATGAGATAATTACTCCATTCTTCAGGATTTTTCTTTAATGAATAGTTTATAAAGATTGATTTACCTCAGACATAAGGACCCTGAGTGCACTCTTGGCGTCAACTATGCTTGTGATGCCATCTATACGTTGTTTTAAGCGCCCCTCGCCATCTGCAACAAGCACTTTATGCTGCAGGTCAGCTATTTGGGCATTCCTGGTGGGATACAAATCGCTTAACATCAAGATCTTAACAAAATATGTTCTCTATGGCAAAAAGGGATAAATCAACTTGTTAAAACAAAGTCTGTAAAGAGAGGCTTTAAGTGGGATGGTTGCAGGTTTGATCTGGAACTTTCTTAGTCTACATGTTGAAGCATCCTTGGCTATATGTTAGACCACACACTAATTTGGATAAAAGGTCAAATAAACTGAACTTTTCTATCAAAAACTCCTTTAATTTATTTTTAATCATCTACTGGTGGTCGATGCTGCATTGGTTCCATGTTTGGAATCACAACAACAGATTCTTTTGCCAACTTCAGCAATAACATGCTACTCATTTAATACCATCATTTAGCAAGAAATGGGTAATTCCATCTACATTATATGGAAACAAAATTACTATAAATGCTGGTTAAGGTGCTGACTTACCTGAGGCCCATTTCTGTCTCCAGATTTTGCACCTGTTTGGTCAAAGGGGTTTCCAGCGCTCCCTGGGTCTCCAGCTCAGAGATGATCAGTGTTCGACGCTGCAATAAAAAGCCAAAAAACAAAACATTTTTCCCTCTGCTGGTGCGCTGGATTTGAATAATAGTTTATTATTACTCTTGTAACTGAAAGATTTCTCAGCTCACCCTAATTTTTGGAGCAGGCCTCTCCCCAGCCTCTATCTGCTGTTTGAGGTGGTTGATCTCTTGAGCCAACCCCTTTCGGTCCTCCAGCAGATCATTGAGGTGACGTCGAGCCTCCTCTGTGCTAACCATCACCTCCACCTCATTGAGAAGCCACGTCTGATGCGTAAAATGGAAGGTTAATAATGTTACCATTTTAGGTCATGACCATCAAAAATGATCATATACAAGTCAATGCAAATCCAAAACTCTAAAACCTGATTTTACCACCTTAACTCGTGCAGCAGCTCCCTCGATGCCTCTGTTGTGAGAATCTTTGCGCTTCTCTGCAACCTCATTTCTCCTCTGCAGGGCATCCTTCAGTCTCTTGTTTGCAGCCGCTGCCTGTAATGAAATGAAAAAAAGCGCTTCATAAGATGATCTTGATCATTTTAGGTGACTCCTGTTCAGTTAAATGACACCCTGACAGATTTTATCAACAAACTTACCTCTTCGGTTTTACGGCGTAGGATGTTAGCCTGTTTCTGGAAATCCCTCTCAAGTTTAAGCAACTCGTACTGTCTTTTACGATCCTGTAAAACATTAAAAACTCTATTTCAAAAGACTGTTTCACTTGTCTAAGAAGGAAGGGCTATATGGGAGTCTAAATTACTCTCTGGAGAATCTTATAAAGAGTTTATCTCCACATACCTTTTCCTTTAGCTGCAGGACCTCCCTGTCCTTCTTGCTCTTCCACTGTCTGAATTTTTCAGAGTCATCCCTCATCTGCCTCATTAGTTGTGTACGCTGGGTCTTCATAGCCTACAAGAACTCAGTGTTACTTGGATCTGTTTAACATACATGCTATTAAATATTAACAATGCTACAATCAAATGCCAAGCAAACAATTTAATTCATATTTGACACATCCAGTCTACATTTTAAATTTTATTACTACCAAGGTGGCTTGTCAGCTCTATGATGGAATCATTTTGACATTAAAAAAGTACAGTGGCCCCTCGCCATACCGCTGCTCATCTTCTGCTGTCTCGCTGTTTGGTGGAATTATTTTGTATGCAGCACTGCATATTTAAGTATATGTAAATCCTATTTCAATCATTCTATGTCCAAATTTAACCGCAAGAATCAGCCCACTGTGCTTTGCTTTTTGAATGAACGACGTTACAGACGAGAGTGGGGACGCAGCGCCAGCAGAGAAGCTGTAATATCTTTCACGGTGCGAGTAATTATTAAGAAATTCCAGTTGTTAAATATATGTAGGTTTATGAGATCGTATAATAAGTGTGTGAGAATGTTGAAAATGTTCATTATAGTTTGGGAAAGGTCTATAAACACTCCAAGGAGGGATAATTAGGCCTTAACATGCATTTGAATTGTGAAAAATTAATGAGGTTGTCATTTCGCGGATTTCATTTATCGCGGGATGTTTTCAGAATGCACTCCCCGCAATAAACGAGGGACCCCTGTACTCTTAGATAAAAGACTTTAGTAATAAGTATGCAGCTCTTTAGATAAAGTGGCTGGTTACCTGTATCTCCTGCATGAGCTTGCTAACTCTCTGAACAGAAGATTCTTTGACTTTCAGCAGTTTAGACTGATCAAGAAGCTTCTTCTTCATCTCCACAAGCTGCGCCTCAAGCTCCTGCAGTCTTTTTCTTCGCTGCTCACTAAGCCTAAACAAAGTTGGCATATGAAAGATGGAGAGGAGATGAAGTACGAGGTTGCTAATATTTATAAGATTTTACATAAAAATGAACAGCCGAGCATACTTTGCCTGGTTAATGTCTTTCTTTGCAGACTGAAGAGCCAGAACGAGATCCTCCTTCTCCTTCTGCAACGAATCCACTGCAGATTGCAGTGTTTGGACATTTTTCTGTTGAGGAACATGTTGAACAAAATTACAATGCCAATAAAAAACTTTCTGGAAACAAACTGAAAACTATAAACAATTTTCTGTTAAATAACCAATTTTGAATTTGCTGCCAGCATCAGCTGTACCCATCCACCCACACATCCACTCCAGAAACTCTGACTTTTAAAGCCCCAGTGTGTAAGAATTACCCCCATCTAGTAGTGCGCTAATGTAATGCAAGCATCAGAGTAGTGCTCTACTAGAACGTCACTGTTTAAGAACGTTATTGTAACTACGGAAGCCGTGGAGAATCACAAAGAAAAACATCTCATAGAAGTTCGAGTGTCCTGTCAGGTGATAAGGTACAGAGTGATACATAATGTTTTTTTTATGTTGATAAGTTACAAGCATGCCCTCCGTGTATTTGGTACCAAGCTACTGCTAAAAGCTAATGTTATTGTGTGAAATTGTTTTTCGTGACTTGCAGACTCAGAGATCATCTAAAGAAAGGAGAGAAAGAGGGAGTCGAAGCAGGGGCAGTGGACCTGTTGGTGCTGCAAGAGGAAGATCCCGTGCTGTAACATTACATTAAATAAAATAAACTTCACTGTTAGATTGAATTAACTAACCTATCCAGCAAAAGGCCTGTAACCTCCACGTCAATTTTGAAGTCCCTCTCCATCATCAATTGCTTCCATCTGGTAAATGCTCCACCAACATACACTCGTTTTTTTCCCAGTTATTATTTCTTCTTCTTTTCTTGACTATTTTTATCTCCGTCTCGCGGGGCATAGAGTGTGGATGATCCTCCATTTCAATGTTAACTGGCAAGCTGAATGATCCGTGGCCGTCTTGGCTTGTTTAAACCACCCCCCCGAAATAGCGGGGACTGGCAGGTAAAGGCTAACAAGTTTGTTCCCTTTCGGCAACAGTATTCAAAGATGGCGATGCAAGATGGCAGCCTCCAGCTGGGTGCGCCGCCACCTATGTATTTATAAACAACTCCTTCTAAGCTACGAAAACACTTTCATTTGGATGCAACTGTGATTAGACTTTAGTAAATTACGTATTTATGAAAGCGATACTCGATTTTTGCTAACAAAAAAACAAATAAGCTATACACTGTACCTTTAAGATATTTTCCTGAGTCAAAGATTGTGTCATCTTACCTTGTGCTCTGATTGCACCTCCTCCAACTGACCATCATTCTCACACATTTTCTTCACAAAAGCTTCCTTCAAACTTAACACTTTGTTGAGTTCAATCAGCTCTTTGGAGAGCTGGGCTTGACGCAATGCATGATGGGCTGTAAAGCCCTCTGGGCAATCCTTCAAGGCAGTGCCCTCCTGTTGGAAATATGTTCAAAATGGGAAACATCTGAATTAATGTTGGGTTCACAGATAAGGAAGAAACAATAATTGCATTTTCAGGGTGTTTCATTTAGACAAGGGACAAGCAATATATTTCTACAGTACATGTCTATAATAAATATTTGTGCTCTCATACTGAATAATGCAAAATGTGCATGTTAACGTGCATTAACAGTACAAAAGACAAAACGTACCGATGGGGAAGCATCTGCTTGGTTTTTACCACCACTTCCAGTCACCTCAGGTGCTTCTTCTCCTGCAGCCATGGCGTCGATGGAGGCAGCGATGTCTGCACTCTCATTCTTTTACAGAAAACAAACAAAATTTTGCATTATGAATATTTGTAACATGGGTTCAGATAAATATTTACTTTGTAACTTTGAATTGCAGATTTTTTTTTTCTTAATTATATTGAAATTTTGATATATTTCACTTTATTCTATAAGCAAAAAACAGTTTTCAGCAACATTATTAATTAACTAATGTAGCCAAACGTTTGTACCCTTAGCTCCAAGATGATGTCTTGCAAGTTCTTCATAACCTCAACGTTTTCCTTCAACTCCTGGTCCTCCAGAGTCTCAAACAGTTTCTCAAGATTAACTGTGCATCTGGGAGAAGAAGAAGAAAAAGATAGCTCAATACATTTCTGCTTGAGGGGAGATTGAACAAGTACAGACAAAACTAAAAAAAGCTAAATAAACTCCTTTAATTAAAGCATATCCACATACAGTATTAAGGTCTCAGCAATGTGTGAAACTTGCTTGTGTTGCTGCTTTTAATTATTTTTATTTATAAAAAAAAAAATACAGAATTTACGTAGACAAAGATTCGCACAGTAAAAGAGTGAAGTTTAAAATACTGAAGACTGTGCAGTCCAGGAGTTTTTGCATTGGTTGAACCTGCCAAGAAGTTCAGGTGTCCCCCAATTTTTACAGCATCACTCTCAGCAGCTCATTTTAAGATATTTTATGAATTGTCTTTAGATCATTACATAAATTCACTGATGATTATTTAAGCTATTGTGGATAATGAGTTTTGAGAAAATGTGTTTTGATTGAAAGATGAATGTAAACTAAACACTTTAAACCCTGAGGCTCATGAGGCTGTGCTACTTCTAGAAAATTTCGCTTCTCTGATTTTACATTTAATCTTTTTTATGATAATTATCCATGTGGACTTCAATTTCATGAAAGGCAGCTCCTCTTTTGACTTTATGTGGAAAAATGTGGAAGACAGCTATTTGAACTAATCTGTATGTCATTATCATACTCAGACCTTCATCGTGTCATTGACTGGTGTCTACAAACCCTCTGGCAAAAGAATACAGTACAAAATAATTCCAGCAGAAACAAGGACTTGCCATCAGAGTGCATCTTTGTGGTAAAATGATCCATCACACATTTGCAATAGGTGATGAGACATGACAGAGGGACTTTGGCCTGCCTATACCCTAACTTTAGGAATAAGTGTGAGACTCCTCGGTATGCCTTTAAAAAAAAAAAAAAAAAAAAAAAAAAAAAAGTTTGTTTCCAACGCCCCCTTGGTTCCCTTTTTTTGAAAACTTCCCCTCCCTGCTTCTGAATTTTTTCCATTTTTTTTTTTATTT
>JBAMHW010000017.1:4302542-4312594 GCA_037177495.1 Rhadinocentrus ornatus
GTTTTTTAATTGCATTACAGGAAATAAAGAACTTTATCACAATATTCTAATTTTCTGAGACAGTCCTGTATATATTGAATAAAACAAAACAGCCAACAGTTAGAAAGAATTAGGCATTAAAGCCACACTGCCCATACAGGGCAAAATGTGATCCAATAATTTTGAAGGCAAACATGCTAATTCAAAAAGTTGAAATGTCTAGAATATTTTTTCTGTAAATGATAAGAGAGAGGAAAGCTAAGTGACTGACTGTCTCGTTCTGGCTGGAAGAGAAAGGTCATTACGCTGGGAGCCAGAGGGGAAAAGAACTGAGTCCAGATAAAGTGATGGCAATGTTTCTGCAGGGTAGAGAATTCTACGCTGCCTATTTAGCATTCAAAGCTTTAGAAAACTGTATGCTTCAGAAAATATGCATTATCATTCCCATTACTTCACCAGTGTTCACAAATGGGCAAAATTGTTCTGTGAACAAGTCTTGTCCTGCAAATATATCAAATGATTTTGTGAGTAAGCAGGACAAATAAGTACGCATAACTCTGTGAACTGCAATAACACTGATAGAGCTTATCCTCTCAGTACAGAGATGTCTGGTTCAGCCTCCACCCATTTTACAACAGATGTTTTAGATCCTGCATAGAAACAATGAAGTCATATTTTACCATGTGATTAAGTTATGGCAACATAAGCTAGAGAGAAAGAGCATTTAATGATTGTTTTGGTAACTTTAAGTACACTTGAGTTGCAGTATCTAAGTCATTAACATTGATCAAGCCCATTCTGATGTATTTTAATCACTACTGACTGGACTTCCTGCTTGTTAAAATAATAATCATCATCATGGATGACTTTTCATTTAGACAACAGTCCTGAGGTGAATGAGTTCATACTGCTGCGGGAAACCCCACTGCAAGCCCTAAATGACAACATACTAGATTGTCCCTACACACATAAATAGAACTGAAATTTTTTTTATAATTCCCTAAATTAATGCTACGAATGCCACTTTTTATAATAAGTAATCTACCAGTAACAATTGCCTTTTAGCTTAGCCTGCTGGGCTGACAGTACTGTATATGTCATATCGACCTTACTAACACTGCACACACTTGGACCGCAACTGGAAGGAGAGGAAATTCAGCCTGCTTCACTCTTTCCTGTTGTAGCATCAAAAGCTAATCTGGATGTGGTGAATTGCACTACAATGACATCATGCATGCCTGAAATCCAATGGTTGCATGAATGGGATTTTGAAGAGAATACACCCAGCTCAGCAACACTAACCCATGCGTACATGCCAGCTTTATCCTCCACTAGGGTAAATGTTCTATTATGAAGTTTATAAATAACCGTGTGAAGTTGAACATATGCTCAAAATCAAACAGCTTAAAAGATGGCATACCCTGCTTCATTTGAGAGAAATTCTATATTTGAATAGATGAACTTTATCACTGAGATAGTACTTATATTCATTACTAAAGTGATAATATACTAAAGCGGCAACATTTTACCCAATGAAGTAATCTTATTAATCTGCACTGGTAAGGATAATGGACTCTACTGCAGCAGTGTTTATTATAGCGTCTATTAAAGCTGCTCAAATTGGAAATGCATGCTGTACAGTGATTCTTAGGGTCATTAATGCTTAATATGTATCCAGCTGGACGGTTTCCAAGCAAATTTCTCTAGCCTATATCTTTTCTCAATTATTTTTAAATAAGAAAAATTAAGAAAAAGCTTAGGATGAGGCTCAAAATTGATGCCTGCACATGGGATGCTTGTTAACAGGTGAACCCAGGAAATGCTTAGTCAATAGAGGCAGCATGATTGGCAGAAAATCTCATTTTTAGGCTTTCTAGGCAGCACAGATAATGAAATCTAAGATGTCTGGATTGACAGCAAACTGAAAAAAACAAAACAAGAAGACTCTGACATCATGCCAATCCCAAACCAAGTTTAATATAAGAACAAGTAGTTTTTATACATCAGCTTTAGTTCATTGGCAGTGGTTCTGACAATGTAGGTAACATTAAGAAAATAGACCTATAGATATAACAGGCAAGTAATATAAACTTTTGCAAATTCATTCTGTTCCCTGCTAGCAACACAGTTTCTTTGTAACAAGTTATTAAGGTGTAATTAGCTGTAAATTGCTTTAAAAACTATTGTGGGCGATATGCAACACCTCAAATGATAAATTACTATGATCAAAAATTTTCTTGTGTTAAAGTTCTAATATAAATAAGAAGCAAAACAAAAGGCGCTGACAGTGTTTACTCACATTTTCTCCTGTAATAAAATATTTAAATGACATTAGAAAACTTCAGTCCTATACACACTCCTAAATCTACTGACAGGTAGAGGTGTGCGGCTACCTCCACCTGTCAGTAGATTTAAGACTGTGTGTGTTTTGGAAAAAGCACATAAATTAATTTGATTCCTTCTAAGTCCCCCCCCAACAATGTCTCTTTAGTAGGCATAGAGTGATGGCAGCGCTCTGTCCGGACAAGGTCATCAGCTGATTCAACTATAAATCCACTGATTTCTAGAAGGAAGGTGAATAAGGGTGGTCATGGAAATGATTTGGGGCAGAAATGAACATGAGACTTTTGTATTTCTTTATAGTTTCTGTGTCCTAGTTGGAATACAGAAAGATATTTCATGTTAGTTGTGCTATCATTTGTGGAATACTCAAAAACTGTTATATCCGGAGTCATAGTTTAACGCCACTGTAGTCCTATGTCTTGTATTACTTTAGGAGAACTGTTACTTTTCATGCACGCGCCATACGCACGGACGTAATGAACGCGCATGCTTCTAGCGCACCGAACATTCCGTCTGAATTGCACATTCGATACCCTCAAAAGCTACGCAAATTGTGTAGTAAAGGGGCGCAGACCATTTTCTGAATCGGGTTCTAGCGTGGCGACGACACCAATGCCTGTGCCCACAGACTGATCGTAGGGCTTTTTATCCGAACAGCACAGAACTGTAGCAGCTGACAGACGGATGCGGAGGGAGGGTTGCCAAACCCAGCGGATTTCTCACGGTTCACGGAGAAGAATGTTCGTCTATATGTATCCCCATGAGCGGATGACAACCTCCAAACAAACCTATACTGAAAACTTTCAGCTCTCCATTTGACGCAGGGGTTTTATTGAGATTTTTAACCAGGTCCAAGAACAGTAATGATGCAGGTGCAAACTGTGGGCTAACGGTATTGACATGACTTGCTCGGTGCTGACGCGTTTCATTGTGCCATGCCAACCCCGCATTGTCAGATGCCATTTTACTCTGCGTTACCCCAGCGTCTGGCATTCCAATATTCTGGGCCTGTTGTATAATTAGAAGTTAGCGAGGCAGTAGCAAACAAGCTGGTGCAATGAGAAGCTACGCGGTCCAAAACACTGTACGCAATTTGTGCTGAAGCTTATGGGTCCTGCGTACTCAAGCTCCCGGCTTCCACTTGGAGAGGTGTGCTGCGGGCTACAGCACACTGGCTGTCGGCTTCACATCTGGACCGCCTGGAAATTGTCATCTACGGCCTGTTCGGACTGTGCACTCTCTGAACTTATATGTTTTAGGGGAACTGACTAAAATAGCTTCGTATGGTGTCGTGTTAGGCAGAAGGGGTGTATATTTGTCACGGACTATGCGTTTTAGGTGAGCCACTGGAACACCGTGGTCCAAAGCTTGACTGGCCGACTACTCAAGGAACAAACGCTTATCCAGTTATGGATTTTGTGTAGTGAAGTCACGCATTTTTAAAGGTAACGCTAGGGTGACATTGCAGTCTTCTCACCATATCGGTTATTTCGTCGTCCGACAAAAAAAATAAAAAATAAAAGAGTGAAAGTGGAGTATTGTCCGTCGTACGTATCAACGCAGTGGGATTTTTACGTCTGGTCGGCGCCCCCACCCACCCTTCCCGCGGTGACGGTTATGGGTCGGAAGCGGTGTGTCGGTGCAGATTGTTCCAAGATGGCGGCCGGGTGCTGCGGGGTGAAGAAGCAGAAGCTGTCGGGATCGCCCGGATCGGGGGGTCCCGGCGGGGTGGGGGCGGGAAGCGGGGTGGCAGGAACCGGACATTGTGGATCAGAGTTGGGGATTGGCTCCTCTGCGACTGTTGCTGCAACGGCGAACGTGAGCAGAGCCAACGGCCTGGGGGGACCCGGGGGTAACGTTAGCGGCAGTAGTAATAGTGGTAGCAGCGGTGGCACAAACGCTCTGTCCCCAGCACCGGCCGGTTACACTACATCCGGCCTCTCCCCGAATCTCAGCCCGGGACCAGGTTCGGGAAGTGGTGGCAGAAAAATGGTTGTCTCCGCGGAGATGTGCTGCTTCTGTTTTGACGTGCTTTATTGCCATCTGTACGGATACCAACCTCCGAGAACACCCAGGTTTACAAATGATCCCTAGTGAGTATTTCAGTCTATTGTTATTTTGCTGCATGTCAAAGCTCGTTGTATTCTCTCAACAGATGTTTGTTGGACCACACTCGATGGATTTCACCCTGTGTTGTTCTTCATTGTTCAGAGCACAAACTGTCACATCGAAAAAACATTCAACTTTTCAATAATTTAACTAAAAAGCTACCGACCACAGATTAAATTGACCAAGTTGGAAATGAGGCCTACTCGAAGAGACTATCCGCACTGGCCTGCAGCTAAACAAGCCGTACACTGACGCTACTGTGAATTTGATGTAACGTGTATTAAGCAGTGTTTTCTATCAGTGACTGATGCACCATGTCACTTTTAGATTTCCCGTTGGTTCTTGTCGGAAAGAGAACAATTTACGGTACTGTCTTTTCCACTGCCATAGCAGTGGCTAATATTGGCTATTAGCGTTAGCTAATATTTACTAACGCTTGACACCGAAAAGAAGGTGGAACGAAGATAATATAATTGTTGCGGTTTCATAGTTCTGCTTCGTTTTGATGTGACGAATAGTTTAAAGAATAGAAATTCAACATCTTAGTATTTATAATCTCTTAAATTCTTTTAAATGATCTCTGGGCTGCTACATACTGGGTTTAGCTGTGTTAGCCATATAAGCTATATTAGCTCAGTAACGAAGCACTAATGAGCATTTGGTGATTAATTTAGATATTTTCAGTGTCCTGGATGTCATGACACGATAAGTTTTCAATTTTTTTTTTTCTCGTTTGTTTTTCAAGAGGTTTTTCTTGGTAAAGCCTAGTAAATGTTGCCGTCGAATTAACGTAAAAAACCAACTGAGTTTAGCATCAAGCAACAAAGAAAAGGTGGTACTTGCTAAGTGCTTAGCAGTTCCAAGCTTTGCTTAATTTAACCGGTACTCAGTGGTAGATGAATAAAGCTGGCAAACAAGTAAACTGTCTTAACTGTTTCAGGATTCTACTAAAGAGGAGCTGTTTCAGTCATATTACCAAACTAACCATATGATCAATACATGTACATATTTAGTCTGTTAATGCTGTCCTGCGCCCTCCACGGAAACATTTTGTCCCCACCCTATACGACCATAGTAATGTGATAGCATGTGACTTGAATGGTGTCTTACTCACATTTTGACGCGGCTAAACTAGTTTTTCTTTTGCAAGGAAGACTATTTACTCAAAGTTAACATGCAGTATACATGAAGGGTTAAAAAAGTGCTTTGTAGCAGTTTAAAAAGCAACAGTTTAAGTCACATATTTAAAAAGTAAAAACAACAACAAAAAACCGTTTTGGTGTAATGCTATTGTCTCTGTCAAATAAAAGAAAAAAGGCAGCCAATCACAGTGGGGTTGCAGTTTCTGAGCGGGCATTGGTAACAGTATGTACTGTTCAATCTTCCAATGTACTTTGTAGTATTTTGTTTATGGTGATTTTAAAAGAGTTTTAACAGTATAGATGTTTTTAAATTGGATGATAAATGTCTTTAAGATAAGACCTTTATTCACCCTTGACAAGGAAATTCTAGCGCAACAGCAGCAAGAACAATAAAACAATACTTTTAATAAAAAAAAATTCCGTTCCTTGTGTTTTCTTTTACTATTGTTTAGTCACTATACAAAATAAATACCTTTCCAAAATAAATGTCCTCCATTTCCCCACCACCATTGTTATTAGTATAAAAATGGCAAATTTGACCTGATTTGTGGTAAGTTAAGTTTTGGGCTTGCATGTAATTAACATGAGTGAGAGTAAGTGATTGTTTAAAGAGCGAACATCAATTTTTACCTTCCAACCCCACAAATAAATTGAAAAACAGCGAGCTGATGTGCCAATGGATGTGAAAACTTGGGCGGGTTTTAAAAATTCATACTTATTGTTTGTGATGTCCTTGACAAATGCTATACTTAGGGGCATTGTCAGAATGAATTATTGGAATGTTCAAACCAACTTCAACATTGGTCACAAACACAGTGCTCTGCAGCTACGCATGGAACAGTACAGATTTGTACAGTTTCAGTTTAATTGGCTTTTTAATGGATTGTGACAAACAAATTGGACCTATGCTTGTTATAAATGTTGCATTATACTAACAAGATGTGGAAACCATTTAGACTATTCACAAACTATGTATGTTTCTCGTGTGCTTTCTACTGTTAATAATGGCAAACTTAAATTTTATGTGACCTTTGAGTGTAATTTAAAAAAAAATGTTTGCTTCATGTCAACTTAAGGCAGGTTACTGCAATTGTTGACATATTTGGGTAGTGTTCTGTTAAACAACATACATTATTAATTGGATTCTTAACGCTGGAGTATAGCATAATTAAAATAAGCTTAAACAAGTAAATGTTAATATATTTTCCCTTGGACAAGAATAATAAAGTAGATTTTTTTTTCACCGACAGAGTAAGAAAAATGATCTATCAAAGCTACAATAAAGCCACCAATTAGTCAACTTTCAATAATTTTCTGTAACATTTGGCTGTTGAGCCCAGTTGTTTGCTATATAAAGATTTTGTTTTTCACAAAACAGGAATATCACATGTGCGATTGTTTTTGTTAAGCAAGTAAACTGACTTGCAGCAGACAAAGTGATGTAAGGTATTGAGAAAAAATATGATTTGGCATTCACAATCCATTAAATTTTTTTTATTTTTATTTATATAATTTTTTATTGGAGATGCCAAAATTGAAATAGTGAAGGATTATATGTGACTTTCACCATTATCAAGAAAACAGAATCCTCTGGTGTGACATGACATTTAAGAGCAAGACTTAAGATATACAACCGGAATAAGTCATTGAATTTTATTTAATTTACCCTATGAATGGTAAAAGACAGAAAAGGTGTGAATCTTTTTTTGTGGTGATTTAAAAAGACAACTGTTAAAATTGATTGTACTTTGAACAGTTACATTAGACCAGACATCAGACATTGGTGACCATTTAGACCAGTTTGGTTGTCATTTACATATTGCTGTGTGCCTTTGTGCCCCATTTTGCATGATGCTGCTGACCACTGATTATATGTGAGGGAAGATGGCTTTTTAAACTTGTCAACATATACTGTATTTGAGCAGTTTGCACCAGTAATGCAGGATTTAGTTGGGCTGCCTAATTTACTTTAAATTCATATAGATTATTCATGTTATCAGTTTTTTTTTCTTAAAGCTAATCTTCAGCAGAAGTTATCTCATCATAAAAACTGGAAAATCTTCTTTTATGTAAAGTGTAAAAAAATGTAGTTCAATAAAAATAATTGATTATGCATCTGCCATGAAGCTATGAGGACTATTCTTTGATGAAAAATAATCTGTGATGATGAAAGACATTTGTGCTTGTTTCATCTAATGAGAGTAAGAACTCTGGTGTGTACGCTGAACTAATTTGGCCACCTGTCATACAGTACAGAATCATACAGGTTGTGTGCATGTGGTCTAACTTCAGAAACTTTAAAAAAATGCCCTCTCTACATTCTGTTTTTCAGTCCGCTGTTTGTCACATGGAAAATAGGCAGAGACAAGCGGTTGAGGGGTTGTATAGGTACATTTTCTGCCATGAATCTGCACTCAGGACTCAGGGAGTACACCCTTACCAGGTAAGCAACTAAAGTTATTTGACTTTGTATTAAAATGTACATTTAGTGTTATTAAAGATTACAAGTAATTTTCTCAAATCAGTTTGTCTGTGAGGTTTTTATTTGAATTCTGTTATGTCCTGAAATTCACTTCTGTCAAAAGATAATGTTCTTTATGTGAAAGTGTGGCGTTGAATGATTGGACACTTCTTTAGTAGACAAGTTTATAGTAATATAAATGTATCTATTTTTCTGAATACATTTATGCAGAAATTGTGTAACCAGTTCCTGGGTCACAGACTGCCCACCAAAAAATTGGATGTTTCTGAAGAAGTGAGACGCTGCCATCTAAAAATGTGATTGCACTGAAAATGAAAGACTTATTCATACAGACAGGGCAGGGATTGATGAGTTTCCTTAGTGCTGAGAAACGTCGGCAGTTTCTCAGCCGTGTTGAAACACCACCAGGGCAGTTCCTGTTTGATCCCAAATCCTTTCTGCAGCGTGGCAACCCGAAACATACAGTCAAGTCATTAAGAACGATTTTCAGCATTAGCAGGCATATGGGATCCTGCAGCAGATGGCATGGGCCCCCACAGAGCCCTGATCTCAGCTTGATGGAGTCAGTCTGGGATTACACAGATACATAAGCGTAAATCCATTGTAGATGTTCAGAATAACCTTACCGCTAAGCACCTTGAAACACTGTACACAAATGATGCTGGGCCACAGTGTTTTTTTCCATTGCTGCATTTTGTATGGTATTTCTTGGCAAGTTTAACTTTTTATTTTATTCATTTTATTAGTTTTATAAGTGCCTAAGGCTCCTACACTAAGGCTGAGTGATTTAGCCTCAAGATTTTGTGACTATCTTTTGGGAGCAGTCACATTTCACAATGTGCATCATACTTTTCCCCACAGATGTAGTTGAACTCGGGTGATGACAGGATTAGTAGTGCACATGACTGCCTGGGTACAAAGCCTGTCAATTCTCAGTAGTTCTTGCTACAGACTGAGAAAAGTACATACAGGGTAAAAAATTTATAGAAGGGGCATTTTCAGATTGAGTTTCAGTAAATCACTTTTGTACAAAATAAATCTGTGTAAGAAGGGAGAGATCCTCTTCATGCAAACAAAACCTTCACTGATGTTTCTCAACTTGAATGCCACCTGAACTGACATGCCAAATAGATGTACAACACGGTGTTCCCACTTTTGTCATGCTTTGATGCTTTCTTATATCTCCGGGTAATTTTTTATGAGAAGAAAGGCCTTGCTGATCGCTCATATCATGTTGCCATTTGAGTGGAAAATTTCAAACAAAGAAGAAAATAAGCTTAGGTGATGTTTTTAATGTGTGCTGTGCTGCATTATCTGCCTCTTTTTCCTTTTTTTTTTAATCCCATCAGCAAGAGCCAGACATTTGAGACCCTCACATAATAATGAAACTATCAGATCCTTTAAGACAGCTTTTATCTGTGTCTTGTAATTCTCTAGTTTTTTTTCCTTCCCTTTGTGCTTTTATGTCTGCAGTGCCCTTAAAGACAGCCGCTTCCCCCCTATGACAAGGGATGAGCTGCCTCGCCTCTTCTGCTCAGTGTCTCTTCTCACCAACTTTGAAGACGTCGGTGATTACCTTGACTGGGAGGTAGGAGATGTGCTTCGCTGAAGCATGGCATTTTTCAAACGGCAGCAAAAAGGGATTTTTTTTTAAGTTGCTTGTCGTTAATGGAGGTAAAATCTTCTGAAATTAACAGCATTTCATGTAAAAAATGAAATGCCATCATCTGCACATGCATTTGATTCTAGGTGGGTGTTCACGGTATAAGGATAGAGTTTTTCAATGAAAAAGGATCAAAACGCACCGCCACCTACCTACCAGAGGTTGCAAAGGAGCAAGGTGAGATGTTTTTGTGCCCCCTAAATATTAATCCACCGTTGCTTTTACTAAATTCAATTAATCATGTACAGGGGAAACTCAAAAAAAATCCTGAAATCACAATGTATGATTTTTTAACTATTTATTTGTATGATACAGCTGCAAATAAGTATTTGAA
>JBAMHW010000017.1:4322745-4352029 GCA_037177495.1 Rhadinocentrus ornatus
TATATATATATATATACATATACATATATATATATTTATACATATATATATATACACATATATATATATATATATATGTGTATATATATATATGTATATATATATATATGTATATATATATATATATATATGGTGGCATGCACCTGCATTTGAAGTTTACCCAGATGGTAGGTTTACCCAGGTAAAGGTCTGTTTACAGTGAATATGTGAGAAGCCCTTTGACCCCACCCTTGCATGCTTGACTGTTGTACATGTTTTTGTGCTATTGTGCCGTTGGGTTGTGGTGCTTGCTGTGCATTCTGCTTTTATAGAGGCTAGGTTAACCCTTCGATGTTCGTACTATGGAAAAATGTCTCTTTGCATGTTTTTTTCATTTCCTTGGAAAAATAATAATCAATTTTTTAAACAGATGGTTGAAAACAGAATTAATAATATTTACAATAGTTAAATGGTCAGAACTTGAAACAATAATAGGATAACAAACACTTTTGGTAATACACAACCAAACCAAGTAGTAGATGTCACTCAGGCATGTTTACTAAATATTTTAATAATGCTTATTACAGCAGGGCTACTCAATTTAGTCCTACGAGGGTCACAATCCAGCCGCTATTCGTGCTTCAACACACCTGAATCAAATTAAATGTATTAAATCTAACAGCCTATCAAGTTCTTTACAATGATTCATTTATTCAGGTGCTGGAGCAGGGATAGATGGAAAACCTGCTGGTTTGCAGCCCTCTTAGACCCAAATTAAGTAGCCCTGCATTCCTGAAAATTTTGCTCTACTAAACCATAAAGCAGCGAATTAAGGGGTGAAATTAATTTGATTAGCAGCACCTGGCTGCTACTTACCCTCTTATTCCTGTGGAAGCAGTTTTTAATGTTTTTAGTTTGTTAGTTGACTTAGATTTCATTAATGTGATGTTATATGCCATGTAATGTTTAAGGCTGCATTCATCTCATTTTAAAAGCTACCAAAGAACACATCCAAATATTGAAAGTGTACTTCCTTTTTCACTATTGCTGTATAACTACAACTATGCACACTGCATAGAATACACATTAAATGCCTGTACATTATGCCTCAAAATACAGCACACAAATATGTCCTCAAATTTTGAGGAGTTCCAAAATATTCACAACATATAGAATACAGAGCGGAAAACAACAAAAACACTCAAAACACACAAAGAGAACAATTTTCAGCTGAAATCCCTTTTATTGTCGATACAGCACATATACTGAAACTGAAATACAAAAGTTTATCTTCTCCCTTCTTTATAGTGAAATATAGAATATGCTACAGTAATACATACACTTACTTGAAATGATATATACCTTTGACTGAAACCTTTCCATTAACAGTCTTAACACTTTCTTTACAAAAGGAAAATAAATAAATGACCTTTTATGACTTCATGCAGATATTTGGATGCATTTCGACGAGTGTGACCTGGTACACTTGTACTGGAGTGATCAAGCAACAAGTTCTTTTCAAGTGGCACGCTGCACAGTTGCAGCCCAGATACATGATAAAACCATTCCATGTTGGCAAGCAACACATTTACCTCATACTGTATGCACTTATATACAACTTTCTATGGTCCAACAAAACAAATAAATACCAGACAAAAACAAACCCCTTGGCAAAGGTAATATCATCCCAGTGGAGATTCATGAATCCACATTCATCACTTTGAGCTGCAACACGTAATACATCCTCATGTCCCCTGATTATCATAACTGGAATGCTCTGAACAGGTTGGAGACAGAAAGGCAAAAGAAACTGCTTACAAAAATGCATCATAACCTGGGCAGGTGTAAAGTGGGAACAAAGGACCACCATTAGGTTTCTATTGTAGTCTTGAAAACACTGAGGAGATCATACACATCATCACTCTGTAAACAAACAGTAACTTTGACAACAGCTCACATTTGCAATCTGCTTCAAAGCACACTTGAGACGAATAAAATGGCAGCTTTACCCACTAACGTACGATTTAGCGCGACTACATTAAGAACTGAAAGTGCAACAACTGCAGAGACAGCAGTGACATTTGGGTGACTTCTATCTTCTGTCCTCAAAAGTTTACACTCACAAAAAGGCAGCTTGAGAAATCTCACGCTTATTTGCTTAAACATCTGGAAACGGGCCAGCTCTACAACGCTAACTTCCAGCTTTAAAATGCAGGTTACATTTCTGCATGCAATTATGTATCCAAGCCAACTACGACACAACAAGAATGACACATTGATTCACTGGCCCTGAAATGCTCCCTTCGTTTCATAGAACAGAGGTTAAGTCTTAAAAGATGCATTAAAATATTTATTTAAAAAACCCCAAAAGAAAACAAAAAGAACAAAGAAAAAAACTCAATAGTAAGAGCAGGCATTCAGAGTGAGAGGCTTGGAGTGCATCTTGGTGGACATTCAGTCTACTTTCTTGCTACGCAGTCGGAGTGTGTCCAGCAAGTATCTGCAAACGGTGCCGGTGTGTTGTGAGAGGAGTGTGAGGACCTTTCCATGGATGAGGGTCAGCAGGGTCTGGTGACCGGTGGCCCACACCCGGTACCAAGGCCCGTAAAAAGGATCAGACACAGCTGGACAAAGCATGTTGTTCAGGTTGACCTCAGTCACCTAGAAGGAGAACGAAGACAGGTTATTAAGGCGTGAGACCAAATTTAATGTTAATGGGAATCTGAAAAGTATTATCCACTTAGATGAGGTTTTAGAGTGGGTCACGGTTGACTTCACTGTGCTTATCTTTATGAATCATTCATTTTCTCTGGATTTCTGCTTCAAAAAAACTCCCAATGAAGGGAATGAATGAGTTTGCCTACAAGTCCTCTAACTTATTATTCAACTGCAGAAACTCATTTAACTCCTGAATGATTCACATCTGGTTATCGCTGCAGGTTTTCAGTTTTTTAATTCTTAATTTTTATTGTTTAATTGACTTTGAAGCTTAAGAGGGTGACAGGAAAGCCTTGGAATATCTTAGAAATAAATGTGAACGTTATGATGCTTATGATGTCTAGTACTTATATCTATCTCTGCACTTGGGTGCACCCTTTTGCAATTCTAGCATCCATCTACTTATAGATCTGTGTTTAGTAAGTGAAGACAATTCTGAATTCGGCTGAGGTCAGGCGAATGTAACTGAAATAGAGCAAACATCTGACTTTTTCCTCAGCAGTGAACTGGGTGTCACATGTGCTGCTGATTATATTGCCCACACCCTGCTTGAGAGATGATGTAGCTTTTTTTGGATCATGAGCAATTTTTTACCCTCCCAAATTCTTTTCCTGCCCTTGCTCTTGATCCAAATTCATCTGGGTTTTATCTGTACAGATCCTTTTAACGGACAAAATAGTAGCCGACTAACAATTGATTTTTTTTAATTCTTGGAGATAAAAACATTCCTGATAAGGGTGATAATTGTGGCTACGTTTGTGATACAGTATAAAGTTTTGAGATTAACAGCTGGGAATTAAACTAGTGAGATAACTGCAAGGATGAGCTTTGCATATTGAAATACCACAAGTTGCCCAGCAGAGGGCTTCATCTTACCAGGCCAAGGACCTGCAAGAAGATAAAATGGTAGAGGAACAGGATGCCGGTGGAGAGCAGCGCCCACCACATGTCCCCCAGAGGCTCAGGCTTGTACACACCTGCAGAAAGATTCACTTGTAAAAAACATATCAAGCTGAAGAGAGAATACACACAACAAATGTGCGTGTGTATATACATATATTTAAAACTATGGCCAACTGTTTAATATGCAAAGTGAAAAAAAAACACACAAAAAAAACAAAACCCCACAAACTATTTTTCAGTACACTTCTCGGCTGACGTGTGTGAGTGAGACAAGTCATTCAAATGAACACTGTGTGACTACAGAAAAACTATTAGCCGGGTACGTGTCAAACCAGCTTTTCCTGTTGACTAAATGATGGCATTTGCTCGACTAATTCCAGGAGAAGTCATCACACTTGCTCTCATTGCATTAATCTGAATGGTGAAAAGAATATTTCCTCCTGTCTGCTTCCTGTGTCTCATTACTAATGAACAATGAGGCCATTCTGGCCTCAGTTTTGATTAATGCCTCCAACATCTCAAATTGTCAAACTAACCAGCTATTTTTTACATTCGAATTTGAATTAATGATGAGTTTTAATGTTTTTATGCTTTGCGTTCCCACTTTATTCTTTCTGGTTTCTTGCAATATATTCTCATTTTTGGGTGAAAGGATAACGTGACAGTATTTACTGGGGAACATAATTACCATTCACTGAACGCAGATATGAAAGCAAAGAGGACAATGCTGTAGTTGGAGAGCTCAAGGTGCTGCTGCTCATACTTGCAAGTTAAGTGAGCTGTAAATTTTTCACTTGACAAGTCTTATGATCTTTGCACTGCAGCTCCTGAGCTCTATTACATGAACAGCATCCGTAACTATGACATCAGGAGAAGTAGGTTCTATTGTTTTGATAGAAAAGAAGAAGAAGAAGAAGAAAAAAAAAGGCTCATCTCGGTTCCAGTGTTTTTCTCATTTGCTTTTTGGTAGCTTGTGTGCATGAAGCTAAAAGTGTTTATTCTATTCCTGTTTAGAGTAAACAGAACAATGACCTGAGCCACAACAAGAAAAATCAGTTACCTGCAGCATCACTAATGTCACAGACTAAAACTGAATTCCTAAATGGAGAAATGTTATCACAGTTTTATAACTTTGCTTTGATTTTTTATGAAAGGCATTTCATTCAGTATGTTTACACGACACATAAAAACCCCAATTATTGTATTAGTCAAACCAAAATACTTTTATAATACATGCAAATAGGTTGGCTTTCAAAGGCGTGATACACCGGGATGATGCAGCAGGGGGGAGAATTACTCCTACATGTATAGGCTCAACTATACTCAAATAGATTTAGGTGTTCTGTGCACGGTACATTGTTTCTGTCCCTGAGAACAACGGAGGACACCAGTATGTGAAAGGATGAGCCAGTAACAATAACAAGAAGGGATAATGTGAATTTCTTTCCTTTTTTTTAAAATTAAACAAATCAATTAAATACATTTAAAATGCCCTGCTAGATAATTTGTTGCCATAATTAACTAAATGTGTCATTTGTAAGACACTCTTCACCTAGCATCATTATGTGTGACATCCTTTCTTAACAAACTTGCCTCTCCTCCCATGCATGAATTAAAAAGGGACAAGGACAGTGGTCAAATCAAATACCAAGGTCATACTAGCCATAACTTAAATTGTGCTAACACTTACCTCCTTTCCTGAAAAGGTAAAGAGGCACCAAGTACAGCATGGAGTGCTGGATGTAGTAGATCTCTTTCTCAAATGGTAGCTGAGGTATAAACGGAATAATTATTAATTCCTTTCAGCACCATATGACAGGTAAGACAATGTGGCAAAGAGCCGAAGCAAACAGACAGATATCTGATAAAACTCAAAGAATGAGCACAGAAAATAAACACTGGCTGCTCAACTGGTGGTAAATATTAACAGTGTAATTATTTCTTAAAATAAATTATTTGTTCACGAGAAGTTCAAACATCAGTGTTTATGAAATAGAAGTGCATAAAACAGTCTTTGTAAATATGTTCCTGTGCTTCAACTCACTTAAAGTACAACTAGATGTTTTTTTTTGTTTTTCCAGGACTTCTTTCATCCCAAGAAGACTTCATTACACACAGCCCACTACACACTGAGAATATTATTGTTATTGGAGAAGCTAACAGTAATCAGTTTGAGAGGAAAAAAAAGGTACTGTGCAAACATACTTCCTTATTTGAGAAGAACATCTGATGGAGAACTATAGATTAGGCTGCACAGCATTTGATCTACATGCAATAAAACTTTCCTTTTATTAAAGAGCTCAACCTGTCTAATTGTGACTTCTAATACATTATGTTAAGGGTCTGATCTGAAGTATTTTATGTATTTAACTTTATTTCTATTACTGAAACAGCATTTTCAGAACAAAATAGAGAACTTTTTTTTTCTTGTGGTTGAACAATTGGGATTTTAGGGTTGTCATCTTGCTGTATGACCCACTTTGTTTAGATTTTTGCCCACCAGTCCTGCCTTAAATAAGCAGCATGAAAAGGAAAACCCATTAGACTCTTAAACTGGAATGCAATGTAATAATTTTTCCAAACATGACTCTTCTTCTTTATACAAGTAGTTCTATTTCTGGTTTTATAAAGTCTACAAATCATCTACCACGCAGCCCAGTGACTGGCTTTGTGCATCCACTTTTAGGATTTGTGAAAATCTGAAGTTTTAGATATAAAATTTAAATGATTTGCAACCTTTTTGTGCTTCACTATATGAATATCACAGTCTTGACAACAAGGAACTTCAGTCCCAAAAGTCTTTTTGAGGACATATATGCAAAATGACATTGCTCCCCCTCTTGTGTAGCAATCATGTTTAAAATACAAATTAGTAAATGAAGGAAGACATCCATGTCTTATCAAGCTCTGACACTGAACAAAGGTTTGCACCTGCTAATGCAATCATACTTTTACTGGTTACTTACCAGTCTGGTGTTTACTACAGGGAACATCAGAGCCAGTAATGCTCCATTCAACATGTGGACCTGCAGCCTGAAAACATGCAGGGCAAAATTAAGCCATTATCAATTACATTAGATGGAGAACATGTCAACAAAAATAAGCACATACTTTACATCAGGGGTGGCAAACGTCGGTCCTCGAGAGCCACAATCCTGTAGGTTTTCCATGCATCCCTGCAACATCACACCTAAATTAAAACTAATGAGTCATTGTGTATATCCTTATAGGCTGTTGGATCCATTTCATTTAAGTCAGGTGTGCTGGAGCAGGGAAACTTGGAAAACCTGCAGGATTGTGGCTCTCGAGGACTGACGTTGGCCACCCCTGCTCTACATTATCTCTCATATCTAAGAATTTTTACCCATTATTTCCACATTTCATACATCATCTCACAGCTGACAGTATCTTAGCTCAGTTAGTGCTGATATGAGCAGAGAGGAACAGGTGGAGGACAGTGTAAACCAATCAGAATCCCTCCTGATGCCGTTAGCAGCAGCTGTCTCTTGTTCTGTGGCAGGTTCGGGTTTTTCTGGGAGTGTTGATCGTCTCTTACAATACAGGTGTGTGCAGTAGGCCAGACAAAATATGCAAAAATTGCAGTTTCACAATTATTATAACTTGGATAAATTACAGCCTTTGGGAAGCACACATTCTTTTACAGCTGCACCATTCTGTGCCCACACATTCTGCAAATAGAGGGAGTGTAAAGACTGCCTAGTTAACTTTTACACACCACAACACAAGGGAAAAAAAAAAAACTTTAACCTCAACCAATTTTAATAGTCCTAGTCTCAAAGCAAAGAAGCTTATGTGCCAAAGTGTGTACCTTCACAATTTGTCACATAAGCTGCTCTTTTTGTCAAATGAGCCAAAATAACTGTTGTGACAGCTAAGGTCATTGGGAAAACAGCAGTGCTGTAGAAATGTAGCTTCAAATAAGCCCAGCTGTCACACAAAATAGTGACATTAAAATGTAATGTATATCTTATAAAGAGTCTCAGAGCTTTATTCAGCTTTGACAGAAAAAAGCAGCAAGCAACCTAAGAATTCAAATATATCTTTCCTGTATGTGTGTGTGTGTGTATGGATAGCTGCAGATTTATTTGCTTTTCTTACGTCTCACAATGTGGAAAGAAAATCAGTTACCTTTATCTAAAAGTCCTTTTTGGAATATTCCTTTACTTTGAATATCACGTGTAAAACAATATTCTATGCAATGAAGAATGTGACAGTATTGCCTCAAATTAATATTTGCTCTGAGGTGCAGTCACTAAGTCGCCTTCTCTGGGGGTGCAAAAGTCCATGGCTTAAAAAGATAAGTCATGTATGTGCTAAGTCACGTTTTTTAATATATTATTGATTACACTGCATTACTCTGTCTTGTTCCCAGTTTTACTGGTATGATTTACCAGTCCATGCTATAATCATACACACTAATCATATAACTAGCCCTAACTCCTAATTTTGGAAAAAATATGCCTACAATTCCTATCCTTGGCATACTCAAAGAAAAATGCAATGTGAACATAGCCTTAATTTCAGCAGCACAAATACGAAGGAAGGCAGCATTTTTGCTCCTACAGACTCATATGAGGTGTCAATCAAAACCTAAAGCCCCAAAACTAATCCCCATAACAGTGTTTACATGCATGATGGACTGCATGTAATGCTCTGCAGGTCAACCTGGACTAGAGCAAGGTTAATGTAAAAGAAATAGAAATTAATGAATGTATTATCATTTTTTGAGATATTCATCAGACCATGTTTCATATTTCTATTTCAGGTAATACACAGTTACACTGACTTGCTACAACTCCTAACCCCTCATTGCAGTTGCTCCCTGTGTGACTCCCTTGGGCCATAGAGTGACCCTGTCGGTATTCATTTCTGAGTGAATCCCATGTTGTGTTCCCGCTGGCTAAACTGCCCCATGAATAATTAACTTCCCTGACCAGAGGAGTTGTAAAGAAGAGCAGAGTGTAAGTTAAAGCAAAACCATTTCAATAAATCTCTGCAAAAACTCAGTTTATTCTGCAGCGGCCTATGAGTAACTACAATTAATGTCAACAATAACTTCTGCAATAAGAAATTAAAAATCAATTTAAATCCATATGCTCAGTCCCTTCAAGAACCTCCAATGTTTGTATTAGTGACAAAAGCTCTTCAGACACGTTTATTGTGAGAATGGACGACTTAATAATGCAAGAAACTGTTTTATAGTTGCCCCTATAAAACTTGGCACAACTTCAGATCTTAGCTGCCAACATTGTTCAGTTTAACAGACTTTAAATACAGACGTCAACCAGAGCTACAGACACTCACCTGAATACAACCATTGCCGTTTTACATGGTGGGCAGGCCAGCAGGAAGATCTGTTGAAGAAACCACAAAGAGAGATGGCAAACCACATCATTATACTGAACGCATACAGTCACCAGGGCTTGGCTTGAATGTTTCAGAATGAGTGCAAAGCTTTACAATGGTTGCTATGTGAGAGTATTAATAGATTTCACTGTATGAGCTCAAGTAGAACTTCGATAAAACAAGAAATAAGAAGGAAATAATCATGTAATCGATCATCTACTACTTTATTAGATAGACTTGTTCAGTTACTTGTTAACACAAATAGCTAATCAGCCAATCACATTTAGGCATGTAGACATTGTCAAGATCACTCAAGTTTAAACTGAGCATCAGAACGGGAATGGAAGGGAATTTAAGTGACTTTGAATCTGCCATGGTTGTTGGTGGCACGAGTATTTACTGTTAATCTACTGGGATTATCACACACACAGTGTGATAGCAGTTGTCTGGACCACAATTGATGTCAGAGGAAAATTGGCAGACTGGTGTGAGATGATAGAAAGGCAACAGTCTATGTTAGGGACTCTTCATTCTGATCATTTTTAAATACATCTATATTCATATAAATGCAACGATTTAATAATCTTAGGGTTAAACTTTATCTCAAAGCAGTGTCAGATGCTTACGTGTCAAATAAACAGTAGTTCATCTGATGCTTTGTTAAGACTTTGCAGATCCCAACCGTGCTATTGTTAAAGGTTAATTAGGGCTGATACTCAGACTACTTTGATCTGTTTTTACGCATGCATTGTTGATGTGTCCTATGTCCACAGGGACTGGGTGAGAGATGGGATAGTTTTAGATAGATTAAAACACTTTGGATAAGAATGAGTTGTAAAAAACTTCTGGAGACTCTTGTACTCTGTTGAATCTGTTTTTCTTGCGGCAACATAATTGCGTGGCTTACAATATGTTACTAAGCCATTGGGGCCTGGTGGATACTGCAAACATAGATTGCTTCAAAACAACATCTGACAGACACAAAATGTTGGTTTGCCACAAAGCTGCAGAGTTACAAGAGAACACTTGACCTGAGCTTTGTTACAAAAGTGCCTATTTGTGATGGGTTGCCTGGAATAAATCTCATGACTTTTTCCTACTAAACACAAAAAAAAATGGAAATCAAAACAACTTTTCTTGTAAGCAAAATTTGCTTGCCAAAGCATATAGGTGGGGTCAGCCTGTGTAGATTCCTGAGATGGATTACAGCTATCAGTATGTCTGACTCAACGGATTTACACTATTGGGATAAGCCTGCAAACTGGCCACTTGTTTTAAGCTGCAATTCCACCCCTCCATCTGCTTCCTGCATCTTACTGATTGTAAAATCCTCCACTATCAAGACAAACTACACATAAACTAGCAACTTAAGTGCTGACAATGGCAAATTTTGATCAAGATTGGATTATTGCTGCAGGACTGCTCATTTCCTTCACTGAATGTTTGGTAAGATCTACAAACAATAGGCTTACAACATCTCCTGTTCAACAAGGATGTTCTCAAATGTTTGTTTTCTAGTACCACTGGAAAATGTTTCCTCTGACACCAGGTTGTTTAAAGGCACTTTTTCTCCATTCTAGGGTCAGCATTGCAAGAAGTGTATATAAGTCAGAACATTCATCCACTCAGCACTAATTCTATAAGGCACATTGCACTATGTAACCAATACAACAATTTTTGGCCCAGCAATGAGATGACGATGACATTACTGGCAGCAAAAATTTGTCATTTGAATAATTTGTTTAATGTCATACGTCTAACTAATTACACAAAAACCTCTAACATGGAGCCCTGAAGCCTTCAGCTTAAATATTTATAAAACCATTATGAAGAAAACATTATATAAGGGGGATAAACTATTTAACAATGATAACATAGACACAATCAGTTGTTTATGTGCTTAACGCTGTGCTGTATCTTTCATTCTTTATTTCTGCATGCACAATGAATTGCAACAAGAATTTTAAGTAACTGATATAATTACCAGTTGCTTCTGCAGTTAAAAGAAGTACACAAACAGAAAACTTAACCCTCCATTTTATTATTTGGCTTTAAAAGGCTTAACAGGCTACCTACATGACCCAACAAGCAAGGAGGGCTTGTTTATAAATATGAATCTAAGAGAAGATAAAGCTGTACCTTAGCTAGCCTTGGAGTTACTAAACTTTGAATAGAATAGCACTTTATTGTCATTGCAACAAAAGTGCAACGAAATTAAAATTTTCAGTTTTCATAGCAGCATTATGAATCTAAAATGTGTTTTCCAGAAAAAGACAAATAGGAGTCTACCTGCATGTAGCAAGAGAGGCCTTGTTAATCTACTGCTAAGGCTTAAAGGAGGTTTAGCTACTCTGTTGTTGGTTTATTCTGAATGACATTGCTGCTAACAGAGGTTAACTGTCTAAATGTGGAAACAGCTATTAAGCTTGTTACCTCTTGAGAGGCTGGAAGATGAACATGGCAAAGCACTGACGTCATAAAAATGACTTGATTTAATGAGACATCATTAATAAAAGTAAGAAGCAGCCAGAAAATTCTCAGATAAAACAATAAATGTTTCTATACATTTTCTTCAAAGGTTTTTATGCTGTAACAGGACTTCTCAGATAAGTGAGCAGATACGTTAATGACACTTTTACTGCATTTTGTCTGCACAAAAGAAATTTAAAAAACTGATTTCACGCAACAAGTTGCATTAGTCAACTCTGGTCGTTGTTTTCCTTGTTTCTATGTCAAAAACTGAGCAAAACAATTATTGTAATTTAAGTGCCTGTTTCTGCTGACATTTTTTTTTACTTCACCATCCTGTATTGTTTTTATGAATGGGCTAGGATAAACTGATACAATGCTAAAGCTAAAGCTATGAAAAAGCAGTCAAAGTCAAGTTAATCTAATTTAAAAGGTATCTTTAGTCTGCAGCTAGGATTAGTTCCTGTGTAGGATGCCAGCTCTTGAAATCACAATCTCATTTAGAGAGATGGACAAAAGTGAAATCCACTTCTGAGTTTATAGGGCAGAGCTTTTCATTTATAGGTTTGCATGGAGTTATCACTATTTACTTGAAAACAATTTATTTAGAAAAGTGCTTTAAAAAAAAGAAGAAGCTTAACACAAGCATCACAGGCTGACGCACCCTCAGCATTTTCAGAACAAAAGCCATTCATGAATATTAAAGTCTATAGGGCTGGGCAATATGTAACAAATTTCAGATCTCGATGTTTTTTACCTGAATCACGATATACGATATATTTCTCAATATATTTTTTTTCAAGTAGTTAAAGAGACACTTGTAATTTACAGCTTTCCGTGCTAAATACACTTTTATTAAGGATCAGCGGCACATGTGCATTAAAACAGTTGATTAAAATTAAATTAGCTTCATATTAAATGAAATGCTTCTAAAACAAAATGAATAAAAAAATACTTTTCAATGACCATAACAAAAATACAGCTGTACAAAATGCAAAATAAAAGATGCTTTTAACTCAAAACAAGCTATCTCGATATAAACGACATTCCCTCATTCTATATCGTGTCTGATAAAGTCTCGATATATTTGAAAATCTCGCTATATTGCCCAGCCCTACCCCGCTACTAAACTTTGGCTGGTTTTCTTCCTAAGGTGCCCACTAATAATGGTTAGAGTTGCACTATATCATTTTACGACCTTAAAACTCTGCGTTCCTGACTCATTTGATGGCACGGTGACATTTATGATGTACATTTGTGGAACCGTTGCCGCCCAGAGGCCGAGAAAGCACACTTTACAATTTCTGCTTGTGAATGCAGCTGAATTTCACTTTACGCACCATCACGCGCTAGCAAGCGGATATCAACACGTCGATTTCAACGCGTGTGCCTGATTCAGCAAAGAAACGCAAGAGAATAAGATTGGAGGAAAAGAAAAAAAGAGAAAGAAACAGCAAATGTACATGATGTATGTCACGTGCCATCAAAATAAGTCAGAAGCACAGCGTTTTAAAGTTAAGTAGGACTACTTTAATTGCTACAGTATCATATGATCTCTGTCTTAGTGCATTGTTAGGGATTGTTAGGAATATCCTGTAACCTCATATGGTTATGGAAAATCATCCCATGGAAAATATTTCATGATGAAAATGCTGAATTTCCCATTACAATGTTACAAAAGGGATTGCACAAGGTATCAGTTACAGGAAATCAGTTTCAAACTGTTTGCTGATGTCCGACTAATTCATTCATACTGCTGGAAACAAGAAGTAGTCATGATGGCGATGATGAAACTATTTTAAAAGTGATTTACTCCTATAAAGGGAAAAAACAACAGTGCTAAGCAGGTTAGTGTAAAATGAGAAAGACGGATACACCAACGTGTTGAAACATCTGTATCTGCAACATGGATAAATTCCAGGAATTCCATGACTTTGGCAGTTTCGGCATGAATGCCTCTGCTTCTCAAGGAAGCAACCCATCCAATCCTGAGGCAGAATATCTGATGTTGTAGAAGCATTCTTACAACACCAGCAACAATAAGAAATTTCTTCTTTGCCTATGGAAGTAAATACTATGCAGACTCCATCCATCTTGGACGACTACACTTTGTTTCCACTCCTTCCTCAGCTCCCAATCATCACATGAGAATGTGTTGCAGCAAATGTCCTTGCATTTGTGCTTCGTGTTCTTGGACTGTTGCCATGTTTACGTTGTGGCGATGATGCTGAAGATAAAATTATTATGTAAGGTTTGGTTTAGTTGTTTTCCTTCAGTTAGGTCAAATTTACCCACTTATCTATAATGTGGAAGGAAAGCAAGCTTTTCTTCTTTTGATCTTTTTTACAACCTCTACCATTTCAAACATTAATATATTTTCTTTGAGGTCTGAATGGTCTGAAATCAGTAACTCCCATGCATCTGAGACTATTATATGTAAATACTTTTTAGATATGGCTTACACTTGTTAAAGCAATTTCAGTTAACGCTCTCCTTCATTCAAACGTACCCATAACAGAGACTGAAAGCTACATTAACCACAAGATATTTACCATTCATGTGACTCAACAGTACATGTGAGGTATGCTTGATATGATTTCTATGTTTTGCATTTCTGTAAACACTCAAAACTTTTCTTTATTAACTGCTAGTTTAAAATAAAGCAACTACTGGGCTTATTTCTGACCCAATTTGTGTTTAGAGAAACATGTAAATTAACTGTTTTCATAATAATTTTTTTTAAAATATGCTGCATCAGATCAGTTTGAACATTGGTTTGGGACGCTTCACATGGCTGAACATTAGTCGCTTAGGAAATGACTTATGGTCATACAAATAGCCCCAATGAATGATCTGTCAATTTCTATTCCACTCATGCCACTATGGAATCCTTTTCTGAAATGCACCATGTTAGTTCTGTTAAATGAGCTGTGAACTGTATCAGCTAAAAATCTTGCTTTTCTACATGTTTAAGCCTAATGAGCAGGTAAAATAAATTACTATTGAAAGCAGCTTCACCCCATCCTAAAAAGTTACACTGTTACATAGGCATAAAATGTGATGTGTGCAGATTGTATGACAATCGTAGTGGGCTGCAGCAGCGAAGAGCAACGCAGATTCTAATGCTGCAACGTGTTATTGTTGCAGCATTAAAAGCACAATTAACGCTAATGGCTGTAACGTAATCTTATCTGGGATTGCAGGAGGCAGAAAAAATAATGCCACCATCTTTCTTGTTTCCTGTTGGTGATTTGATTAGTCCTGCGGTAAGCTTAAAAAATATCAAAGCATCAAAGCAATTGTTTTTTTTTAATTATCCATTTAAAAACAGAGGCAAAGCCAGCAGTCATTGAAAGACAACTAATCAAACAATAACTAATTTAACTCAGGAGACTAAATTGACTAAACTGATGATAAGAACTGACAGAGATATTTACTTCAAACTAACTTGAGCATTATGTTAATCTCCACAGAAGCCACTTGTGCACTAAAATATTTTTAATGATCATTAACTCACTGAACCTGAGGAATCTCAGCTGACAGTTTTTTACAAGGGACAATAAATTTATAAATTGATAAAGCCAGTGGCTGATAAGTTATATTTCCTTTTTTACAACTGAAGTGATAAAGTGTGGGGCTCCCGGCCTTATCTGAACCACTGAGTCAACAGTTCTTCTGGTTGTAATCACTACAGCTGATACAGTGAATGAGACTATCTAACAATGGCGTTATGACATATATGTTGAATATGACTTGTTAATGGGTACTTAAATTTACTGATAAGCCATCATCCTATCTGTATCCACACAGAGCTCCTGCAGAAATTCCAGAGGCCTTTTTACAGAGAAATAAGTTCACATTTTCTGTAGCGTGTGGAAATATCGTCATCCTTCCTGCCATCCATCTGTTTTAAATGGGCAGGAATTTCAGCAGGAATGACTAACGCAGCCTTTAGGAAACAGCATAGTGAATCCTGGTCCAGAGCCTTAAAAGTTGTAGCTTTGAGTCCCGGCTTCAAAGATAAGGCAGATACAGAGAAATGGAGGAATGACTTTCATGTTGCAGCTGATGGTTTTTCATCTTCATGGGCAAAATCTGTTTAATCAAAATGGCTTTGATCAACAATGAAACCTTTTAAAATGCAGGTCCGATTCAAATAATCTTTGTACAGTGTATCGTGACCGATTATGAAATTCAAAAGAAAAAAACAAACAAACTCAAAACCCAGAAAAGATAGGAGAGGAAATTCCCATGGTGTGTCTGTCTTTCTTCTTATCGTGCCCATAAAATGTCACACTGCCATTTTTATGCTGACTTTACATGACATCCGAGCTGTATGTTATCTGCTTTTGATTTGTTTGTTTATGGCGCTCCACCATTATGGAATGGATCTGCGTGGAAATGCATGACGGTAAATTGATCATACATCCGTCTCTCTGCGGGTGCCTCTCTTGTGGTGACTGCTCTTGTGCTATCTGGTGGGAAAACACACCAGCATTCCCGCTGCCAGGTTTGAAGGACCCACTCATTTCTCACCAGACGCTGTGTGACTCCATCATCTTGTATTGAGTGATGCTGTCTTGACTGCTTTGCTGTTTCTGGTATGTGTGAGAATGCTACAGCTTAAACTGCTGCATTATTTTTCCACTGACAAATATTCTAATTAAGACTACACAGATTTTTTTTTCTTCACAGTCCTTTTTAATATTAACTGCGTTGCAGTCAGGTTTTAAAGGATTTACTAAACTCAGCCATCTGTGGCAACACCACTCATCTCCCCAGGCATTATGGGAAACTTAACAGGAAACAGAATTGCTCAACCTATCAACAAGCCTGTTATTCTAGACTTGCTATGAATTGCCAGACAAGCTCAGAAGAGCCTAAAGGTAGATTTTTGCAAACCTTTAAAGATGTTTTAATCTGTGACTTTCATTAGGCTTGACAGGAGTTAACATGCACCAATCATTCCCATCCATACTCAAGATCCAACATCTGAAGCATGGGATCCTCAGTGACAAACACGCACTAAAATCCTTGGAGCAATCACCGTCTGAAAGTAGTTAAAAACCCAACACATGTTTGAAGGAATCCACTCAATGCACTGTTGAGCCAACAAACATCACCCTCAGCAAAGCAGGAACTACGTAAATCATGCTCCACTTATTTTTCTGATAAGAAACAGTCAAGCTCCAGTAGGCCTCTTTTCTTATAACATGTAATAGATTCGAACCAGTCCCCACAGTCATCCTCCTAATGAGAACAACAGCTTCACCTCAACTGGTTAACTAGTTTCAAATGTGAAATTGAAGTTTAATTTCGTCCTCCAATCACACTGTTTCTGCAAAGATAAAAAAAACACCTCCTGTGTACTAAGTTCACCTTGTTTGTCATACATTACTGGTCTTTTGCTACCATCAATCAATTCTTCATCACAGATCCTACAAATCATCAGTGGCCTTTAGTTATCATACAGTACTGTCATAAAAATATTTATGACTCATCCTATGTATGTCATTGATATGATGAAAGCATTACGATGCAGTTAGTTACGACCTGTGGCACGTCATCATGTATCATGAAGGTCAGAGAACCAGGATGTGTGAAAGAAAAACATGCATTTAGCACATACATTTAAATATTCATGCATACAAAATGCATTACAAATAAAAAAAGTCAATGTTTCTTGCAGCCACATGGTTAAACCCATGAGATTATTTATTACATTCAGAACATGTTGCACACTTCAAGGGCTTCATAAATTAAATCTCCCTTTATTTCCCTGGATGATGTTCACTCAAGTCTCCACAACTAAACCTGTTATGTTAGTCTATGTTTTGTAAAACATTGCGTAAAAAATTGCAAAAGAGCTCATTAAATTATACTTAATCTAAGTTATAGATGAAGAATAAATGACAAAAACACACCTAGTGTTTTTCCTTTTCTAATTACTAAAGTTTTAAGTTCCGTATGCCTCGCATGAAAAGGAATTTTTTTCAGTGTATCTAGAGGAAGTACTTATGTTACATGGGTTGTAAAATACCAACCATAGTGGTGTTTCCTCAGTACTAATGGGTACATTTCGGCAAATAGTTGCACAAAGTGTAACAAATAGCCTACAACCCTGTCAGTCTATTTGAAAGAAAAGTACAAGATAGTAATGCAATTTCATGTTTTTTCGCGCAAGAAATCCATCCCAGATATGCTACCCTGTAAGATCATGCTTACCTGAACCATGGTCACGAGATGGCAGGGATTCAGAAGATAGATCACGGTCTTTGTCGCGAACTTGAACCCAACTTCAACTCCAAAAGTCATGCAAAGGGCAACCAGCAACAGGTTCTTCCCCAGACTATCCTCTTTCGCCCTTATGTAGTCTTTCCCGACCACTCTCAGCTCTTTAGAAAGGTTGATTTTTCTCAATGCCACGCCAATTTCCAGCAGAGAGACGAGGACGATGACCAGACTTTCACTGATGCGCTGCTGGGGTGCGAGAAAAGCAGCGCAGTCGGGCCCCCCGTTGCCCTCAAACTTCGGGTCTACTCCGCCATAGATCCAGTCCAGCAGGCTGTAAATGTTATATCTGGACATATTCCTCTTTTCTTGTTGGAAAAGATACGAACAAGATGGAATAAAAGACGCCACACCGACTTCTTGGCGAAACATCAACTGCAAAATTTCCCTGTCGTAGCTCGCCTCGTGGTTGAGAAATGGTCATGTATCCACCGCTTGGGTGTATTTCAGCAAGCTAAATTGCCAAACTAACTCATCCGCAGACGGAGGAACTTCAGCTAGCGAAGGGGGCAACTGTTGTCAAGACTACCCGGGGCTGGTGTATGTGGGTGGCAACACGCCTTTTTCTTCGTTCACGTCTCCCAAACACTTGCTAACCAAGCGGGAAAACAGGTATAGTTAAACTACTGTCGGGTCATTTTAAGCAAGCATGCATGCTGGTTACGAGCTTGCAACCATATCATGCTTGAAAGCAGATTGCTGGAGGTTGAGTTAGCATTTGTGAGCAACAGCACCGACAACCGGATAGGTTGCTAGCTTAGCTTCCATGCGCTGAGCTGAAGAGGTACCGATGACCATTTGTCTGTGGTTCCCCGAACTTGGACTCGCAGACTTCTTCCACCTCAAATGGAAAGGTTTCTACCAACTGTGAAATGAAATAAAGAATGTCAACTCTCCTTTGGGTTGAATGTCCAAATAATCAATTCATTTAGACTTGTACGACCTCGTTTAAGTGGGGATACTGATGCTAATTCGTACTGTAAAATTACGGACTAGCTTTTGGACTCTTTAGAATTATTGTTAATTTGCCCTGTTCACAGGGTTTTTGGATTAACAATGTCTGAGAGTCAAATCTGAGGGAAAAATTATTTAATACATTCCACCCCCATATGACGCTTAATGATGGTGCGTTAGTGAAATCCGGGAACTTCCAAACATTTCTATGTTGCGTTTGATAAAATTGCCAGTGAACAAAAAGGTGTTATTTATTTAAAAAAAAAAAAACAGTATTCCATTTTTTTCTACAGATGTAAGGGTTTGTTTTTCTTAAATAAAAATAGCTTTATCTCTTAATGTGGGAGCAATGTAAATCAACATTTGAATTCTAAGTTTAATCAGGTGTCTTTTTCTCAACAACATGTTTAGACATTTAAAAAAAGACAGATATTTACTGCCAAACTATGCATAAATATACTTTTTGTTGGGATTTTTGGTACCTATTGTAGGTAAAAAAAATTCTTTATTTTACTGCTAGCTATATTCAGCTTTAATGTTTTTTTGTTTTTTGTTTTTTCGGTCAGAAGCCATTTACACTTTTCATATTTGATATGTATTTGAATTGTGGCTATACAATAAGTGAAAAAATGTTCAGACCCTGATTTACTTCTTGCATTTTCAGATAAAAAAATGTATATTAACGATAAATAGATGAATAAAATTTTTAAAATTGCTACAATTTCTTAGTTTGCCAACTAAAATTAAAGGTGAATGAAAACATTCCTTGTATTGCCATTGAAACATATATGTTCATCTGTGGCAACGATAGCAGTCATGCAATTAGCAGGAATCTTGAATTAGTTCTAAGGTGTCCTTTCAATTAAGAAAAATATATATCTTTGGCATAAGATGTTAAATGAGAAAAAAAACCCTGAAAGAAATTATTTATGATTTTGTTTTATCAAAGAAAAAATACATCATTGTCCCTACCCGCTATCAATTCTGACCAAAATGAAATTTCCCCATAATGAAAATATGCAATAACAGTGGGATACTTTTAATCGTTTCACATTAAAGTTTCTCCATCTCTCTCTCCATGACTACCAATAAACTCACCAAAATAATGGTTGAGGGCCACAGCACAGGAAGAGGAGGATTGTCTCATTTGGATGACAATATGACACTATTTTTCTTTATGATCACTTTATGAAAAAAGACAATACATTTCTGATTGAAGTGAAATACAAAATAGTAACTCTGCCAATATTAAAGTCTATAGAAAACTAATTTGTAAGCGGGTGTCCTCCATCGTTGTTTGGCATTGCTTTCCCTTAGTGAAGCGGCAGTAATGATGCATTCACTCTCCACCATAATTAGTCTGGAATGCATTTCAGTTCTGCAAATATCTTTCACAGGCATGCAAGTGGGAGATGGAGAGTACTGGACAGACATGAACTAATGGGGGTAAAGAACAGAGAATGGGAAAAGCTTTAAGATGCAACTAATGTTTTTCCTAAAGTCATTGGCCAGGCCTTGGTTTCTGAAATAACAACAAGTGAACATAATTCCATTAGGGTTGGGGCCTATGTGGAACTCAAAGCATAAAATCTGTAATCATGGTCAGAACTTTGGCAAGTTGTACAGTAATAGCACAACATAAAGGTTTGATTTGTGCAATGACATAGCCCGTGTGTGTAATCAGCTCCAGCCTCACAAAGTTATTGCATTAATAAAGACAGTTTAACAGCAGAGATAATTTAACTACATAATTCAATAAGAATGTTCCGAGATGTCTCATGAGAAAAAGTTGAAACAATTTAGAAGTATGACTGTTTGGTTTGCAATGGAATTCAAGTGCTGACATCACAGTATAAAAACAAAAACAAACTACTTTTGAGAAAGATGGACAAATGTGTCATCACAAACCTGATTTTTAGGACCTGACAAATTAGCTATTTTTTACGACAAAAAGGACATCAAAGCTGTATGCAATGCGCATGAGTTTGGAAGAGTATAAATCTTTTTCTGAGGTGAATCAAGCCTCCTGTAAAGAAGTACAGAATCTGCTGACATTTGATAAGCTCATTCAGCAGACTTTTTCTCATCACATGTTAATTTCTTCACTCAGAAAAATAAACTAGAAACCATTTTCAACATGAAAACAAAAGGATTAAACAATATGTTCTCTCAGTCCCATAAGGGAAATTACTCAGTTTATCAGTCCAGGCCTCACTGGGGTGTGGAGAAGAGCAGAAAGAAGGTTAAAGATCAACTGGCTTCCTAGCATGTGATCCTGAGGGACAAAGAGCCTCTCCAGGCAAGAAAAATACAAAGCCTGACAGGAGAAACTTAGGGAAACTAAGACCCTTTTGACTGATTTGAGAGAAACCTTAACTGGACACTGAGGAAGTAAGAAAGTGTAGCTGGACGTCTAGAAACAACAGTACAACTCTGGCATTACATGAATTTCCAAATGTTAGAAGCACTTTAGGTTTGTTTTTTACCAATTCAACGCTGTATTATATGTCAGGGAACAGAGAAAGCAAAATGATCACCTTCCACTGAGAAGTGTTCTTTCCAACAAAAACACCTTTCAATTTCAACACATACACTGGGTTATTGGGGTGTTAAGCACAAGATCTTCTATTCATTTAGTCTTTAATATTAAATATTGATGTTATGCCATAATTCTGCTTCAATTAGTGATTATTAATTCATTTTATACCCACAACAAAAGCAAAATGTTAAAGCCCACACAGAGCTGCATTAAATTTTTGAGCTCTAACTCAAGCCAGAATTTAAATTAGTTTTTACTCTCCAGCTCTACATGGAGCAAAAGAAATTGTGAGCCATGTGTTGTCACACCTGAATCAACTCCCGTGATCAAATATGAGGTGGTTGGACACAAACTCACACAAAAAGAGAGATGCACAAAATCCCATATCACACCTGCCAGTGGTAATAGCTTTAACTTCATCCTCTCTGCACAGGGGACTTATGCCTTGACTTAAGATGGAATCAATTTTCTTAACCAATTTGTTTTTTATTTTAAATATAACTCACCCTGCAACCTATTTCTTTTTCAAATGCTCTTTTAAAAGAACAAGCCATTTCTAAGGGTTGTTTGTGTCACTAGGGGGCGATGTTACCATTTTCCCTCCCGATGTGGATTTCAGAATTCATTCCACACAAGGAGCTTTGGAGGATGTGTAAAAAAGCTGCACTTCACTGCAAATCTGACCCTCTTAAACACAGACCAGTTGATTTTATAGTTATTACTCAATGGCTTTTTAATATGCACCAGTTTAAAAGTATGCAAACAGTATTTTGTTTTGGCATAACATAGCATAGCTAATACAAAAGACCAAAAATATCCAGCATCCTGATTTTACTGTGTGGAAGATGATTTAATTGGGCATAAAAATGCAAAATAATATAAATGTGTGTGTATTTCACAGCAGACGTAATTCTGCTAACACACAAACAGCAACAACACAAATTGCTGTTTCTTAATCACGGTTAGGGACAGCTGGGCCCGTGGTGATGGCATCTACATGGTAACAATCTAGAGTATTTTGAGGGTTTGGGTTTATGTTAGTCAGAACAGTGTGAAAATCAATGAACTCCTTAAGGGGCGGCTGTGCGCTGATAGGGCTGCTCTCTCCTGACTGCAGAGCAGGAATCAGTCAAAGATATTAATCTAAACATCAGTCATGCATGGGGAACACCCCACAAGGAGAATAAGCTTGCTCATCCATGCATCTCCTGAGGGAGGTATGAAGCTTTAAGAAAGGAAGAGTTGAATGGGTAAGTGTGTCAGGATATCATCTCAGGAGATGTGATGCAGGGTGACTTCAGGCTCATAGACAATAAGAACCCAAACAGAAGAGGTTGGGATTATCAAAACTTACTGGACCACATTATAATCTGTGCTAGAGGAGCATCAAACAGAGCTGACAGCACCAAAGCCCACATGGTGACCAGAAAAGAACAACATGTGTTTCCTGTGCTGGGACAGAAAAATGCTTTATTTCTGAATCATATATTAATGTAATTCATCTCATTGCAATCTAATCCTCCAGCCATTCTAAGAGCCTGCACAAGTACTCGTTATGTATTATAATTTTGGAGGAGTCCATTTTCTTACTACTTTCAATAGCTTGTATTCATTTCTTTTCTGAGCACCATCAGAAAATGTCACTTCTGCCTGTTTCAGTTGCTCATACTGGGTTATTTTCCAAATGACAAGTGCTGCTCTCAGTTGTACCCTTCATGAGGATACCCCATACTGACTTCTGGGCCCCAGCTTTCCACTTCATAGCTAATCTTCTGTTCCAGAAACATGTTAACAGTCAATTTGAACTTGCAATTGATGCCATAACCCAAGCTCGAAATCACAGGAGGCAGTTAAAATGAAACACCTGGAGACAGAACAAAGCTGAGTTGGGGTGGCCTTTTTTTCTCCATCACCATCCAGATGTGGCTACATAAAACTGAATACATTAACTGAAAAAATGTTAAATAACTGCAGAGTTTTCACTTGTACCCAGTCTTGTTTACCACATATTTCAGAAAACCTATTGGTTAAGCTTTCCGGAGCTGTGACATAATGGTTTAGCTCGAGGCAGCAGCTTTCTGCCTAAACTGTCTCCACCTCACTGAAGACAAGAAAACATGCAAGTCAACTCTCCCCCAAGTCAAGTTTTCTTCAGATCATAACATATTTATTTCCAAACCTATTTGTTAGTCATCCATGTTCTCTAATCCCGACAGCAGCAGAGAGAAGAGTGAAAATGTAAAGAGAGACGAACAGCCTCATCAAAATGTTTAGATCTCTCAGTCTGCTCTTGTATGCTTGAGAGATAATCAGAGATTATGACGCAGTTTCTTCCCAGGGAGATAAAATGACAAACTATCACATTTAAGAGCGAAGCTACTATTAAAAGACAATTTCAGTAATTGGTTTCCTTACATAAGTTTTTTTTTTTTTTTAAAGTGTGAACCTTCATTTTTTCTTAGTTTCCTTTATACAAAGTTGTAAATGAGACATGACATCAGCATGCAACGCAGCAGCCTAGCTCATTTAATGCATGAACTAAATGAAATGGGACATCCCAGATTGCTTTTAGTGTAATAATTCAGAATGAATGGAGAAATCCCAAGTATTACAGCCATGGGAGAATTATTTATCAACTTACCGCCACTTTGTGTTAGGTTTAAATTATAAATTAGATTTAAATGATAAATTATTGATGTTCAAGTGTTAAAAAGGCCATTTAGAAATGTTGCTTATGGTAAAAGATATGTTCTATTTACATGGAAAATAAACAAACAGGCAAACACAAATCTGCTCCTTAAGATTTGTAGGTTCTTAAAGAATCTGTGCAATTCCAAGGTTATATGTAATTTATTCTGGCTCAACAAATTCTGTAAAGTTACTTGTTGAAAGAAAATATAAAATTAACCAGTGTTTACTTATTCAAACTGCACAACACTTCAACTTCATCATGAAGTGAAGAAAAACTTGGTTTGAGTCAAATCAGCAGTTTTATCAGCTTTTCTTCAGCATTATTTGCCATTTATCTTTGCACAATCATCACGTCTAGTGGCTTTATTATTAGTATTAGTGTTATCTCCCATGTAGGCAGTTGGTGAGATGATGTATGAATGCTGCATTATGATCAAGAACAGGGTAGTGTTGATGCAGAGCAACTTAGAGAAGAAAATTGCATGCTACTTGCACTTGGGCATCTGAGGTTTACACAGGTAAAGGTCAGTTTACACTGGCCCCATCCTTGAAAATTTATGTTGACGCTCTTGTAAGATTTAGTTAAAATTAACATTACAACTCCTGACAAAATGTATGGAATCTCCACATTTGGAAGATGTTCATCCACATCTTTCTGCTGGAAAGCTGGACAATTTGGACATTTAGCTCCCTCAAAGGTCCAGAAACTGGTCTCTTCAGTTATCAGACATGTACAGACTAAAGAAGAAGGGATACTACACATTAATAAACATGGTTTTGACCCAGCTTTTTAAAAATGTGTTGCTGACATTAAATTCAGTATGAACTGATACATTTGCATGAGAAAGTACTTCTCATTTTCAACATTTAAAACGTTTTCCTTTTTTCTTTGTGATTTATCTATTAGTTTAGTCAAGAGTTGAAAATTGTATGTTTATAATTTACATTTTGCATAACATGCCAACCTTTTTGATTTTAAATCAGTGTTGTATTTGCTTCTTAATTCACAGACTTCTGAAGAATTCCTCAAAGTTTATTTAATTTGTTTTTCACTGCTTTTTCTGTAAATACAAACCATTTACTGTGAATGCAAGAGAGAAGCCAAAGCTAGACATAAAAGGAAAAACAATTCAAGTATCATTTTCACTTGTACACTAAACAAGCAGACTAATTAACAACAAAACCTGACCTGACAAACCCTTCAGGCAAAGTTTGTGCCTGCAGGGTTATAGTACCTGAACTAATCGCTGTAAAGTAGCAGGCACAAAGGGGGCCACTAGTATCATCTTCTCAATGAAAATTGCCAAGCTGAGCCAAGGTTTTGTAGACAAGAAAAATATTGCACAGAATCATTAAAGCAGAGGAAAAGAAATCACAGTAAACAAAGGCTGGAAAGTCTGGTGTCATCACTCATATTAGTGGGGATGCTGACAACACTTTGTGGAGACCTGCAAGCATATTTTCTCTCTCTGGATAAATTGTGGTTTACTTCACTAACTCAAATGAAAAGTGGCTAAAAGATTTATAAAGTCATGATCAGTCTTAAGGTAACAGTGGAAACTGCACCTTACAAGGAAATTCTTGAAGAGGACCATGTACAGACTGGATTAAAACAATCAGTGAAATAAGTCAGTAGTCGATGCTGATCTAACCTTGATTTCTCTGGCTGTGGTGACTGGAGATAATGCAGAGAACAAACTGTCCCAAAGGTTTCAATTTGGCAAGACAGTGCACTTACTGTTGTCATCTCCACTATTACATATAATGCTGCTTTAAACATATCTTTCAGACATCTTTGTCAACAAAGGTCAGGCATTTTAAAAGTCAAAAGGTAGAGAAGGATGACTGACTCATTAAGTGTCAGCCTACATTTATGCTATACTTGCAGTGTCTAATTCACACCCCCACATGCATATCTAAAGCAACTCTGCCAGCTGTCTTGATAATTTCTTCTTTATTACAAGATTTGTGCCTTTTCTCTGTATGCTTCTTACAACACACATTATTGCTGTTGTGGATTTTGGCCAAAAGCTGTTAAGTTATTTTTTTTATCATGAGTTAAAGGTGTCTCTACCTGGCAAACACAAGGTTAAAAAACATGCAGGGGTATTCAGTGTCTATCAAGCCATACGGATGAGGAGGGCCATGCAAACTTAGCATGCAGCTTACAATGATGACAGTGTCTATTAAGCAGAACTGCACAAGCATAAATGTCAAAGTTAAAGTTGGATGTGGGTGGCAGATGAATATTTTTGTAGACTGGCTTTAAAACTGGGTGGATGGAAATATTTAAAAACCCTGACTCAAGCCAAAAGTTAAATCCAGAGTGTTTACTCCACTTGTTGTTGCATTCATTGCATTTTTATTATAAAGGAGAATGTGAAGGTATGTCACACTGCGATACATATTAAGACCATGTGACCCTTATTAACAACCATTGTTATCTTTGCCTAAAAACTGTCAAATCTGTTAGAGAAAGAAGTAGAAAAGAGAGAAAATGGACCTTCTAGAGAGTTAATACAGTCAATACGTTAGACTGTAAAAAAAAGGTTTAAAAAATGTATTATTTGATAACAAAACAATATCCGTTTTGAAAAAACAACAACTTTAATTTCTCTGGCCTAGAAATGAACTAATGGTCCAGTAGCTAATGGAAATGCTGCCATTTGCACCAACAGGCATGTTCAGATGTGACTGCAGTGAATGTGAAAATTTTGCCAATGTTACTGAAGATTTAAGTAATAGTAAGAAGATCAAATAAATTATAATCCCCTTAAGAGAGTTGAAGTAGAGAGATTGACCCGAAGATCTAAGAATAAACATATCATACACACTGTGTTTTAGTAAGCCCTTTATCCAATCAGAGCAGAGTTGTGTTGTCACTGAGGAGGAGCAGCCAGACGAGAGCAAGAGCACGCCCGACATGTCCTGACTCCAGCTGTTATATCCCCACAAGGCTTTAAAGTCATGTGACTTGTTGATGTTCTGTAGAGCTGCTGAAAGTTGGAGCATGCATCTTGCCAAGTCAGTGTTGAAAACAAGTTACCGGTCAAAAGAAGGGCATAGCCCGCCTCTGAACATATGTTCTGAATCACTGATGTGTCAGACCTCAAACCTGAGAAAAAAAAATAAAATGTTGGTACAGTTTTCTCTGACGAAGATTATTGATGGGCACTGGGAGATAACTTGGGTTGTTTATTTTCAAGTGCCATGGTTCACTTCCGGTAGAGGATGGCCTTTTCCCTTCGTGGAAGGAAAAGGGTGTGTATCATTTGGACAAATGTAAAGGTTCAGTGTGTAACACAATCAATCTTTAAAAGTTTCTATTAGTATCTAATTTATTAATTAAAATAACTTGTGTTTTTATTTTTTCAGAATGATCCATTTATATCTACATGCTTTGGGTCCACATACATGGAAGCAAATAATTATGAATTGGATTTATATGGCACTTTTCAAGATGCTTACATTCACAGTACATTCATACTTTGTAGTGGAAAGCTACATGTGCAGCCACAGCTGCCTTGGGGCAGACTGATGGCCACCGCCAAACATTCATACTGCAGTAATGCCGACAATGGAGGCAAGTGGGGTGAAGTGCCTTACACAAGGACACAACAAAAAATTGCAGGATTTGAACTGCCAATCTTCCAGGTATTGGATCTTGGTAATGAAGGGACAGGGACTGGTAAGTTGGCTGTAGATTGGGTACAACCTTTCCGATGGTGATGTTGCTGTACAAAACCTTAGTCATGAAGACGTGAGCTCTAACTTTATCTACTGGTTGTTATGATGGAGAGGGAGAACTCATTAAGTCAACCCCTACCAGACCAAGTTCTGGTTACCCTCAGACCCTGACGAACAGAAGTCACATTTGGCCAAGCTGTGATTTGACCTGGAACAATCCCAACAGTGTTTGAGTTGTTGATTATCTCTAAACATGGAGTGATTAACTGTGTTTTCTCAGACCAGTGGCTCTCATCCTGGGTGGTTCAGTAATCAGTGATGTTGTACAAACATGTGCATTGGATTTCATTCTGATATCCTTTCTATATCTCTTCACTACACCTGTTTTTACCTTTAATGATTTTCTGTAGCAAGCTGATAAAAGAAACCAGAGGGGATGATATTCCCATGTCTTCCTGTACTTTAAAAAAATATTTTTAATGTTTTATCTTTGTTAATGATAGTTTTATTTATGATTCTTTCAACTTTAATGTTTCAAAACCAAAGGCTGTTTGAGATTAGTTGCCACATTCATGCTTTCCCCACAAACTTCATAGTTACTTCAGCATGACAGAAATACCTAATTTTAAATGAATAAGTTAATACCACATCCACCTTCTGCTTTTGTTATATCATAATTTAAGTACTGAAAAATTTATATTACTGCTGCTCCCAACAGCTGCACTTTTTCCAGACTTAAACTCACTTCCACTTTGGGCTTTTGGCCATTTTGCAGCATAGCTGTTGTAGACTGTCAGCATGGTTTAGTTACTGATTGCTCATTGCATACAATCATTAGCATGTGTTTGCATGCTGCTGCATATCAACCGACTTGTCAGGGTTTCAGTTTTACATCCTGGCTTTCAGATTTACCCTCTGTACTTTTTGGAGGAGCTTTACTTGGCAGTGATCATGAGGCAGTTGGCGTTATCCCCGTCTAAGTAGATTCTATTTAATCTGGCATCTGCCATTTTAATGCAATTCATTATTGTCACTCTATATTTCAGCGTGATGCTCAGTTTGGTTGTATGCAGCGATGAGGCCAAGGCTTACATGAAGTACATTAGCCATGTGTCTTATGAAGTCATATAAACCTATTCCATGTGCGGACTGCGGGAGTAAAGGCTTTTTGTGAGCTGGGCTATGAGCTTTAGTTTTCTTTGTGATGTTTTTCCATGGAGCTGTGTGTGACTAAGCATACGGTCACAATAACTGATTAATAAGGATGATCAGTTGTCCCCATGAACACATTCTTCATAACAGAAAAGTGGAGATATTTTAATTGGCAATCAAGAAAGGTTAATAAAAAGGAATTTATTGGAAAAGTTCCTCCACATCTTTAGTCAGTGGAGATCAGACATCAAAGCCCTCATTCAGCACATTATCAATAAAACAGAATTTCTTTTACAACACTTACTTTATGTCAGAGAAACACATTAGCTCTGCTTGCATCTTTAGCATCAGGCCAGATGTTTATCACTTTTTTAGTATTTTATACCTACAGTCATTTTTGGAGTAATTAGAGAGTCATGTTTGTACAGAATGGTGTGTGTGTGTGTGTGTATGGGGGGGGGGGGGGGGGCTTGGGGTTTGTTTCCCCACGTTTTTGCCCCGGAACGTGCGAAACACTTTCCCCAGCCCTTTCTC
>JBAMHW010000017.1:4362107-4373666 GCA_037177495.1 Rhadinocentrus ornatus
CACAAAAAAAACATCTGCCCGTAACACACCTCAGACCGAATGATAATTGAACGGGGAAATCTTATAAGACTCACGATAATCAGGCGTTTGCCGTCCTTGGTCGGGAAGAGACAAAATTGGGACAAAAACAGCCGTATAATCTTTATGTGTGTACCAGGCTTTAATTCTGTCTAAGTGGATGTTGAAAAAAACAACAAACAACAGAACTAATGCTAAACTTCATGGTAAAGAGTTCAATTGTGGAAAAGCTGCAGCGAAGACATGAAAATATGTCAAACAATAGGTAGATTCAAACAAATAATAAAAAGATTATATAATTAGAAGATATAAAATAATCAATAAGACATAACATATGTATGTTAGATGTATTTATGAGAGGGTAAAAAAATGCTGAAAAGGGTTTTGGACTAAAAACGTATTTGACTACGTATTTAACTTCATCCTAAACCCTTTTTTTACCTTTGAAAGCTTTAATTTTGTGTGACAAATGTTCACCTTTGTGTTTGAAATTTTATTTTGAAATAACAATACAAATAAAAAAATAAAAATAGAATCCTCTAGGATGAGAAATTGTTCCCCCACAGAGCCAGGATCATCCCAGAGAACCTTCAGAATTTGGGAGTAGAGAGGATGGAACGACCTGCTACGAGTACAGACCTCAACTCAGTTGAACTCTTGTGGGATCAGCTTGTGTGGGCTGAATGTGCTGGATTAACCAGCACAACCATGCTGCGTGACCTTCAACTGGTTGAGGAATAGGGTTGCCATCCCACAGCAAAATTCAACTAGGCTGGTGGCCAGATCTTCAAACATGAATATAAACGGTAAAAATGGGCAGAATGTTTTATTTTTTATTTATTTATTTTGAGAGAGTGCAATCATCCAACCCACCAAAAAGACTCAACAGGGGATATTGCAGGGGATTTTGGCACATTATTTTAAAGGTACTAGACACATGTTGAACTGTGTTGCTTATTCCATTAATGCACAACCTTTATAAGTTATACATTGTTGTGAAGGTGACTAATCAGGCTTTCTAACAATGTATACTACATCACTAGTTTGTGTTATTAAAGAGCAGAAATACCTTTTGTTTATAATAGGCAAGCAAGAACACACCACTGCATCCTTTAATTCTGAAGTTGGTGATGCATGTTAATCCTACACTGTAAGCTGAATAAACATCCACATTGCAGCAAACAGATTTAATAGTCTTTTGACAGAAATAAAGCAGTAGGCTGCAACAAAACAATAGCAAGATGATGCAGCTGTGCCACACATCATTTTAGCTGACATTGGCTTTAATGGCACTCTGAAGCGAAGATATTTCATTTTTTCTTAAATACATGTCACCTCACCTCCTCTGCTCACATCCCTGGTGCGAGGGAGCAAATGCGAGGAAAGGAATCAAGTGTGTGTAATTCTGTAAATGGGATAAAGGGGACTGTTCCACTTCCATTGCTCAATTTTTTTTATTTATTTATTTAATTTTACTTTTGCTCTAAGCCATGCTTGAATTTTTTTCTTCTTTTTCTGTTTTATTTATTTAGCCTTCTCTCCATTTTATGAATTAGCATAACTAACGTCCTCTCTTCCCCTCTAACGTGCTTCACAGTGGATGTCTTTCAGCACACATCTCCTCATGAAATGTTTGGTTTGCTCTTCCTCGTCAATTTTCACAAACACCCACCAATGCAGAGAGGCCCTATTTTTCATATGTAACACAACATTAGTGTCACTGATACAAAAATAACTCACAAGGAGGTCTTTTAGTACCAGATGTGTAATAATTATCACAAATATGTTGACATTTTAAGGACTGAGGAAGAAAATATTTAATGAAATACAGTAAGTGTGTTTTTTTCAGGGCAACAGGGAGAGAATGATCCTTCCTCTGCATTGACAGCAATTCTTGTCGAGGGCTAACATGGCTCAAACAGATGGGGGTTACACTGATGCTCCCAGATAACTCGATTCTTTTCCATCTTACCACAAGCTCCTTCTATCACTGTGACGGCTTACATCAGCAGGAAAGCTAATTGCTACAATAATGTGTCATATGACCTTTATCATAGCTCAGTGAACTCTTCAGTGTTTGGCAGTAAGGATGTTCTTTGCACAGTAACCTGACAAATGAGCTTTACCGAGTGACTTCTGTTACTTTTTAGCCAGGCTATCATCTACAGTAATTATTATGTGGTCTAATTTTTTGGGAAATCGTCTGTGGCGTTGGGCCTTATTCATGTTTTCATGAACCTAATGTGATACAATGCATAATTTACTTCTTCTCAAAGATTCCTGTTTATATTCAAAATAATCTGGTCAGCTGCAGGCCATAAAAGAAGAAGAAGAAAAAAAAACTCAAAAGAAAAAGAAACTGTGTGAATACAATGCATCTATTGACCTTGTCTTTGTAACTTTAGCAAATTGTTGCTTCTGAGTTTGATTAAGTATCCTGGGGGTAATTGCGCCTCGTCATGCCCCACTGTTTGGAGTTCAGTGTGTGCATGTGTGCATGTAACTGAACTTCGGGACAGTCTGTCCCCCTCCATGATTGGAGATGAGGTGTTGGCATATTTAATAGCCTCAAGTATGTGAGCATGTGTGTGGGTGTGCAAGAGAAAGTACAGACTGCGTATAGGGACAAACAATGTCCCTTTGTGCCCTTGATTGATTGCATTTTTGTAGTGGTGCTTGATCCACCCAATTTATTTTTGAGACGCTTGCTGTAGAGGTGGCCTCAGCTTAATCTCATCACTGCATGTTGTGTTACATGTAATCCATCACAATTTTAATTAAAAAAGTGCTTTTCAACTCCAAATCATTAAACATTCACTTCCCTCTCAGTTCTGCTTACATTTTCTTTCTCCTTTGTCAACTTACTCTGTATTCCTGATAAACCCCAGCAGAGTTTAGGATGGCTGGTCAGATTTAAGCCCCCATCTTGTCTATTTTTTCCTTCTTACAAAAGGTTGGTGTTTTATCAGTCAAAACAAGTTTCTCGTAATGCTAACAACCAAGTGTGATCCCAGCTCATAAGACAAATGTGTGGAAAACTTCTAATCTAAAAAGCAAAAAACAAGATCCCTTTATAAATGCTGATTCCACTGTAAAATGACCAAAATAAAAACTGTAATTCCCATACAAACAAGCAGAGTAGCATTACCACGCTGACATGCACCTGCTAGAAGCCATGGTGACAGCTTGTATTTTCCAGAAACCATTGTGTCAAATAGTCTGTAGGTGTAACCATTTGTGTTGCAGGTGTGGGTGAAAATGAAATTGTGATCATTTCCTGGCTCCAGCAGAGAAAGCTCCTGTACAATCAGCCAATGCTTCTTCCTCTGCTGACGCAAACAGCACATAATATCTCACACAGCAGTGTCCAATCATGTGTCACGGAGTGGCAAGAATTCATAGGCTTTCCAACCAAAAAGCTTCCCACCAACTAATTCCTGTAATAATCGCACCTTCAGCTGGTGAGGGGAAAGTTAATTAGGTAGAGGGCTTGACAAACAGATGAAAACGGCTTAGACTCTAAATTAGTTTACATAGACTTGTCTACAGCTCATTGTCTGATTCCTATTGTTGTCCGTATCCCAGATGATTAATTGAGCTAGAAGCTTTCCTCACAGTTTCTCCCTTTAATTTTCTCATCCATATGTTAGAGGAAAAAGTATGAGAAATCCGTTGGCTTTGCTTTCCATTCGTTTTATTTTTGCAGTGAGTGTCTTGTCGCTTTCTGTGACCCCGTTCTTTTTTATCTATCATGACAACTGCATGCTCAGCACAGCCCCTGAGAATGCAGTCCAAGCTGTTGCCATTAAGACGAGCCATCAAAAGGAGAAAAATTATCCCTGCCGACGGAAAAGTTCCATGGCAGCACTATGCATTTCTGCCTGTCACTCTGAAGACCCAATGTCAAGCTAAAAAAAAAAAAAAAAGCCTGGGGAAGGCTGCACTGATTGTGTCAAACAGTTTGTACATATGAAGCAAAAAACAACAACAAAACAAAACAAAAAAAAGATTTGTGACACTATCTGCCACAGCAGAAATAAGTTTTTTCTGATAATGTGTCTCTGGCTGATAAGCATTTTTATGTGCTATAGCAGCAACCCAGCGACACCATTCACCACTGACATGGTTTGATAAGAGATTTTCATGTTCTTTTTTTTTTAATAAGCATTAAACAAGGTCATTCTTTTAGTGTCGTCTTATTTTTCATAATACCACAAATTAAATAATATTATAAACAAGCATAAAACACAAATGTACAGGTTATAAATAAAAATGTTTTTCTTTTTAGCTGTGTCTAGCTGAGTCTGACTGAGAACCCTGGAAGACCAAGCTGTCTGAAGCAGGCTGTTTTGGCTGCTACTCGGTACTGATTAGCCCACTCGTTTCTGACTGGCTATTTGGAGGATTCCCTTTGCACACTTCTGCAGGCAACAGAAATGAGAGAAATGTCTTAAAGAACAAGTTCAGTAAATCCCAGATTTAATGCATGAACCTGTTCTGAATTATGATATAATCCCAGCAATGCAGAGGACAACCTCAGGACAGCTTTTTGTGGGAATGCAGAAAAGATTAAAGGACAGAGAGGAAATGCTGTGACTGGAGCATTCAGTGCAGCCTGAAGTCTTCCAGAATTTAAATCTAAATTTAGTTCAAGATTTGATTTTTATATCTTAAATCAATGAAGTGTTCAATTGGTAAATAAAGTAATATGTGATCTATGCATCACTTCCTATTACTCCCATTACTGGAACACATGAGCCTTTGATTCAAAACCTATAGTTTAACACCTTAACCCCTGGTCATATTTTCAGATAAAACACCTAAAAAGACCCAAAGTAAACAAAGAATTGCTTGAAAATAATAAGGTTCATATGGATGTTGATGGTATCTTGGGACCACAGAAAAGGCATTCCCAGGTTTGTGTTATCATGCTTGCAATAAAAGAGGAGAAATGTGAAATTTCTATAATTGCCTAACCCCCGTTTGACACAGGATAGCACAATGCTAACAATGATTCCATGCACACAGATGCAACTCCTCAGCAACAGAATAAACAGCACAGGTCTAGTTTTGTGAACATTAGAATCTAAATTATGTAGGGACTATTGAGCAGCAATTGAAAGTAAACACTATTTTTTATTTTTTTTAATAGTAGATGTAATTTTTCTATTCCTTATAAGGGCTGATAGGGCTCAAAGGATTAATCTTTTGAAGAAGAACATAAGTGATTGACACATTCAGCACAGATACCATCCCAAGCTATTGAGGTTTCTTTTTTAGTTTGATTAACTATAAAACATCACAAAACTCATGGTGTATTTAAGTGTTAGTGTTGTGATAAAACTATAGGTTTTTTTTAAGTGAACTTATCATATAATGTTGCTTGGACTTCTGCATCTTACACATTTACTTTCTGTACAGCTGGGACTTTAAATGGGTCAAGTAGTAAAACATGCTAAAACCAATTTGTATTTCTACTTTCCTGCCTAATAGAAAATATCTCAGTTTACTCCTGTGTCCTTGTAAACAACACAGAAATAACCCCTATTACCTAAAAAAATAAATAAAGAAATAAAAATTCTGTAAATTGTGATTCATCTGGTCAGCCTCAGGTGAGTCATTTGAAGCAATGCACACTGTTTTTTAATCTGCATTCTGTGAAAATATGGATGTAAGGACACTGTCTTTTCTAGAGACTGCCTTTATAATAAGAACCGAACACATGCCGCCATTGTAAATCAGGGCCAATGTCTCTGGGACTTTACCTCTGTTTCTGCTCACTGTTCCGCCCCACTGTTCCTGTCCCATTTGGCTGGTAATGAATAAATAAAAGGTCTGTTTATACTCTTTGTAGAGCACTCAAACATGCCTTAAAAAGAAAACTTTCTGCGATTTTCAAAGTGCATAGTACTTATGGCTTCTAATGGTTATTTTTCAAAAAATATTAAAATTTTTGATGAAATATTTATCTATGAATAACTTTCTTGCCTTTTGTTTTTATCACGTGTTTAATCTTAATCTTTAATCTCAGTGTGCTGTGATGAATGAGAAATGCAGGTGTGACGTGTCTTTATTTTCCTTCTTTCTTTTTCCTTTTTTTTTTGTTTTTGAAGTCACTCACCCTTATTTCCATGCCCTCTTTTTTCCCATCCCATGCCCAGCTGCGCTTGGTGAAGTAGTTGACTGTAGCAAACTCGATCAGGGCAGAGAAGACAAAGGCATAGCACACAGCCATGAACCAGTCCATGGCGGTGGCATAGGCCACCTTAGGGAGGGAGTTTCTAGCACTGATGCTCAAGGTGGTCATGGTTAGGACAGTGGTGACCCCTGAGGAAGGAATGGGAAAAAAAAGAAAATAAGAAAATGGTTAATATTTTATAGGTAAAATCTTGAAGGAAATATTTCTCTCTTTTAGAACTTTCTTGTGAGAATTAGGAAGCAGTGATGATTAAAACAGTAGAAAAATTAACTTTAGCAGATTAAAAGTTTCTTTTAAAATCAATAATCTATATTGCACTTTCTATTAGCAAAAATTCTTATTCAAGGTTCATTTTCAGAACTGTAGTCTGCACACAGAAGAGCAGCATGTGCTGAATTGAATCAGCTCACAGTGTTCTCATACCACAAAAAAGGCGCTTGTGAGTAATATTGTTTGTTTTTCCACAGGCTTTGTAGATAACACGGTGGACACATTTCCTGTTAAAGTTTTCATTCTGATGTCCTGTGACTCTGTATGATGGCTATCCTTATGCATAGGATATTTAATAAAACCCATGAGAGGATCTTTCTCATCGAGGCTCTTAAATTATTTTCCTCCTGTCTAAGGTTAAGAATTAGAAGTTGCGTTTGATGACCTGGTCCAGTGCACTGCAGAGCTTTACATAATCTACTGTGTGAAATCACAAAGTTGAGCTTCTTACTGTTCTAGCTGACACTATTCACTGGTGCATAAACATTACTAGTGCACTGGGTCAGTCTTTCAAGTTCAAACTACCAGGAACTAGTTCTCAATTCATTAAATAGTCATAAGGGATGTTTTAAGCTGTAATTCTGTTTTAGTGCTATGCATGAAACTGTTAAATGAATAATAAAATGTCTAATGGAGTTGTAAGGTCCACTCAAACTACTGTAAATAATTTAAATGAAACAAAACAAACAAACAAACAAAAAAACACAAAATAAAATAAAAAATGAAAAAATTAATCATCAGTTAGCTATAAGATATTTTTAGGACTCAAGTTCTAACAAAATTTTTGTGGCGAGATTTCCAAGAAAAAAACTTGTGGTTGTGAAAAGTGAACAGCAGATCTCTGTCACCTAAAATAAATTAATCTGGAAATGAATCCGCTGAGGTGTAAACTTTGAATATTTCACAGATCATTTCACATCCCAGCCTTTTTTTCCACTGTTGCTGGAAATGAGATGGTTTGGACAATGGTAGCCCATCCAACCACATAAAATCAATCCCATCTCCATTCAGATTCATCTCATATGATTAAAATGGATACACAGGAACAGCTAAGTATGAATATTGTATTTAAGAGCAGGAAGGCCAATATATTTTAGTCACAACAACATGATTTCATTCCAGCCTTAATTTCCAATTAATTGAGATATTTGCCTGCATTGAAGGTAGTTTGTTTCTTTAGCAGTGATTAGTTATCATTATATGAGATGAAAACAAAAGGGAAAACTATACAGTAAAAACTGATTTTTTTTTTTTGCAAAGAACAGAGGGAAGGAAATCCTTTAAAAATGATAAATGAGCACATGCAGGTTGCTAGGGACTCCGTTGATCACTGAATAAGGGTTACATCCTTGGAGCTGTGTCCTTCACAGTGTGATTGCAGTTATTCTCTTTTACTGTAAAGGACAAAGGCTGCAAAAAAACTGAGCTTCTCTTGTGGCTGAAATAATTTTCAGATGACCAGTCAAGGAAAACACACTTATGGGTGGTTGTGGAGGACTGATGAAAATTCAGAGCACACACAGGTTAAGATGGATAGACAGATTAACATTGTCACTTTTTTTGAAAATTTTTTAATTTGCACACCCATTCAACATCTGTTGTGTAATGCATGCTTTTTTGCGTTGCCACATTCCAAGTCAAAATGCTAATTACTGCACTCCATCTTTGTGTCAAAGATGCTCTAAGTCGACAATGTTCTTAACATTAATTGCACTGGACGCACTAATTGAATCCATTATCATTCAAGGCACAACTATAGAAAACATGGTTAAGTGCAATGAAAAACACATGGTTGCTCCATTTCAAATCAAATGATGATTGAACTAGCATTTTTAACTAATCTCCCTTGATAATTTGCTATCTTTAACATATTATATACTCTTATTCGTGTTTGGATTTGGTTATATGTTTATTGCCCACGCTACAAATATAGACACAATTCTCTACAAAGTCATCCATCTTGACAAATTTATTTTCATCCACCACTCTAAATGTGCAATCCCGCCCTCAATAAGAGCCCATGTTACTTCAGTGGGATTATTTTGGTTGTTAAAAGTAATGTGCTCTGTTTTATCTGTATAATCTTTGCTCACCTAGTAGCAGCATTCATTTCAGACTAGATAAGTTTGGGCATTTATTTCCTTAATATTCTTTTTGAATGGATCATTTGGAAGTTCTTCAAGCAAATAATTTAAAAGCTTTCCAAATGTCCCAGAAGCCAACCTTGTAAAACTACTGGATTAATGAATAATTGATTTAAATTAGACAAAAAAACAAAACAATGTAACAAGATGCTACTCACCAAATACAGTGCGCGCAGGAACAGATTCTCTGTTAAGCCAGAACGAGACCTGAGACAGTATGACAGTCATGATGCACGGGAGGTAGGTTTGAATCACAAAATAGCCAATTTTCCGTTTCAAATGGAAATAAGTTGTCATCACTACATATTCTCCTGAGGGAAAGGAGAGAGGCGTAGGAAGAGATGGAGAGAGACAAACAGGGTTAAGATGATTAATACAGTGAAGGCTAGTTGGGAGCAACAAATGAATCATGTGAAAACATAGAAGATACTGGTTAAAAGAAGCCCTGTGCTCAGAAGAAGTCCACAGAGATTTTGCACTGATGACTAACCTTTCATTTACCGAGTTTAAATTAGGCTCAATTCATAAAAAAGCAAAGAAATCTGAATTTTGATGAATGTTAACTGAATGCAACCTTGAGAATGAAACTTTACTTAATTATTGTAATGCACAACCAGACTTTTTTTTTTTTTTTTTAAACTTTACTACGAAGCACCATTTATTTACTTTTGGTTAACTTAGCAAAGTTGAAATGTTGCCCTCTCCAAATGAGCCAAGTGTAGTTTTAAACTTACTGACGCAAGCCCATGCCAAGTTAATAATTTATAGCATATAGAATTTCAGTGGCATATTCTATTAAATACACATTTCCACTTTCCTGTAGCGCTCCTCCATAGACTTGAGGAATATGTGCCTGCATCATTCTAATCCATTTGTAATTGTCACTGATAGCAGTAAATTTAAACAGAAAAATTCACAGTTTTTTATGCTCTGGCTCTTATTGCTATGTTTATGCTGCAGAGATTTGAAAGAAACAACCTCCCTTTTCTCTGAGGTGTTTGTTTTTTTCTGGAGAGTCTGACCAGGGCTGAAGAGACCTAGTTTACTGCATTCCATTTAGTTTAAAGTAAAAATAAATGAGATGTTTTGACATCCATAACCAGTTTAAGTGAGGAATCATAGTCCATTTTCTTACTTTCAAGACTTGTTTTCTTTTAAATCTATTTTAATTCCCCTTGGCTTAATCATTATCAACCAAAAAGTGCAGCAAATGCCATGAACTCAAGGAAGCCATTCTCTGTAGAGTTTAACAAATGCAGTTATTTAAACAAGAGCTTATAAAACTACCGCAAAGCAGGATCATGGTTGTTCTAGTCTCCAAACAAAACTGAAGTCTAACAGATCTGCGACTCTGTAACTCACCTCTTGGGAGCTACATGAGTAAACAGTCTCTTTGCAGAGGTTAAGTCTATCAAAATGGGAATTTAAGGTGGCTCAGTTGTAAGCTGTGCTCGCACTAAGTTATTAAAAGAAGCAGCTCAGCACTTCATCCAATCTTTTACCTAAAGCTATTGATTGATGTTGGGATGGTTATATTTCATAGATGAACACCCACTGAAAGTCTCATGATGGTTAGTAATGAATGTAATAAAAGATACAGCACACACTCTAAAGTAGCTGAACTTAATATTTGGATACAACTGCCTTGTAAAAAAGAAGAAAAATCTGGATGTCTTTTTCCTTTTCCTGTTTATGGCCACAATGACTAACTAGGATTAAATGGTAAAAAAATGCCTCATATTGTGTCACTGACTCAATCAGACAACTTCATGACTTCCTTGACTGCCTTGCATGGCAGGCTGCATGGTCATCTAGCTCATCTATTTAGAGCTGAACATCGCCACATTGCTTTCTGGCTTCTTTTCATAGTGCATTTGGTGGCATGGCTTCCCAGTTAAGCAATGCATATGGAACTTGATACCCATATTATGCAAAAAAACAAAACAAAAAAACAAACAACAACCTTTTTCCATTGGCCTGTGGCGTAATTCTGATATTCATGTACCCATTACAGGGGCTTCTGGCTATGGACACAGATCACTATGAGGAATATGGTTGTTTTGGAAATATGTAGCCCTATATGCAACAAATTATCATTCACTGAATGTTTTTACATGTTTTTATTAGAACTAACATGAACCTTTTCAGTGCTTTGAGTGACATTGTATCTTCTTTTGTATCTTAGAACAATGGCCAACTATGGCTTCCCATGCGCATCATTAAATCTTGGCTGCCCTTGGCCTTGTTGCTGGTTTAATGGTTGTGTTGGCCCTAACTGCTGCAGACTAAATATCCACATGAGCCACAATACTGGGACCCAGCTTTCTAGTCAGTACATTTTGTCCTTTTTAAAGTCACTCAAATTCTTGCCCATGTTTTTTCTTCTATTGTGCTTCTGATACATCATCAACTTGACACCATATGAATGCATTATCTCCCTGCCAGGTTTAATCGAAAATTAAGAAATAATCAATGTATTTTACTTCACCCATCAGTGACCATAAAGTTATGGCTGATTGGTGTATTTCTATGCCCAACTTTTTCATTTCATCTCCTAATGTTGAATTGCCATCATAAGCTTGAAGCCCTCTAGTGTGGAAATAATAACTGCAGTTGTGTGTTACTCTGAAACTGTTTTGAGGAGGAGATAACACAAATATGTGCTCAATAACATGAGCAGAAAGATATTTCCTGTCATATTGCAATTATTAAAGTTGACTCTGGGCTATAAACATAATGAGAAAAAGACTTTAACCTATGGCTCATCTCTTAATCTGATCTTTGTAAATGTTCTGACCAATTTATCAGAAAACTGATAACAATGAGGGGCTGCACGGTGGTGTGGTGGTTAGCACCGCAGCCTCACAGCAAGAAGGCTGCTGGTTCGAGCCTCAGCTGGGGGGAGGTTCGAATGTGGGGGTTGGTGGC
>JBAMHW010000017.1:4374707-4405964 GCA_037177495.1 Rhadinocentrus ornatus
TTCTTTCTTTCTTTCTTTCTTTCTTTCTTTCTTTCTTTCTTTCTTTCTTTCTTTCTTTCTTTCTTTCTTTCTTATCTCAGCATGTCTTTTGCTGAATTAGAATTAATACCAAATTAGGCAGATTTTATTTTCTCTGCTTCAGTATTGAGTGTCAAACTTTTGCAATTAATAAAACTGCTTCTTTGTTCCTGTTACTCTTTCGTCTATTTAGTTGTGCTTCCATTATTTTTATTCCGCTTATCTGTGGTTGGGTTGTGGAGGCAACAGGTTTAGGAGGGAGACCTAGACACTCCTCTCCCCAGCAACATACTCCAGCTCCTCCTGGGAGGATCCAGAGGCGATCTCAGACCAGAAGGGAAATATAATCCCTTTAGCAAGTCCTTAGTTTGCCCTGGGTTCTCCTTCTAGTTAGACCTATCTGGAAAACCTCCATAGGGAGGTGACCATGAGGTATCCTAATCTGGTGCATGACTCACCACAGCTTACTCCTTTCAAAATAAAGGAGCAGCGGCTCTACACCAAGCTCCCTCTGGATGGATGAGATCCTCATCTCATCCCTCAGGCTGAGCTAAACTGTTTTCCAAAGGAAGCACATTTCAGTTGCTTGTATCTGACACCTTTTATCTGATGTCATATAACCAAAGGTCTGGGTTGGAACTTAGACAGACCAATAAATTGAACACACAACTGCAAACAGAGTGTGCTAAAGATCTTAGCTTGAGAAAAACCACACAATCTGCAAAAAGCAAGGATGCAACCCTGAGGTTCAAAAACCAGAACCCCTTCTTTACTCAACTGCACCTTGACATCCAGTCCATGAACACCACAAACAGGTTTGGTGACAGGGTTAAGCCTTGGTGGAATCAAACATGCACTGTGATTTGATATTGTGCTTTAAATGCAGACAGAGCTTTTGCCTTGGGCAAACAGAGACCTAATAACCTGCAACTGCAACCCCGATTTCCCCACATCTGCCCAACCCCTCCCCCTGCACAACTGTGGAGCAATAAGATAGTCCAGCCATTTTCCAGGAGTTTGGTCCAGAAATTACATATTGCATAGAGTTGCCTACAGCAAAACCTAACTATATATAGTGTGTACTGGTCCAACTCACACACCAGCTCCATCCCTGCTAGCAAGGTTTTGTTTCATGTCCCAATAAACACTTTGTGATAATGACAACTGGCATGCCCAAGCCACCACAATCATCTCCCACCAAGCTGACACCTGATTATTTAGTTGTGGTACAGATATTTTAACATGCAAAAGACTACAAAAGGGAGAGGGTGCATCCATTCATGGCTAAAAAAAAAAGGATTGGAAATCAGGTTTGTCCATGTGCATATTTCTTTATGATGATTGAGATTAATAAAAGAGAACCAAACACTTGGATGGCTTTGTAAGACTGAAGGAAAAACTACACATGCACATTTCTATCTTAATTTGTACATAGTTTTAAACATTTATCCACACATAGATTTATGCATCTGGCCCAAGACAACATAAATGTCCAGTGGTTCTACTAAACAGATATATCTGCAACTAGATAATATATTAGTTAATGTTGGTTTATGCACTTTGAGTTTTTTCTCTTTTATGCAACAGAGTGATTCTTACTGGAGGGATAAAGAAAACTTCCCCGCAAAGAAAAATCACCACTGTTGTTGAAGGTAATTTTCTATTAAACTCTATTTTGTTAAGACCATCTGGTCTGACTTACAACTTCCAAACTTGAGAGGACAGGCATGTGCGTCCATCGGGAAATCTTCCAGGTGCATGGGGCACTCTGCATGAATGGTCAACCTGAGGGGACAAAGGGAAAAAAACAGTTCACCAGTCAGGCTGCAAAATGGATGTAGCGATCATTACAAACCAACACATGTCTCCAAATACATCAAAGAGGGCATTTTCACAATCTTTTTTTTTATTGTCAGACATGCTGTAAAGGTCCTCATTTATTTTTGTCATTGTGCATCAAGAGATCATGATTGTTCCCACACAAATCAAAGCGTAGTCTGTAAATGTCAGTAAAATCTGTAGGGGGAAGGGACTTTGCAACTGTGAGAAATCATCTGACTGACAAGGCGCACCAGAGTTCACTTCAGCCTATTACATTACAGTTGAGCCTCAAAATGCACCCAAAATGACCAAAATTATGGTTTACATTTTCTCACCCATGTATCCATAATCAACATTTAACACTACACAAATCCATAAAACAATCATTCAGTGGACTGAGTTACTAATAAATGGAACAAAAATTGGGTTATTCTAACTTAATTACAACATTTAATGTCCATGCATCAAGCAGAATTGCGTTATTTGAACAAACAAGATTGTAAATGAACAAATGAGCAATTTAATTCTCATTTCCTAACCATGTAGGCTAAACTGAATGTACTGTAGCACAAGCACTTGCTTGTGTTGAATCTTATCTTTATTCCCAGCCTTATGCAACATTTAAACTAAATTCTACAAAGGATGATAAACCAAGTTGTGAATAGGTTCATGGGGTGTTTTTATTGTAGCTATTCAACATGTGAGGTTTAGTGCAGCTCCAGTAAAAAATACTTGTAATATAATGACATGCTTCCACAGAAAAACTTATTGTTTTGATTATTTCCATGCATTCCCTTTACAAGAACCATGTGCTAATTTTTTGTCTCCCACCTTTGTGGCTGCTTTGTGGTGCTGTCTCATTACTGATAAGTGGCTCAATAACTAGACAAATTAATGCAATACAATATGAATCAAATGTGAGCATTGCACCACTGCATATCACACAGCACTAGAATCAGCAACTAATTGATGACATTCATCTCATCACTTAACTGTAAAGTGTTCTTACAAAAACAAAAGCAGGAAAAAATAATAGTTTCAAAATCACTTTGATCAAAGACAAGGAAACAAGCTGCTTATGTAAGACAAGTTGTTAAAGTACAAAAGAAACAAAATGCACATTCTTTTATTTGCTGATAAGCAACACAGTGCAGCTAAGGTGATGAGTACCATGAGATGGAGGTATGCAGTCATGGTGCAGATTTAAAATAAAAAGTACAAAAGGCAAAGTTAAGGGATCAATAAAATATAAATCATATATACTCAGTGGCGCATCAACATGAGTATCAAATTATGTGGCAAGTGATCTAGTCCATTTCATGGATCCTCTGCTAAAAAGTCAAGGATCACTACAGTTAGGTTGAACTTTCCATATAAAATTCAGATCTTGAACAGACAAATTGGAAAATTATCTATAGAAACACCAACAGACTGTTAAAAGACCCTGTAATTGCATTGAACCATTGAGGTTTTAGTAAATAACATATAATATTCAAGTCTACCCCAACAATAAAAATTAAGTTTTAAACTTTTTGTCTATAAAATGATTCATACATTAATATAAGACTAAGAAATATCACAAGTAAAAATCTGCTAGCAATGCTGCAGCTGGGGATTTCTAAAGTCTCAGAAAGGCAAGGTCAGACTAATCTTGACTTCTTCCCGAGTGGACCTGTGTAACCTGATCTGCATATATTTTGAGGCTAGTAAACTGGTTTAAGCTAGTTGGAGTGCTTTACTCTTTTTGTTAGGATGGTAGACCTTACATATTTAGTTTTTGGCTCTCTTCACAGAAAAAAAAAGGATCATCATTTGTGTTTTGCTCAAAATTGTTAAAACTACAGCAGTAGAGAAATAATTCAATGTCATTTCAGTGTTACATACAAAATGCCAAAGAAGACTTCTGTAGTCTTCCTCTTTCAGATGGCTGCTTTGTAAATAAATGCCAATAACATTTGGGTTTTACTTTTCAGTTAATTGACAAGTCAGATGCTCTTTTAACAATGTACTCAAGAGAAATAACAAGTATCGGCATCGAAGTAAAGGCGGACCAGCTCTGGTTCATGGTACAGTAACAAAGGATCCACTCCGGTTTGCCTACCAGCTTGGAATCCTTTACCTACTGAACAACATCTATGCTCACCTGGACAAACCAGCCAGCTCTGTGATTGTCATGTTTTTTTTTTCCTTTTCCTTCGCGTTCAACACCATGACCTCTATGAGAAGATAACAGGTGATGCAGGTGTCATTTTAAGCAACTGAGGTCCTTCAACACCTGCCCGATGTCACTAAGGATATTTTATGAGTCTTCGGTGTCCAGTACCCTTCTTTATGCTGTTGTGCACTAGGGTAGCAGACTGAAGGTGGCTGACACCAACAGACTTAGTAAAATGATCTGACCAGATCTGACTGATAAGGCCAGTCATGTTGGTGGAGTTGATCTGGACTCTGTGAGGGTGGTGTCAGAGAAGAGGATCCCGTCCAAGCTAAGAACTGTACTGGGCAACCCTTCACACCCTCTACACAATATGCTGGACAACCTCAAGACTCTTTCCAGCTTGCTGCAATACGGAACGCCACGGAAAATTCTTCTTTCCTGTGGCCATTCATAAATGCGCTGAACCAAAAGTCTGAGCCATAACAGCTCGTACATTGAGATAAAGTGTAAATATTTACCTATTTGTTAATGTTTTTGTTGTATTATTTAGATTTTATTTTTCTTTTTTTTTTTTTTATTTCTTATTAACTCTTATTTCATTTTAGCACCTTATCCTAATTTCAATTGCACTCTTATTTCTATATTTTCTATCTCCTTTTTCCTCAATGCATATTGTTGTTTTAAGGAGCACTGCAATGCAGCAATTTCCCTCTGGGATCCATAAAGTTTTTCTGATTCTGAAATCTGTCAAATCTGGTTTAAATATCTTTCATTTAAATAAGGATAAATTTGGTACACCTTGTGTGACCTGTGAGGGAGGAGTGGTCTATTTCTAATAATGAGCACATTACTAATCTGATAGTTTTACTTGAATGATGCAATTTAGTTTCCTCTAACTGAGAATTGCTCTCTGGTTAAAAGACGTATACCTAAATTTCCCCAGTTAGATCTGACATAGTGTAACAGAGACAGGCAGGGCAGTATCATTTGGTGATGGACATATGTGGGCAGAGCCATATTGGTATTTTTATGAATGCCCATTCACTTAATGAGGTGTAGTCAAACCCAAACCATATGCAGCATTTGTGGCAAAACTTTCTAAATGTACAATTATAAGGAACACAGATTAGTTTTATGCCTTTTTTATTGTATATTATTCAGAAACCGGGCAGGAAAACTGTTAACATTAGCCGCTTCCATTGTTCAAGTTAAGTTTTATCTGAATGATTTTTCATAAACTGGGCACAAAGTCCATATTAGACAGTATGAGACCCACATAAAAGGAAATATACAATCAAAGGGATTAGTAGTCACTAAAATGGGTCTTAAAAAAATATTTTTTTGGTGTAGTTAAGCAGGAGTGAATGTAAAGTTTTGTATCACTGGTCTAGAAGACTCTGATTTTGTTAAATGGTCCGTATTTATATAGCGCTTTTATCCGAAGCGCTGTATATTATACATTATACATTCACACACACATTCACGCACTGATGGAAGAAGCTGCCATACAAGACGCTCACCACGACCCATCAGGAGCAACTAGCGGTTCGGTGTCTTGCCCAAGGACACCTAGATATGAACTCGACTTGGCCAAGGATCGAAACCGGCAACCCTAGGGTTACAAGACGACCGTTCTACCTTGCTGAGCCACGCCCCCCTTTATACTTGTTAAACTCTTTATTACTCTGAACTAGATATCTTATGATTGTTAAGAAATTATTCATACATTCTCATTCACGTAAAAGGTTTTGAGGGTACAACTGTTAAGGCCTCTAGCCTTTTTGATTGATTGTTTGATAAGTAAATAAAACTGTGCCAGTGCTCACAGGTGATTGGCTGTGGACTCCACACTGGGAACTGACTGGCTATGGCCTTCACGACGGACATCCCTCCTCCTTCTCCAGGATTGGTCGCCTCAGACTCTGCTTCCGCAGTGGCTGGCCAATTGGGAAGACGTCGCTGCTTCTTAAGGACGGGATTATCTTCATTCCAGGCAGCTGTGTGAGATTGCAGCACAGCTCGCCACTTTGGAAACAGGAACTCTGTGTGTTCGCACACTTGTTGCCCTGTGTGGGACTTTTGTGAGATTTGGACTTTGGTTTAAGGTTTAGGATTGACTATCCTGGTTTTGTGTTTGAGTAAGCTTGTTTGATTGCGTGTTATTGTTTTCTTTTCTTTATTTAAACCCCTGAATTGCCAAAGAGGGCCTTTTTACCTGTTACAGGACACCTTAAGTTGAATTGTGTTTTTCTTTAAATGAGCTTTTTGGTTTGTGTCAGAGTTTGTTTTATTTGTCTTATTTATTATTGATTATAAAAATTTTTATTTACGTTCATGGTATCCACCTCCGACTTGTTTTTTTTGCGACCCCTTTGGAACCCCTAGACTCGACAGGGGTCGTAACACAACATTGTCTGTAAAGGAACATTTTCTATCGAAAACAAAGAAAAAACAGCTGCAAAGTTTAAGTTATATTAAGGTGGACTGAGAATGAGTGATAATGCTTACAGAAATAAGATTGCAGCAGCACTGGCAGACAATAGCACCTTCCATTTATTCAAAATAATGATGCAATCAAGCAACATGGCGGCCTTTACAGCATTTTTTTCATTTCAGCTGCTGTGGATGTGCTGATTAAGTGGATTAAAACATTTGTCCAGAGAGGAGTGCCAATCAGCACTGGGTGCTATGTTGATGAACTCCACACTCAATGGATTTACATGTGGATGGATTTACATTCTAAAGCCTAATACCTGTGAAAAAAAGGGGGGGAAATCTCTCTTGTAGAGTGCAACACAGTGCCTCTAACTATGCAGCCAAATCCGCCTTTAGTTTCTCCTCAGCTAATCCATAGTGCTTAAGCAAAGCACTAAAATAACCCAGGAATGACCTTTTAAAAAATAGTGTGTATCAGTTTTATGATATTATATAGTATTATAAGTTATTCTGAAGCCTTTAATGCCATAACCAATAGGATCTGGATGAATACAAGTACAAATGCGATGCAGAAGTTATGATGCCAATGAGAATTTTCTGGTGGCTTAAAACTTTGAGTGACAGTGGTTCACTATTCTTTGTATCATCAGGCAACTTCTCCATCATCTTTCCACACATGCACTGGATTATGTAAACATGGCAGTGTTTATAATACTGCATCAGTGCACATGCATCTTTGCTGGCCTTGACAGAACTGCCACCACATCAGATCTGCTCACGTGGGACCACAAAATGAAATTCTTATTCACTATTTCATTTTCACAGTTAAAAGTCGATACTGACCTTGTAGATGAAGATAATATATTTATTTTCAGACCTTTTCATGGCCCTGGATATGAGGCTGCAGGGAACACTGACTGACAGAATGAATGTTTAGATCAAATTGCATCAGTTATTTTTGCTTTGGCCGTGTTCATCATGATATTTGGTGACTTTTACTGTCTGGACACTTGATGCTTTTTAGTGCATTTTTGACATGAAATACACACATAGTGGCAATCCTTGGATAAACTCAGTGCATTAGTCACTAAACTGTGTGTGAAACGTATACGGTCCAGATTTTAATCAATCAAACTAAGCCCGACAGCTCTAATTTATCCAATTCTTATGTCAATGATAAACAACCTTCTGTACATGCTAACATGTTAAACTACAATGGTGAATACTGTGAAATTTATAGCCGTTAAACATCAGTAAAAAAGCACTGGACACATACCCCTAAGCATGGCTAGATTAACTTTCTAATGTCCGTCTGTATAAATCATTGGGTTCCCTGGGATCTGAGCAATACAAATTTCATCATCTGATGTTATAACGGAGGCTCTATGCAGACAGTTGCCTCCCCTCTAATTCGTTGTGGTTGCACAATGTTATGCTAAAAGGGCACAAATTATGCTGTCATGGTAACAAAAAACAACAACTCTGCAGACTCCAATCAGCTATGCATGAATGAAGTGAGTCGGCTAAGCAGACTATAAAGTAGCTTAATTGGGAAAAACTATGTGTCCCTTGAGTCGGCATCGGACCACGTGTAAGCCCACAGGGGACTACAATTCCACTCTTACTCAACTGGTTGGTTTTGACTAAAGAGTAATTACAAGTGTCTCACCTCATTGTGTAGAGCAGCGTGCCATTGTCGACTAGTCGTAGGAGTTTGTTGGGAGTTGTCATGTTGTGGGCAACAGATTTCTTTCCATTGTGGAAGAAGGTATCAGGAGTCCAGATCTTACTGGCCAAGAGGTTGTTGAGGGGTAGAACCTGCATCGGTCCATCAAACTTAAGTCTCTCGTCCCTCCAACTCTGACGAAAGAAGACATCAATTGTGTACTCCTAAAGGGAGGAAACAGTGTGAAGAATTTGTTAGTAAGCCCTCAGTTTTAAGAGCTGGAGTGTGTCATTTTTCTGCTTTGACAAGTTAAAATATTGGGAGTGTCAAGGCAGGTATAATAAAAAACATTAATGATGGCTACCCTCCAGTACCGTGGGTGTACATTGACTTAATAGACATAATATTATGACAATGTTATGTTATTTACAACTTTCTGTTTTAGATTTAGTTTTATATATGTTATAGAGTAATTCATACTGGTTGATGAATTTTTTTGCATTTTCTTCATTAAATTATGTTCTCCTTTGCAATGCAACTGATACTCAGCAAATTTAGCAATTGTTCACACATGAAGCACCTCAAAGTGGACTATTAAATGGGCTTCAGTGAGAAACCTTGTAATATATCTTATTCATGTTTATTAATAGGCAACAAAGTCTAGTGTTGTCATTATACATCAAATTGCACTTGGTGTCTTAGTACCAGCCTGTCCTCATCAGCTGTGTGAAGTGACTTTGCAAACTCAAGAGTTGTTTTATCAGGACAGGATGGAAGGAATTGGTCTCAACTTCATGCAACGGTCCATTAGTGATCAATAAAAACACGACATACATGTTTCTCTATAATTAGCTCATTGTTCTTTGTACTCTTTGCGCTCTTGCTCACCTGTAAATTGTACCTGGCTACTACCTTAATGAAAACCTAATGAATCAATTTCTCAATGGCTTCAACATGGAAGTTGTCATGCTCAGCAGGGGAGCTATACAGCCTCTTGGGTGGATGTACATTGATTGATAAGACTGACCTCCTGATGGCCTCCAAACCTTCACTATTACAGCCAGAATCTGTGCCCACAGAGAGATTCGCTGACAGATAAAAGCAAGAATGTGACACATAAACATTTTCTTAATCCAGTTTTGTCAAGTTCTGTTTTTCATTTCCATTTTTGTTGAAATGTAGTAATTATGGTGTCATAACATACCCACATATCTAAAAAAAAAAAAAAAAGAAAAGAAAAAAAAGAAAAAGAAAACCAGACTCAAAAAGCCATTTAACTCTTTAACATCAATTGCATCATTTTCTTTTGGATCATAACTTAAATAATGGCGCAGATAAGAAAAGACTATTAAGGTCACACGAAAGACAGATGACCACACGAAGAAACCAGGACAAACACCACACAGTGATTTATTGTTGTATGCCCTGCGCACATTTGATCAAAACTTTAAAGCAACAGTCGAAACTTTCTTCTGTTTGGCACAGAAACACAATTTAAATCCCACAATAAACACTTTTTTTTTCTTTTTTAATTAATAAGATGCTGGTAATGACAATAAACAGACAATAGTGTGCTTGGCTAAGCTGGGGTGAAGCCATCATTTGTTTGCTTCCTTTAGACAGAGATATCCTGCAAACACAGGGAATTAATTTGATGATTGAAAGGGCAGAAATGAAGAAAAGTATAGTCAATCTCCACAAGGCCAAAAGGCACAGTCGGTTCAGATGCCAGCTGGTGTTCCTCCAGGGACTGAGTGATTGATTTTTTCCTTGACAGAGGAGACAGATCAGGGCTTCCGTCCAACAAAAGTTTTCAAATGTCTTTTACCCCTCATTTACCCGGTTAAACTTGCATTTTATATAGCTTTTTGAATGACTATCAGAGTTAAAAAAGAAATACAGAGAAATTTCTAGAATGGCTTGTCAAGCCTGATGTTTTGCAGATTTCTCCATTTTGTGTCTATACATTATATTTTGGCACAACAACAGCTTCTTTGTAATTTTACAGAGTGTAGCTCCAATAAAAAAGTAACTACACCCTGAAATTCTACCCTAAGCTTAATTCCTGTCAGTTAATGCAGTAAGCTGTGCAGAAATTACATGAAAACTGTGCCTGAAGGGGCAAGAATCCACATGCTGAAGTTGTATCAGATTACAGTTAATAAAGTCATCCTTAAAATCATTCTGGGATATCTATACTACCTTGCATGCTCTTTTCTTTTTGCCACATGTGGTGCAAATCTTAAAAAGCAGAAATGAATATGATAAAATAATCTGTTTATGTGCACGTTTCATAATGATGGGGAAATCACTGTCTTATGCATAACGGAATGTTTTCAAGTCAAGCTCAATTATCAAATGCTCCGAGTAAATGTTGTTGGGATTATCGTTGCAGTGTTTTTTCTGGAAAGGAACACAAACAACTGAGAGTAGAGACAGTAAAACAAAGCAATGAACAATGTTTCCCCTGCTCATACGCAAATGTTCGTTGAGATGAAACCAGCAGAGAGGAGGATTGTAAATGAATAAAATGAAAGAAAAGGAAATGAGGAGGATGATAGGAATGAGATTAAGCTGGAAGTTAAGGTAGGATGTACAGTAGACGGGAGTAAATGAGTTTTAATGAAAAAAAAAAAATAGACAGAGTCTAACACTTTGATAATGGCAGGAAGGTTGTGTCTAATATCTGATAGAATATTAATGCAGTCTTTTATCTTGAATTAATGAGCTCATTAAATTGGGAGCATTTAGCTAATACGTCCCATTTTAATAATGTCTTCACAGTTTGGTTTTAATTTATTTCTTCTCAGCACACAGAGATGTTTCATCTACAGTTTATTTCATTCATCTGATCTTTTATGGCTTACATGTGCAAAGAGATATCTTTTGTTTCAATCTCATCCAGCTACACAACTTAGTGCTTTACTTTTTGTTTATAGTAGATTAAAAAACATTTATTTCTTCTCAGATAAAATTATTAACTCATTATAAGCTGTTATTGACTACAGTTTAATGTTATTTATCTGCATCAGCTGAATGACTTGACATTTGATTCATAGTCTCTGACAAACTCTTTCACTTTGCAGAAAAGCTGCTTATTAAATGCATGCCATAGAAAAATATTTGATGTCTTATTTTTTACTTTAGAAGGCAGGTTAGAGGTAACATTGTGTTTTGACTATGTAGTAATGAGCACTTCCTGTCGGCAGTGTACCTGTCGAATCTGGCTCTGCTGGATTTTACACACTTAGGGTGTTGTAATTATCAGTCAGAGACTTGATCAATGTCTTAATAACCGCTCTTCCTTATTCTTCTGTTGCAAATTATCCTTGTGTGCTTGTGTGCCGTTCATGTTTCCCTGCTGGGAGTCTAACCTGTATGAGACTTGCAATGAGCTGTGAATCCCACACCAGCTCCAATTATCTTTAAAGTTCACATGCTCCTGCAGCTCTACAGTACAAGCTTCTAACTTAACTGCACCACAAACTTTAATTCAACAAATACATCATAGAAACATGAAAACATAACAGGGAGAAAAGACCCACTTATTAAATGATGGATCTTCTGAGCTGCAGACAGTGAAGCAAAGATAGCAGGTTGCATCAAATTTTTATTTCACTCCTAGTAAAACAATATGTACATTTTAAATATGTCCTTAATGTAAAAAAAGGGGCTTTTAACTGTCACAATCTCTTTTGTTTTAATGATTCCTCTCATGTTAAAACTGAACAGGACTCATTTTCCAGCAATATGCAGCTAAATCAAGAGCTTCTCAGCTGCGAGGCAACAAGCTTTTAAAGAACAAAGGAGGGCTGGAACTCACTGACAATTTTCACAGCTTTTGATGCTGCAAACAGACAAAACTTTTGACACTACTAATTGAGTCAGGCAATTATAGTCAACCTAAAAACATGTGCATAAGCTATTTGACTGGTAGTTGAAGCTAGTTACAAGACTGTTTTACAGCCAATATAAGACATGGTATGGTCTGACATTATACTGCCTAACCATGGCTCTGCAGCATTATTAGTTCTGAAGAATGGGAAAAAAATCTCATCCTTCTCTAGAGGTAGTGCATGATAAACTCACTGCTTTGGAGAGAGGCATATTGGATTCATATTTTGAATATAGTAAAGCCCTTTGGTATTAATAAAGAATTCTATTTTTCTTCTTTTCTTTGAGGCTATACATATGAGATGTCTATATAGTGATGGTTTGAGAAAGGAAGCTCTTTTTTATGCTTTTGTAGGATGCATTAAGGGATAATTGGCCTAATTTTGTATTGACCTTGAAAGTAGTGTCAAAATGTCAGTCTGTTTGCTCCATTAAAATCTAGAAAATAGCTCCAGTCTTCATTTGTTCTTTCAATGGTAGCATTTCAAACTGGACCCTGTGTTTAATATTTAAATGTACAATAATTAGAGCAGTGGGAACAATCAGTACAATAAAAAAAAATATTCTCATTCAAGTGGGCAACAAGTGGGCTTGCGTTTAAGTACACTAATGATCAAATATCAGTAATTTCAACAAGCTAAGGATCAGCTTGTAATTAACTACAACCCCTTGTTGAGCCCACTGGGTGCCATTTACTTCAGTCATTTTAAGGCCTATTTGCCTTCTAATGGTACATCCAGGTCTGATACTGAAAGGATAAAACATACGGGGCATTGTGTCATACAGTCAATATCAGTTTCAGTTGTTTTATATTTGGGAGAACAGAAAAATCCTCACAGTTGTATGTGAACGAGAAGGATTGAGAAGAAAAATGGTTGCCTGAGTTTGGGCAGCTATTTAAATGAGATGCTTATCCAGAATGAAGATAATGTCATGCTTTCATGTCTGTAAATCGTGTGATCGCTGCTTGTCTGTACCAGCTCAGTTTCTTCAGTCTCAGCTACAGTAATTATTCTGGGCTTTCAAATTCAAAAGGGTTTTGAATCTTTTGTTACTAAAAGTATTGGATGACAGTGATTACAGTTATCAGTATACAAAAAAAAAAGAAAGAAAAAAAAAAGAAGCTGAGTTAAAATGTATACCTTTCTATTTAAGTGAAATTATTTTTTCAAGAGACGGTTTGGAATGAAATAATTAAATCATATTCAAGGAAAGAAAAATGTATTTGCATAGCTTTTCCAGTACCTTCTTTTGCATAGGAGGGCCCTTTTTGATTCCTGGACCGCTCTGTTTGCCTTCCTCAGTGGACTGAATGCAGCTAATCTTAGGGATGTCTTTAAAATTAGATTTAAACTAGTTTTAATTGGATGTGTCTTCTGAGCATCCATTTCCAATTTCATGACTGCTGACTGTTGTATAATTGGAGCAATATTGCAGCAGAAAAGTAAAAAAGCTCTCTTATTTAAGCTGAAGATTTACTTTAAATATAAATCTTAAAATTTCAGCAAGCTAGTTTATAGTGAATCTGTTGACAGAAATATAATGTTAAAGAATTTTCATCAGAATGATGCAAACATGAGAATTGTTATGTTGTTTTACACAATTATTTGCGTCAGGTGTGTTGATGCAGACAAAAACCTGCAGAACAGTGGCCCTTGAGGGTTGGAGTTTAGTAACTCTGCTTTGAAGAGGCTTTGGATGGATTAATTGTTATTCTTCTGTACAGCACTTTGGTCCACTGTGGTTGTTTTAAAATGCTTTAAAAATAAAGCTGGATTGGAAGGGATTGGATTGAAAAAGATTCAGATGTTCTCTCTGAACCTTTAAGTCTGGTGTCACTATTCTTAAGAAAACTTTAAAACTTTCTTTTCTTTTTTTCAATAGCCTTCATATTTTGTTTCCCAGGTTCAGAAAATAAAGTTTCACATAAGAGACATTATACAGCAAAGGTTTGCTTTCACTGCCAAATGACTGCGGGTTACTTACGTTTTATTGTCATATTACCTTCAAAATGCAATTTAACAATATAGCAGGGGGTTTGGATCACAAAAAAAAAAAAAATAAAAAAAATCTTTGCCTGCTCTGCTTTCAAATGCTGCTGCTCTGAACATAAATCATCTTGTGACCATGGGAATACATTGACCTGTATGTTGAGTGGGGAAAAAATTAAATTAAGCCCTATTTTAAGAGTATAGTTTTTCTGAAAGGTGCTGGGAGGGCAAATTGAAATTCTGCATGCAATGCGTGAAAAGAGGCTTAATTGGGCTTGCAAGTCTTTGAACAAGGACAGCATGATTGATACAGAATCCGGGGGTTCACCTTCAAATTTTAGTAGCATAAACATCCATCTTCTATTTAAAGAGCTTGGAATAATCAGATTTCTGAATTTTAGGCATACAGCTGCTGGCTAAAAATCTTATATTTTCAAGGTTTTGCCCCTAGAAAATGTGCAGTCCTGTAGAGATCAGGCCATCACTGATATCTTGTCAAAACAAGTTTCAGCACAGCACATGTGACAACCTGAATCACTTCCCATCAGCACAGGCCTGTCAAATCCCACCATGAAACAGGTACATGTGCCGGGACACTGCATGCATGCGAATGAGATGTGACTGTTGCAGAATTACTGAGAGGGAAAAAGTAAGACGGAAATGAAAGGCTTGTGGTAGACAATCACATCCACCTACTTACCAAAGATCAACATCAAGATCATAACCTACATTTATCATATAAAAATTTGCAAAAATTGTCTGCGTGACAACCCTGAACTACAAGCCATGTATTTGGCCCACTATTTGAGTCATCGAGAACATCGATATGCAGTTAGTCATCTCTCCTGTTGCAATATGGAACACTAAGGCAGATGTATTGGAGTCTGGTGGAATGCTGAAGGAGTGGCCCTCAGGGTGAGCGAGAAGCAGACATTTCTGGGACAGTTGATGTTCCAGAGACGGGTAATTGGACCACTGAATGTACACAACATAAAAGTATGACATGCCTTGGGTAAAGAGTGCACTCTGTCAAGGAACATCTCAGCTTTAATAATCTCTTAAGCTTTACATTTCTAGCCGTGGTAGCAGCATTACTCTAGGGATAACAATGTCGGTCAGTTGACCGCTTCGGTTTGAAGTAAAATATCTCAAAGACTATTAGATGCATTGCCATTAAAAGTTGGCACAGATAAGAAAGAACAAGAAAAAAAAAAGAAGTAGACAGATCTGACAAACAAAGGAGCAGGTACCTCTATGTCGGTATAAACATTTTTTAAATTGGGGAGAAGAAGAAAATAAAACACGAAAAAGGTTAAAGATATAATAATAATAATAATAATAATAATAATAATAATAATAATAATAATAATAATAATAATAATAATAATAATAATAATGATAGTAATAATAATAATAATAAATAATCTGAACAATTAAAAGCTGGCTTATGCAGCCATGGGTGTCATGGTTCCTGTGTTTTGGTCTGTCTGATTTGTGTTAGATATTTATCTCGGTTTATGGTTTGTTGTTTTCAGGTTTTATTTCTATTCATGGTTTAGGGTTTTTGTTCATGTTTAGTTCTGTTTTGATCTTGGTTTCTAGCTCTAGTTTTTGTGGTGTTTTCTGTTTTAGATCATTGTTTGTGTCATGTTTTAGTTATGTCTTATTCTGGGTTTTGTCAAGTTTACTTCAGTTTTCCTGTTTTTCTTCTTGTGCTCTAGTGGTTTCTGTTCCTGGCTCGTTACTTTACCTAGTCTAATTACTCATTCACTTCACCTGTTCCTTATTTCTCCCTCTGTCTATATATACACCCCATGGTTTTCAGATGGCCCTTGTCAGATCCTTAAATGGTTCCTCCCCTGTCATGTGTGGGTCCCTGTCCTGTGGAAATAAACCTTGTCACCTGCACTGTTCTGCCCCCTGCCTTGACTGCCTGTGCTTGGGTCCTCACCTCTGCCGCCATATATGTGACACATGGGTAATTGGAGGCAGATTTGAGTAGGTAGTTTGGGTGGATGCCACATTAGCCCATCAGCATTTTTACACTTTCTTAAATGCTTCAGCTATATTAGAAAATGTTTAATAAATCCAAAAGGTAATAGTGGTAATACACTCCAAAAAGGTTAAGTCAAAGAGACATTTTATAGAATCATCTTTTCAGTCAAAAAATGGATGATGCACAGAACAGTAAAATATTCTTGGAGTCTGGAGAAATGTTAATGTGTAAAGGCCAGGGCTAGAACCACCTCTGACACAACATGTGAATTTTATAACACCATGAACAATATAAATGTGCTTGAAAATCAAGTTCCTGAACTCATCTCTGATGTAAAAAAAAAGAAAATGGACTCATTTTGGGCTCAGCCTGCCTGCTAAATCAAGATTCAGATTAATTAACAAATCAGATAAAATCTTTGTTCTTTTCAAAAACTTTTCTGGGAATAGGATTCATTAATGACATCTTTTATAAAACAGCCAAGCATGATAAGTTGAGTTTTTTTTTTTTTTTTAAATATGCTTCAAACTGTACATTTCTGTTTCTTTCTTTTAGTGACTTGATAGCTGCATCAGAACAGAATTATCAGATAATCTCTGGGGATTTGTCTTCAAAATAGAACTTTCTTTGGTGAAAACATCAGAGAAACCATCTAAAAAAAAAAACTTCCTTCCACATCTCAAATACCTCCAGAATTCGCCATTTCCGCTCTTCCAACTGACCAACAAAACTGGTCCACACTATTGTTTCCCTGAACAGATTACTGCAGTGCTTCATAGTCAAGTCTGTCCCACTCCACACTTTTAGTAGCCTCAGAACTCGTGATCGAGAAAACACAATCACAAGACCCTGGCCTACTGTAGATACATTTTTATTTGCTTTAAGTACCAAAACTCAGTCTTCAAAACCCAAATACACGTCTATAAAAATAATTTTCTCTCAGCAAATTACATTTGTCTTTATATCTACAGTATCTCAAAAAACCTGGTCTCTGCTCACTACATGCAACAGTCTTTGTTCTGTTAACTCGAAAGAAAAATAGGCAGCATCCCACTCAGTGCCCTCAGAAAGCACCCCAACGATTTGGAGACAGTCATCAATCTTGTCATTTACATCTCTCATTATGCAAGTCCACAGTCAAGACCTACTTTTGTAGCAAAGCCTACCATCCACATTTGCTCACTGTTCTGTATAATCATTGGCCTTGTCTTGTCATTCCCTTGCTCTGTTTAAAGGGCGCAAGATCTCAGATTGCTTATCTGCGACAGTCATTTCATTCATGCAATCCTTTACTAATTCTGTCATTTTGGCTTTCTTAGATTTTATTGAAGGAAACTATTGAGGTGCAGGATAAAGAGAGCAGTGACTCTCCCTAGGTTTTCTTCTTAATTGCACTAATGCTTAATGTTTTGGTGTTATCCAAGCAATGTGGAAAAAATTAAAGCGTATTCAGATAATTACATGTAAAGCTATATGGATGGACCTTTTACAATGTGCAATAATAAGTAAGCACTAAAGATTTTGAACAATACAGTAAAGTGATACATATTGCAGTGTAATGCAGAGATTCCATAGTGTGATGCCTGCTGAGGACTAAAACCTCATCATCTTTTAACTGGAATGTGGATAATTCTGAAAGAAAATGCTTGAAGCCTGTGTGCAGTCTTCATGTGAGTCTGGAGCAAGGAAGCTCAGTGTAGCCTGGGGGCAAAATGGAGCTTTGGCTGGGTGAGGATCAGAAACTGACGAGGCAGTGCAAAGATAAAAAAAAATTGACTTTAAAAAAACCCAACACATCTAAGAGCAGATAAGCAGACTCTACTGGCATTGATTACAAGACAAAGAGCTGTCTGTGTGTGTGTGTGTTTTTGCTTTCAATGCCAGATAGAATACACCTACGCTGACTTCACTGTTTGTAGATCTGCCCAAAACATCACCACAAGTGGGTTTCTTTGTCCTGTGCTACTGATTCATGCTCCTGCCAAGTGGAGTATGTGAAAAGAATAAAACTAGATCTAGAACTGAGCTCTGTGAGACCCCAAAGGTGATATGTCCTAAAAAAAGATAAAGCACTGTCTATTATAATAAAGTAAGTGAGCCCCAAAGCCAGCCCACAGTTTCTTATACTTTATCTTTACAGTGTCAGGGATGGGCTCCTGTTTGGATACCAAAGACAGCTGAAAACACACAGGATTTTTCTCTTAAGATGGAGTACATTTCTTTAAAAACTGTGTCAGTTTATTCATTTATTCATCTATTCTGTTACAATCTGTGTTTAACTTCGTATCGATTGTTGACAAATTGATACATAGTTTAAGGTAGGACCATTAAAATTGATTGAGCTCCTTTTTTATACTCTCTGACTCCTCTGGGAAATGTTTGGCACTGGACTCTGGCATTGTTTACATTTGCTATCAATATTAGTCCTGTGCAATCCATTCACAAATTAACACAAAATAAAGCCTTGAACAATATCAGTTTACATTGAGGACACACTAAGATCTGATCGCTTCGGACACACAGGGCACAGAGGTGGTCTAGGGTGCATTTATTCACATTTACATTCTAAATACAAATGTGTCCTGGGCCACACAGATGAATCAACTACTGACAGAATGTGACGCCACACAAAAGGGGTTATATTGTTATAATGTTCACATCTTTACGTGGGTGCAAATTGCAGCAACCGCATCTATTATAACAATGCTTCTTATGACTTGGAAGCTTGTGTGGAAATGGATGCTGTTTGTCATGGTGATTAGCTACAATAAGTACCTTTAAGTCTGTGAAAATAGTAGATATTGTGTTTTAATGTGGTAGCACACAGTTTTTGCAGCAGTTCTTTAAAACTGTTGGATCTGACCAACTGTAGCAACCCCAGATCATAGCACTGCCCCAACAGGCTTGTAGAGTAGCCACTAGTCATGACTTCAACTGCCTCTTTTCTTACCATAATGCACCCATCACTGTGGAACAGGGTAAATCTGGACTCATCAGACCACATGACCTTCTTTCATAGATTCCATTGATTGAGACTGACAAAGCACCTACGCCACAGAGCAGTATTTGAGGTGGAAGACTTTTCCCCTCCTGAAGCTCCGCAGTTACACATGAACAAGGTGGTCCTGAATCGTATCAGTCTGAGCCATTAGCGCTGTTACGCTGACCTGTCAGCATCTCCACCTGGCATTGGAAAGTTGTGGAGACTTGCTGAGGTTGTGGCAGCTGCAGGAGGTGCCGCTGTACAATGCCATTGCGTCAATTTGAGCTGCTGTCTGCCACCAGATGAGGATCAGCAGGTAAAGTCTGGTGTTACTTTTACACCCCGTCAAAAGCACAATTCCATCCCATTGCAGGAATATTTCATCAGAAACTCTGTGAAAGAATAGAAGTCTGAAACTAGCAAATCTACACCGTATAAGTTCACATCCCCTCATATGTGAACAATTTTTAACCCACAAAATCAGTTTTTAAAATAAACTTAAAAAACCAAACTTTGTCAACTGTATATGTGATTTTCATCACAATTAAGTAATTCTGTGTTGTTTACAGCTCAAAAAACACAAGTTTGGGTGCACTACCCCTTTAAGTGATTGTCGATCACTTAAATTGGGTTGTATTTTCTTTTGTTAGCTTAGTTAGGTTTTTTTGTGTCACCCTTTTTGTTTGGGCTGACAAGCAATTATTTAAGTTTACTCTTTTGTCTCATTTGTTTGGTCAGTTTTTCAAATTTTATGTTCGGTTTGTTCGAATTAGTTATTTTTGTTACCAGTTATTAAAGTAGAGTTCCGTTGTGTTGACCTTTATATGGGCCCAATTAATTGATTATTAATTGTTTTTGGATGATTTCTTTTGGGTTAATATAAGAACACTTTTTGAACTTGTGGCCGTCTGTCCTTATGTGCTCGGTCCATCCCAGTGTCTAATGGTATGTTCCCAGTGATTCTAAACAAGAAGTGATATTAGCTTGAAGTATTCATGAGAGTGTTGGCATGGGGTTAATAACTGGGTGGGCCTTTTAGAGTTTTTCTCAGGTGATTGACCCTATGGCTTGGCAGAGATCTGTGCTCTCTGAGTGATTCTAGTTTAAGAAATGAGAAGCTACTCATCGCATTAGTTGGGGTTAAAAAAAGACCTATTGCCCTGTGAAGTAATGATTTAATAGGATGTTCCTTCCTATTTGCTTACTTATGTTCAGTGTATATAGGGAGTAAATTCTGATGTACATTCTTACATAAAATAAAATGACTTGATTGTTTTTAATTGAATTTGATATTTAGAATCAGAGTTTTTATGCTACTGGCTTAGGCTGCAATTTTTTTTGGCATGGTGGCATCCTTATTTATTTATGTTTTCTTTATTGGGGGAAAGGACAATACAAGTTGCCATTTTACTTTGTAAAAACAAAAGGCTGCACGTTAGTAAACTACTGTCATTTCTCAGGATCTACAATTCCTAATGTACAGATGTGATCTATCCATGACATCCACAAAAGTAGGACATGTATCATCAAAAGCAGCAAAAATGGAAAAAACTTGCTTTTGTATTATTAATATTAGATGTGTATTATATTATATATTTGTGAATGATATTGCTAAATAATGTGAGATGACTGTTGTTCTAGCATGCAAATAGTTGGGAAACAGAAAAGCCCACTCATAACAATTAATTGTTTGATATGTTCAGTACAAGGCACCTTAGGTCTGCTGCAACAAAGAAAGGTACAGGGAGTTAACATGGCAAAATTAAGAGGCATTAATGACCATTAATTTAAGATAAGAAGGCTAGACTATATTAAACAGGAAAATGCACAGTGTTGCTTGACATAAAGCTCATGTGGTAAATGCCATCAATGAGAGATGACATTGCTTCTACCTTTCACTTTAATTGTGTTCACATGGGTCTGTGAAAACCTCAGGAAATCCTCTTTGACTCATGTGAGGTCTGAGTCTGACAAGATGAAAATGAGCTCCTCCAGGGAACTTTGATGTAGAGGCAATATGAACCTGTCTAGTGAGATGTCAAACAGGCGGTCAAGCCATTTCAGTGCTGAACCACAGAAACCACCAAGAGCTCAAGATGGTCAATTAGAACTGCACGGTCAAATATGTCAATTGCTGCATGAGGTCTTGAGACAAAGCATGAAGCATGTCACCACCTGCTGCCTATAGGAAGTCATCTAAGGAACAGAATTTCTTCAGAGTAGTACTGCTTGAAAGGAGAGCACTTTGACTCAAATCAGCTTGATTTAAAATGCATTGATTGATGTAAACAGCATTATGTTAGAGAGTATCTTTTCCTGTGTGTAATCTTTTACTGCACTCTGCTTGTTTTTCCCCTACTAAAGTTAATTGACTGTTTTATATGCAAAATCAAAGAAACTGCCTTGCTGCCATCACATTCTTAATTTTGTTCTAATCTTTTTTTCAGTAGCAAACGGATTAGAAGCATTTCAAGATGTTGATATTTCATGATATATTCATAACATAGGAAATATTTAAAAATAAATTTAATTCTCTGATAACTGAAATTAAATTCTGTTATTCAGATGCATGTATCATCCAAGTACTTTTGTCAAGTACTTTCATAGTAGTTAGAAGTGTATTAGCTTGTTTCTTTGGATTTCATGATTCATGGTTCTGATCAGTGAGAAAGAAGGTGAAGAGAGGGATACTTACCATGTCTGTGTCAGACACTGGCCCAAAACTCGTCACATAGATGTTTGTCCTCACTTCCGTCACACTCTCTAAGGAAAGAGATAACATAGACCAGCACACATTAAAGTACAGTCTCAATATGAGAAAACTTGCTGCAGTACTAATTTTGTTACACTCTTTGCATGCATGATGTCCAAATATTCCCAAAACGGTTCACATAAGACAATTTTCAGCCCATTTCTCCGTACAAAACAATTTCTATAAATATTCCTCATATATGTTGTTCTTTTCAGGACCTTCTACAATGTTTCTATTCAAATTATTTTCAGGACACTGCCTTTCCAAAGCATAATTTTTAGAGAATGTGCACCAAAATAAATGCACACAGAACTGTGGGATTAATCCAATATTTTGGGGGAACCAGCATTCTGTTTACAGCATTTAACCAGTGGCCATTTTCTTTTTTTTATCTCTGGTTGTGGAAAAACAAGTACAGCACATGATACAACCTCCACCATGCTTTACACAGGGGATATGGTTCCTATGCTTAGTGCTATCCTTTATTAAAAACAAAACAAAACAAAAAAACCAAAACAAATAAACAAACAAAAAACCTTTCTTCAAAACTCAGTTCTTTTAGGGTCTTGTTTTCCCCCAGAAATTGTTCTCAACAGCCATCTGGTTCATCCATGTGGTTTTAATTGAAGTCCAGAACAATGGCAATTCTCCTTATTGGAGAGTATTGGACTTCCCTGCAGTGTTCTCCTGATCTGATGGTGGACTTTAGTCATTGTGAAATATGTCTTTGGTTGACAGCTGACTAAGATCATCTGTGTATTAGGTAAATATTCCATTGAATATACAGGTTTTTAATAAATAATGATGAATCACATAATAGATTTAATTTTTAGACAGCCCTAATGAGTTCATACCATATAGTCATCACATTAAACCTTTTTTTATGTACAGAAATGGCATTTTAAAACATCCATACAGCTATGGCCATATTGTCTCGATTGAATTACAGCTTTACGGCAACAATCACCTGCCTTTTATGTAATTGAAATTGACAGCAGTGAGACGTCATATTTGAGACCTCAAAAAAGTTTCAGAGAAGTAATTTCATTGCATCAAATTGTACATTTTTAAGTAATAGAAAGTAGTAGAATTAATAACAACCAACTACAGTAGTAAAATATAGCTTGTTTAAATAATAATAGGCACAAGGCCTGAGACAATATTTCTTAATAAATAATTTATGAAGTATAACTTTTTTTATTTAGTTTAACTGGATTCTTCTGCTTTCAGAATCTGTAGAGGAAATATGATTATGTATTTGAGGCGTGGTTTTGCAGATAAAGAAAATTCTAAAGGGTTTTCAGCTATTGGGTTTACTGCTGTATGCTTGCCCAGTAAAGTATTAGTGTAGCCCTGGTCAGTTTAATATAAGGATTCAAGCTGTGTTTTTTTACATTTCATATTGTCCAGGCCGTGTCCTTGTCGTGCCACAAACAGCAGTTTTGAAAACACAATGCTAGAACAACAGTATTAAATATTTCCTAAAAAAGTATAGCAGAGCTTGACAGCATTAATAATAAGACTCTCAAGGACTCGGTCCAGTAGGGCTTCTCGCCCCTGACCTCAATTCAGGCAAAATGTTGTGAGCAACTTCAAAGATGCTTTAGAAAGATTTTCTGTTAAGTAAAACCACCTTTTGTTTGGTTCAGGCTAGTTTGTACCGCCAAAGCATAAAATCTGCTTTGGGCCAACCCCGAGTCTGTATCTTTGGAGATGTCCCTTTTGACCCAAATAAATTTTAGCTAGCATGCCACAAAAACATTAACAATCCCCAAGAGACTCATCACTCAAGAACAAAATGCAGCAGCTCAGCATTCAGCATATGTGTCTGTGTGTTTTCTTTCTTTCTTTCTTTTATTTAATAATATGCAGCCATTACACAACTATACACATATGATGATTGCATTAAACATGAGGTTTAATGCGGTGTAAATTTAATACAACTGTTACCAGGCTTTTCAGCTCTGTATGTTCCTAGGGCTAATGTACTTCTTTAATTATAATTACATGTATCATTGCACATTATGTTACAATACAAGGCTCATGATTGCTTTTGTTCTGTCATAATAATTTATAGATGATTCCAATTATAAAATTGATCATTCTGGAGTTAGTCAAGACTTGAGGTGAAGAAAAAAAAGAAAAGAAAATGTAACATTAACTAGGACACATCATAAAAGTCTTAACAGAGTAAACTTGCCCTCTTCAGTGTCGACTGAATTGGCACGTCTGGGACAATTGTTTAAAGCGGACTCTTAGGTCACTGGTGAGACAAACTACTGCTCTCAGTGGAGCAGCATGTAGCGATAAATGAGGCTTTTCTCCAAAAGTGAATGGATCCTCTGCTCTAACTGTGTCCCAGATCTAAGCAACCACCCACAGGTGAAGTCTCTAATCCTTTGGCAAAGGGCCCCACAGAAAGACGACATCCACTTCCACATTAATCACTCCTACGACACAAATAGTTTTCACAAAGTGCGATTATCACAACACAAAGTCAGCAGTTTGCATGTGAGACATAGGCAGGAAAAAAGAATCAGTTGCCTTGTTTCTGTTTACAACAAAGCACAGGAGCGTGGAGCAGAGCTAATAGAAACTGCTGAAAATAAAATAATTTTTCTCCCCTCAGTTTTTCTCCAGTCTTCTGTCTGGATTGGTCCCACAGGACTGTTTCTCAGAGGCAAGGAGCTGGACAACAGGCACAAGCTCTGTTCTAATGCTAATCTAATGCATTAGCAGGATATTCTTACTTTTACAGATTTATAAACAGTATCCTGTTTATTATAACAAATTGCTGATGACTCCTTAAGAGGACGATTTGTTGCTGTTTTCAGGGTGTTAGCTTGAGAAAACACTACCTTTTCCATAAAGTGTGTATAAAGGGAGTTTTCGCTGCCACCAGCACCCAAGAAGGGTGAACTGTAAAGGCTTTATTATATTTTTGATGATGAAAGAAATCTGTAATTACAACATATTTGATGTGACCACCTTTCTGCCAAATTAACACAAAGGATGTTATAAAAATGGAAATTCTATACAACTTAAGCATTCATAGTGTAATGACATCTGCCTTGTAGCACATGCTATTACATAAATTCAAGTATATAATGGCACAGTAAGGGGCATGAAACCATATGGTTAACCTCCTAGACAATGACACTCTGCTGACCTTTGTAGCAAAGTCAAAGGGCTAAAGATGGAAACACCTGCTTGGTTTCATTGCACAAAACTGTACAGTGAGACAGAGCTCCATAACTTTCAATCCTCACTGGTCATCATTTTGATGTATTCGAGATGTGAACAGAGGTGGAATATAACAATAACAACCTGTATGTGCTTTGTCTTTCTGGCTGCTGCCACAGAGTCCGGTAGGCACGCTCACAGCTTCAGCAACAAGCAGTCAAGCAGAAATGGACAATCCAGCTGGCTGGCTGAGAAATAGTAAAGCCTGCTTGAGCATATGGGCCTGCTGTTATTCAGTATGCTGCCCTTGGAGGGATGAATATTTGGATGAAATGGCTTCAATTAGTGGGATTTCCACTGACATATATGCTTATTTGCCATTTGGGCATGATTGAACAAAGACTTCCACTCGAGGGAAGGTACATTTCCATGACAAGTCTGCACAGACTGACTGACTTCATCATGATCCCACTGTCTATAATCATTACAAGCTATTATGTATTGTATTAGCAGCAGTTGCAGACTTTTAGATTTATCCATGCCAAAAACTACAACTGCATTGGCTTGAAATTGATGAGTGAATGACATACTGGCTCTCAAGGATCCTGCTTGCAGTATGCTTGGGTCTATACACTGCATGGAAGACACGGAAGCACCTTATTAACCTTATAACCTTCATAAGTTTTAACCCTTGCTGCTGCAGCTGCTGATTGTCTTGATAGATTGGTTAAATCAAACTGCCAACCTCTACTTCCTATAATATTTATTAAAGTTACCCTGGCTTTGAGAATCAGAGAATCATTTTGCCACTTAAACTAAAGCTGCTTTTTACTGAAAAACTAACTAAATCTGATTTTCATTACATTAAATTATAAGGAGCGAAATGTTGGGAGAGTGAAAGCCCTAAGGGAAAATAATTTCTATTTTAATGCTTGTCTTCACCTTTATGCTTTAATATTTTTTACAAAAGCATTAATAACATTTTCTGACTTAACTGATAAAGAAAATTAAGCATATATGACACCTTGTAATAACTGATACAGATGCATGCTTGTTTTCATGAGAGCAGTGGTGCAGTAAGCAGTGTGATATTGTACACATCCTGTTTATTATATCTTTAACATTTTACTGCTGCTTACCTCCCAGCCCTGGACGTAGCCTGTTGTCATATCCATCCAACAGCCTGTCTAGGATTCTGGTGAAAATGGTGATATTGTCTTTGCTATCATCAGGCAGCGGCTCTCTGTGTCCAACTACTGCCCTGCAGGTAAAGATGGAAAGACAATGGTTGAGTTAAAAGATAGAAATGCATACGTTATGTTGTTTCGTATCTGGTGCAGTGAGTCTCACACACCTACAATAATTAATGGTGGGAAAATCTGTTTGTTGCAAACAATCTATGTTCTCACAGTACAAGTTTCGGGTTAAGGTCATAGAAGTCAATACTTTAATGATTTATTGTCTTAACACAAACAAAAATAATCCAATTATTTTAAAATGTTGGTTTTATAATTTATTCACTTATTGTGAACAGAAATTTGACAGTTTTGAATCAACGTTGATTTAAAGTTTTGTTTGGTCTTGTTTTACTGTCTTTATAATTTTGAGCATTCATATATAAAAAATGAAAAACCTCTGATCAGTAATTGATTCTCTCTCTGCAGTGTTTTGTTAGAGAATTCATCATATCCTATCAGCCACTCTTATTAATTTACATTGCCCCAAATCCCCTGCAGAACAATATGGAGGTAAGATGAAAAGGTCACTATAATGTAGGTGGAGCGCTGATGAGTTAATGGGCACCATCTTTAATTAAACAAAAATGCCCTAAGGACCTGACCTATAATATCCAAGCAATCCTTGTCAGCCACGACTCCGTGTACTGGTGTGTTATCCAAACCCAGCCTAGCATCTTTCTCTAAGGAAGGAGCTTCCAGGAATTCAGTGTAAAATGTTGCTGAGAGGAATCTTATAGATAAATGTGTGTGAAGTGAACACAATAATAATATTTGATGTAAGCTATATTTGTAACACTTCCTGCTACTGTTCATGGGCAATTTGAAATGAATTATAATCAGCTTGGGATGTTCAAATCAAATGTTCTGAACAGAACAGACTTAAGTTTCAGCATGTTGGCAAATTATTTCAGTCACTAAGTGGCAATTTTGAGGAAATGCGTGGCCACTAAAAATACTGTCTCAGTTAGGCTTCAGTTTTCATGTTTTAGTTGATCACCTCTTCTGTATTATAATTATTCTCTTTTTATAGAATAAACTACTCTACAAAGGCTTCTGAGACCCCAAAGCATGAGCTAAAGAAGTGCACTAATTGACAATTAGGCCATTGTGAAGTGACAGTCTTGCTGCCCAAAAATGACAAGGATTTTTTTTTTATTGTGCATCAAGATGCTAAATGGTAATGGCAGGGAATTCACAAGGATCAGGTTTAATAAAGAAAGTTTTTCAACATTTTCCAATCATGTTTAGTGGTGACAATGTTGGCAAAGTCATTTAGATTGTCCCTAAATCAAAATCCATTTGAATATTTTTAAGATTTGCATTTTTATGCAACAAACACTGTTCACATCAGTGCACCGCTCAGATTCCTTTACTGTCAGTGATAAGAATGCACTTTTCACACAAACTGATTACCACAGGAGACTTATAGTAAATAAGGTACATGTTATTCACTATTAGAGGTCAGATTTGTCTCAATGACTGCTCAATATTCTTATTGCTAACTCTGTACTGAAGCTGCACCAATACTGCTGCCTTTGCAAATGAAACATCTGAAGGTAAAAATGTTCTTTGAATTTTAAGAAACAAATGAAAAGACAAGTTTTTTACCATTAAAGTGCATTAGTATAACAGTGGTTGCTGTTTTGTGTCAGTTTGAGTGGCTGAAGCAGTGCAACTGCAAGAGAGAGAGCAGAGAGAAGAAGAGCTGCAGGCAACAGACTGAACTGCGTTTGGATCTGCAATTAATTTTGATTGACTTCTTAAAGCATTTTTATTTGGCTGCTGTGTCAATGGAGACGCTGGTTTACCAAATAAGAATTTTTCTTAGTGTTTTCAATACTGTATATTAAACTTGGTAAGGTGGTCAAATCAGCAAATACTACAATATTAAGGATAGTAGCCTTATGAATACAGTACTAGTGATTAGCCAAATAAGGTTAGGTATTTTAGGCTTACTAACTCAAAAGTGCCTTCCTCTGAAACCGAACCTTCCAACGCTAAGCTCACAAGCTGCACCTCATTACGGGGGGGGCAGCTTGATATATTCTGATTGTCAAATGGGTACCTAACTGTATAATTAGGCTCTGGCAAAGATATGCTAAAATATGACATTGTAAGAAAGCACTCATGAATATTTGAAGGAAGTACACAAGTTATTTCTGGATTCTTATTCATAGATCTTATCAAAAATTGACAGGCATGCAAGTTTGAAACAGCCCAGACAAAGCACCAAATACAAAAAGCTTAAGAAATGGCCGGGGCAAGTTTAACTCCAATAGGTAACGTCTCACTCAAGATGAATCGTATATCAGACAAAAAAGCCTCTACGGCCTCTCAGACCGCCAAAGTGCAAATTCAAAAATTAATGAGAAACCTTTAGTTCCTGAGAAACCATTCGGGTAATGTCTGCTCCATGCAAAAACATCCACTTAAAAAGAAAACAAAGCACTTGTGCGGTGAGTAGCATCTGCATGTTTTCCTGGAGCACACACACATGTTCCAAACTCTTGCAGTAAAAGCCAGCTGTTTAAATTCACTGATGAGGCTACAGAAATTGGGACATTTTCTCTGAATTTGACATAAAATCTGTTTAAGCACACAAGGTTTACACTGATGCCAGCTGCTAGTTTCACTTCCTGTACCCTCATTATTATTCACACAGTCTGAACACCAGCACATAAATACATATGAAATGAGGACGGGATAAAATAGTCATTACATTCTTCAACTATTCACACATGAAGAAAGTGGTTGACATTATCTACAGCCTGAATGTATTCTAAAGAAAGAATTGTTGTATAAGTAATAATAAAGGTAAAGGGATGGTCAGTGCAATCACTGTGGTTGAATAGACATCTATTAAGTTTCAAAAAGGCACTTTCCCATTTCAGCTTGATGCCAAATTTGACATATTATTAAACTTCAATATTGATTATGGGGCTCAGTATATAAATAGTGTTCATTATTAACAACTGACAGGCTTTATGATTCTATTATTCTGTGGAGCTGTTCAGAAGCTGAAGTCTGATGATAAAAGTGAATTCTGAGCATTTGATCATGAGATAAGTGATGTTTGACAATGTTGTGTGAGGCCAGTCTGGGAAAAACTGTTAAAAAGCCCTAGTTCACATTAGATGCAAGCAATACAAAGTTGGAAGCAAAGAAAGTTTTTGCTCTTTTGCTCCAAAATAAAAACTTTTTACTCCAAACATTCCTAAATATTCCTGTATATGAAAGAACTAGAAAGACTAGTGTGTAAAATAGTCAAAAGTCCGTACGTGGAATTTGGTTTAATGTTAAAATGGAGCAGAGGTCTAATTAAAATAAGTGAAAACTGCACTCTGGATGTTTAGGTGAAGCTGTTATAAGATATTGAGTCATGGCAGTCAAATTGCTTCTCTGTTGTTTGGTGAACAAGTAGCTGCTACAAATATGGATGTATATTTATATTTAAATTGCTAAATTATTAGAATTCTAGTAATTAAAAATGTAGAATACACTTCTCTTTCTTTTATTAGGATCCCCATCTTCTTGCTGCTACATTTTTTCTTGGGATCTGTCCAAGGCAGAGGGTGGAGGGATGGGGTGTTGGGTGGCCTGGCAACCCCACACTGAATCCTGACTATCCTATTGGCCACCCCAAGGACCGCATCAGACAGACTGTTGTCCTGACCGTTTGGCATACTCTTTGGAATACATACTCATACCTCCCCCGACTACTCAGGATTGCTTCAGCACAGCCAACTGTGAAGCCACTAGCGATTAGTTTTTCCTTTTATATTGCATATTAATTGCACATTGCTCAAGTGAATCTCTTGTATGACTAAAGCTCGAGGGATATTAACATAAAAACCTACATGAAGCGTATGAAACTGTACTAATATAGCAGTTTTCTGTTAATTTCTTTGCAAGTGAGGTCGTAAGGTTGGTTAAACATATATTGTATTATTTAGTTATTAGCATCCAGCACCGTCTGCTTAATGTTTTATTTTGAAATTACTGTAGCTTGATTGAATATTAAATTTCACAATGAATCACAAACTGTGATCTATCAGCATAACACACCTATTAAAGCAGCATACGTATAAATGCCATTTTCATATTTGAATTCCATGCTAGCCTGTCATTAATTACTATGCCCATACATTCAGCCTCACGTACCTTTTGAAGATGCATGCCATCAATCTTTAGATTCAATTGTGGGTTATAACTAATAAAATATGAAGAACACAGAACCACACAGTTGTTTTTTTTACATTTAAAACCAGCTGATTCTGCTCTCTGTTGCAAGCACTTAATTTGGTTACATGGTACCACACATTTTGCTGAAGTGACAAATTAACTCTTTGGCACAGTGTTGCCAGTCATCATAAACTTTCAGGGATTTTATCTGATTGGCTCATTTAAAGTGAACAGAGTTTAAGAGAAATTCACCAAATTCAGTCATTTAACAGGACTGAAATCGACAAACCATGCTTCCCCGTTTCTATTCTTGGATAACTGGCATCAGGCTCTGATGATTCATAAGGCTGTTAAGTAAAGAATAAATACAGATTCATCTGTGCATATAAAACATTTCACATGATCTCTGTAATGTAATAGGAGCCATCGTCAATCTGTAAATGACTGCCAATGGCAATGGCTATTGAAAAACCCATCAATTAACATTTTACATTCATGACAAAAAAAGAAGACCAATGCTTCCAACAACACCCCACACTTAATGGAGACATAAACTGTGCAGGATGTGAACCTGAGGTGGGGTTTGACTGAAAGATAATCAAAAACAGATTCTTCACCTAAAGTCAGTAAGTTTTGTTGCCATTGTTTTCATTAACATAACCACAAGACTTTTAAATGATACAATTAAATTACTTTTTAGTTGAGTTTTGAATTTGTTGTAACAACAGAGTAATTTCCAGAGATGATGTGACAGTATACTCAAGCACTTTTGGCCCAACTTATTGATTTCAGTTTAAAGTGTATAGTTCTGTTTAGGGTATCACTTACTGGCATAAGGCAGGAGAACCTTAATCAGATTCTCTGCTTGTTAGATACACCTTATGGTGCCCCTGGACACATCATCAGTGATGTAACCTGGGATCACAGGGGGTTTCGGGT
>JBAMHW010000017.1:4424709-4437078 GCA_037177495.1 Rhadinocentrus ornatus
TTAGCACATTACATTCACTAGCTAGTTGAATCAGCACATTACATAGCATGTTAGCTAGCATATTAGCATGTTAGCATAAAATGCTAACTAGCTAAAAATACATTTTCCATTGTCAGCTAGCCATTTTACCACATTACTAAGTGTGATAGCATGTTAGCTAGCATGCTAACATGTTAGCATAAAATGCTAACTAGGTAAATCAAGGGTCGGACCCGATGGATGCCGCTTGCGGCTTTAATTACAATTATTATACAAAAGACATCACCGGGACAGACTGAGTCAGGGAGAAGTGAGCAGAAAGAAAGGACAATGGTAAACACTAAACAGATAGTTGTATGATTTATGGATGTACCTGGCTTCTGGTAGGAGGCTGAAGAGCAGGAGGAGGACCCACAAGCCAAAGTCCTGTGGCTTAGCTTTCCAAACGAGAGCAGCCATATTGTTTAAAAGAAGAGACTCCTGCAGAGAAGACAGAACAGGGGACAGTGTCAACAATTTACATATTTAACATATTTACAGGGAATTATATACATAATGTACTTAAAATTAAGAACAAACAGAAGGTTTATTCTTCTTTTCTCTATTATCTATTAAAGATTCAGTTATAACACTTAATCCTGCTCAACTTCCCCTCAGTTGTTTATATTTTTCATTAAAGAAATAATGTTGGTTTGGTCAAGATACTCATCACATATTATTTATACGTCATTTTATCTTATATCCACTGTAAAAAAAAAGATAATAGCTTTTGTTTGCAGTCAAAGAGGGACTGATTTAAAGTCATACGGCACAGATTAGGTTTTCCTTTAATAACCTGTTTCCATGTTTTCCTGTATACTCGCTGCCTGAAAACACTTAGCATTTGTTTGTTCACATATGTTGCTTGTGAGCAAACTCACGTACACTTTTTCATTAACAAAGAATGCAAAAACCAGCATAAAAGCGTAAACAACTGACTCAAACTGTTATCAACAATAATTAACCTGGTTTACTGGAGCATTTCCTGGGGCTGTTTGGGACATCTTTAGTAATCTCATTTCTTTGCAAGGCAAGACCTAAGGCAGTGTTGTTGCTTTTGGTTTGTTTCTCTATTTTTTAGTGAGATTAAATAAAATAAAATAAAAAAAACAACAAGTTGTACATGATGAAACTTGGTGAAGATGTGGAATATGAACATAAAAGATCTGAATAACCATTGAAATGACATATTAAGGCATTGGCCTTGGTTGAGGATGTGCCATGAATGCTTTTTTTTTTTGTTTGTTCAATAAAACACTCTTTAAAATGCTGTTAATATATTTGGTGTTTTGAATGTTATAAACCTTAACGAGCTGTAGTCCCGTTTATAAAACAAAATGCTGGAACAACACTGAGGATACAAAAATAGCTTGTTTTGGCTCAATGCGGGGACCACAGATATTCCATGACTCCTCATAAGTTATCCTAAAATCCTAACATTGGCTAACACTGGAATTTTTTTTTTTATTTGTGAACTGATGATTAAGATTTTTAAGATGTATGTTAAGCATTAATCATAACAATAAATAAAGTATTTGGTGCAAAGGTTTAAACGTATCTGTACTAACTTTGTTTGAAAAATGCAAAGTACATCCCAAAAGGAGCACTTTGTCCATCAAATGCAACAACAATATATTTATATAAACTATGAATAGGAGATGTTAAATAGCCTACTTAGATTTGTCAACATATTATACAATAATGATTTATACTACACATGCAGGACACAAAATGTTCACTGCAAATCTGCATTTCTGAGCCTGGATTCCAGTCTTCTCAATGGAATGCAGCAGTCCATTGTCTCTCTTTTCTGTTCTTGAATAAGTGCATTAAAAGGAAACATCTTGCTGAAAACAGCTCTTCTCCATTTTAGACTTGCTTTCTGTGTGTTCTGTGCAGGTTAAATAATTTGTGGCCAACAAAATATAAACCATGTTTATGCCAAAAAGTGGGTGTCACATATCAAGTAAATTTCCTCTGTAGAGCCTCTTACGTGGCTGGGCCTACTACTTTTTCTTTACTAGAAAAAACTGAAACAACTCATAGAAATGACCAAGGAAAGGAAATTTTCCTAAATAAACATTAAGGGTCTTATGTACAATTAACAATTTGTGGTCTCAAAGTTTCTGATCTTCTAATTCAGATTGTCCTTTAAAGCACTGTGGATGACTGTTAAAGTAATTTTTGTAAGCTAATAGTCAAATTGCTCATCAGGTTTTTGAGAAATCACCTGCACTGTCTCCCTTATTTTCAAAATTTGTTGTGTATATTTGTGTGAAAGCATTGTAAGTAAAGAATGCATCATTAAGATGTTGAATGTTTGAAGTGTGGTACATTTTTGGCTGTAATGTTAGATTCTAAATGATTGGGTTAAAGTGAATTCTATATTTATACACAGACATTTACATCTACATGTAACTGTAAGCTCAGACATCGGCCTAAGTAATTGTCCGAGTCAGACAGGATTCATTAAGTATTAAACAACCCAAGTAAATATCCCCAAACCAAATCTGAATCTGAATACACATACTGTTATTAACACACATTACATATTCATATATTCATTGTACGTGTTTGTGTCAGGATTTTCCATAAACCAGGAGGGATAACACACTGAACTATTCCTGAGAAGCTCACACATCAACATCATATTTAATTAAGGAATAGGCACATTCTTCTTTCTATCTACCTCCATTCTCTTGCTGTTGGATAGTGACTACCTCTCTCAATCATTAATTATTAACAATCATTACGAGGAAATTGCTGTCAAGAAATTTACTGAACGATTAAATGACCTCCCATTAAAAATAAATGAGCTCAGAAATGTGTGTACCTGATATTAAATGCAGCTTAAAAACATGGGAAATAAGCCAAGTTACCAATGTATCAGCAATGGCTGAAGACACAAGTGCACACACACATAGCAGTTGCACCGTACTTAAAAGACTTTCATTCATCCATGCATTTATGAGATTCAGTTGCTCTTTATTGACACTTTATAAAAAAGTAATAAAACTCTTCCTTAAGGGGAATTTGTGATGTCTGTGTTAGAACATTTCAGGAAGAGTTACTGATACATAGACAAAGTTACATGTCAGCATAGTTTGTATCAATATTGCAGCAACCAACGTCCATCCTTTAACACCACATTTTTGATGACATTATCTTAATATCTAACAAGCAACTGTATTAACTAAGCACCAATTTTAGTGAAGATACACATCTGCTAAGTTAAAGTTTGACAGGGGCAGTGAGGGAGTTAGTTGTTAACATAACTCATTCTACAGATCTTTTGCCAGTTTAATACCATTAACTACACTTGCTTTACCCATTTCTTGGCCTTAGCCTAACCGAAACTTGACAGCAGTCTATCACAGGGCAAACATAGAGACAAATAGGACAGTCACACATTTACACTAAAAAAAAAGAAAAGAAAAAAAGAACATGCAAACACCACATTGAAGGGTCCTAGCAAAAATTCTAATTTTCTAAGCAAGGCATAACTGTGTCAATGTTGTGAGAGCACAAGTTACCAGCATTCTTTTTTTGTAAGAGTTGAAACTTGGTTATTTCTGGAGAGTTCATCAGCAGTTGTCTTATAACTAATGACAACTGCCCAGCATCATTACAATCAAGATTGCCTCTCTTAATGAATCAATCTAGCTAACATTGACCTTCCTCCAGCCCCCCACCTCAACATTTGCACCATCCTTTTACTTTTCCATTTGTGTCAGTTTAAACAGCTCTGACTGCATCCCATTCAATGAAACTGCAACCGATGTTTGAAAATGGGAAGCTTAGAAAATCCAAGGCCAAAGTGGGCAGACTGTTTAGACACACACTCACACACATACACAAAACGAGAAAAAAAAGATTAAGAACAGAAAATGAAATGTCCTTAATGGCAACATGATATTACATGCATTTACAAAAATGCTCACCATTATGTTACTTGATATGATATTCTGCCAAAAGTCAGTCAGTGTTGAACATGTTCCTTTTACTGTCATCAACGTATGACATTATACATCTCTAAACTAGAATTCAAAAATATTATTTCTCATAATTTACCCCAATCAGGTTTAGTTGTGTGGCAACATTAACAGGAAAACAGCAAATGTAGGACGATGAATTGAGAAAAGTTCCTGCAGATTAGTAAAAATGTTTCTTGTCATCATTTCAGTCTTTGCGGCCTTTCCAGCAGATGTCATGCTCGGGAGGGAGCCAAGTCCCAGACTGTGTCAAATTCCACCAGTCTTTATTCACAAAAGCTGGTAAATATAAAGCCTTGATCTTTTTCATGTAACATATTGGATTTCCAGCCTCTTTCTCTTCTGGTTTGTTGTTATCCTTCGTTCCTTTCTGTATATTCATCAAAGTGTGCTTTTGCTTTACTAATTTTGTCTAGTTAATCATTAGAGATTTTATGTTCCCCATAAAAATGGCAAGATTTCCTCCAGTGCCTTAGAAATAATTTCCTGTCTCTTTAAAGTCAGTTTTAAAATTGCATTGTTAATTTCCTGAAACATATTGCCACCCATTGAAGTGCCTCTCTTTATTCTTATCATTACATACAGTATGTGCCATTTTAAGGCTCTAAATGACCAGCGCGAATTCATCAATTTTTAAATACTCAAACTCCTCTTTACCCTGAGTTTTAGTCATAATACAGTATAGTTTTGCTTAAAAGACGCAGCACAGATACAAGAAGACTATGATTCCAATGTTGAATATCCAAAAGAAGATGACACACACATAAAACCTCTGGACATGGTTGAAAAATATCAGTTAAAATTTTTACAGCCATAACAACAGACATGCTAAAGTCTTAGACAAACCGTCTCTCAAACTAGGGTTTGATGATGTCTAAAAATATGCTTCTGAGAGCTGAATAATCTAATAGTTTTTATTAGGCAGCCCACAAAATCAATAATCTAACACGTCCTATAGGATTTCTGTACTGTTCTGTTGATTTACTTCATAATTTTTCAAGACGCTCCGATTAGAGCTGCTGTGAAAAATCATCTTGAAAACACACCAGACAGCACTATTTCAAAGTGTTGACAAAACCTCTCTGTAAAAAGACCAACGGGCATTAAAAGACTGACTGCCGGCCACTGTATACAGTTCTGCACCTGATTTACCAATGCCTGTCATGTAAATGTGAGTGTCAGCAGTCCCTGGGGCTCTGATTGTGCTTGAAACAGAGAATAGGAAGGGATTGGAGGAGGAGTGGGGGGGCATGGCGCTTTTGTTGGCAAATTAAAAATAGCTTGCCTGAGGTGACAGTAGACATAAAGTGTGCTCCACTTTCTACTCCAACATTTGTTTTCAATTCTGCTGTCAGTTTTTTTTTTTATTAATTAATTTTTTTTTTCTGGGGGAAAAAAGAAAAATGTAAAGAGTGATGTAATCACACTGCTGCGACAGCCTTTAATGCAAATTTGGTGCATAATCTAAATGGAAAGTCATGGAGAGACTTGCAAAAAAATACAGATAATAAGAGCTAATAAGACATGTCTGATTCAAGTCAGCTAGAGAGTATTATGTTTTTTTGAATGATATATTTTAGGTTTTACAAATAATATATACATCCTGCATTGTCCACTATGTTCAGAAACAACCCATCTTCTCCAAATGAGACCCCCACATCAGCCAGAAAAGTGTTAGCCGCGGTAATTGTTGAATTTAGGACACAGCTCTTTAGCCACGTAATCCAAGTGGCTGTTAACTAAAAATAGCCCCAAATCTTGTCTCCTTTGGTTTGATGAGATGGTCATGGACTGAGTGCCAGCCAGTGAATTGAGGTGGTACATATGCCTTTAAAAAGGTTTTTTTCCCTCACTGTGTCAGTGTTGAAGCTGTCTGAACAAGCTCCTTTGTTTTCTGCAATAAAATGAATTGTAACAAAACAGAATTGGGCATCTGCGTTTTTTCTTATTGAAAAGACTGAATAAAACACAAAGGCTTTTTTATATAAATTATCAGAGTAATGGTTGAAACACTATGTTAGTGAGTGTATCTGACATTGAGGTTTACAGGTGGGTCATCTGATCAATGAGGAGGATAGTTTGGTCTCTGCTTTGGGACAATGTGCAGGTGCAATTTTATAAGCATCAGTATGTATCGCTACCAAATGATCAATCCATCGGGCTGCCAGGCCTCTGCTGGGGCCTTTCATGATTATGTTACACTAGTGATAATTTGTCAGGATTTACGTTTGCTCCTTACAGACATGTAATGAGAGTAAAATGAATCCATTATGAGCATGCACTGCATGAGAATAACCGTCTGTAGCTGTTTGTGGAGCAGAGGAAAGGCTTCAGTCTGTCACTTGCATCTCTCTGTGCCAATTCTGGGCTGACTAATCTTTAGAGTACGTTGTTCAGAGGTGCTGAAAAGAGCAATAAAACTGTGGAATAAAACCGCCTGATGGTCCAGTTTAATCAAAGCTAATCAGACTTAATCTCCTTTGAATTTAAAGCGGAATGACTTGACAAATCTTTTTATTGCAAAATTTGGCAGAAAGCCAACAGATCTGCAGCCGACTGCACATTTCATGTTTAGAGAGTAGATAAAAAAAAGTGTTGTATAGAGAACATAAACTGCAATAAAACAAAAAGCACAATAAAAAAAATAGTAAAGCAGTGAAATGATTAAGTAGTAATGAAAGGTTTGATTTAAAAAAGCAAGTGTTGATGCAGACCTCCAGTTCTATGGGAGTTTGTTCCACATATGTGTGTGTATGTGTACAATATTTATATTGTATAAACTTACAGCAGTTTCTTCATGCTTACCTCTAACTCTGGGTGAAGGCAGCATACCTGTTAAGGTTTGTAAACCAACAGCAGAGTAGAAGCTTCAGGACTGCAGTCATACCCCTGTTCTGGTCTTGGCATGACATTGGCAGCAGCGTTCTAACCCAGCTGCATCTGTTTGATCTTTTAGGCAAACTGAAATATTGGTAAAGTAATAATAATAAATCTAATTAATACATGGACCCACTTCTCTAAGTCCCTCTCTGATTACTTTCAATCATAAAGCAATCTCTGTCTTTTAGATTTTAAACTAGTTTAGTGCTATATCACAAAAAAAAACAAAAACAGTTCAAATGCAGCAATGGGATCCAGTTAAACTGAGATTAAATTTTTTCTGCCATTTATGCTTTTGTGTAATTTAAAACAGTTGAAACTAGGCTTTTCTATGGTTAGAAAACTATGACACCTTAAACATTATTAGATTAACTTGGTTCTTTTACAGACAGATTTATGTGACAGTGGAGAGGGCAAAACAGAAATATAATTTATTAAATAAGACTCTTTGGTTAAAAGTAAAACCATGTTCACAGAACCAAAAAAATTGTCATTAGATGTTCAGAAAAAAAAAATAAAGAAAAAGTAATTCAACGTGAAAGACGATAATGTTAAGTTTGAGGAAGCAGGCATATGACAGTAGGTATAACCATATAAAAAGTTTTCAGCACCTTCAGTTTTTCTCAGTAAGAGTCAGAGCAGAGAAAAACAAGTTCCCATAAGTACTTGCTGGTAATGTAATGTTCAAGCCCATTAATATGTCACCTCGTATAAGACGGCTCCCTGGACTGTGTGATATGTTTCAACCCAGTTCTGCTTCCCTATTCATATGTAAAAATGAGAGTGCAGAGTAAACTCTGTCTGTCTGTATAAAGCTGATTTGGGTAACACTGATTAAATATTTCTATAAGCCATCAACACTGCTCACCTGTCAAGCTGCAAAGATCTATAATGCTCACCCAGTTGAGCACATTTGCACACATGGAGCACAGCTGGCTAATTCTCTGCAGATACTGCTGAAGCTACAATATTTGATATTCATTTATTAAAGTTGTAAAGTAGATAAAAGTTACACAAACAGGATGTGATCCAACAAAGCTTAATGAACTATGCTGCAAAAATAATCCAGGTTATTTAATAAAAAACAGTATTTCATAGACCTTAGACATTTTTAATTTGATAGTGTGTCACAATGACTTATTATTAAAAATAATTCTGGCTAAGAAAATACCTCAAATATACATGCAACTTCCATGCTGAATTCACATGCAAAACTGATATTGTGTCTGCAATTAAATTAATTTTGCTGCAGAAAGAGGTTTGGTCAGATAAGCAGAATAATTGTTTAAATCAGTGTGGCTTTTACTACTGAAGCCAAGTTATGGAAGACGTGTGCAATTCACTGGTGCCACTATTAAAAGAAACAAAACAAAACAAAAAACAGAAAAGCAGCTGGGAAAAGGTGCCTGCCTCGTGGGTGAAATGTGTCAGAGTTCATCAAGGATTCCTGGAGAAGAGCAATACCTTTTCTAACACTCACCACCTGTACACATGTATCACCTCAGGCCTTGTTGAACTGTTTGCAGCTCAATGTCTGAACGAATGAGACCGCAGACTTTAGCACATGATACTCGGCACTTTATTAAGCTCCTCAATGGCTAAGTTTATACAACTTTATATTTGCATTTCAGAAAGCAGTATCTTACATAATAGAAGCAAACTAAATAGGTCAAGTGTGAGAAATGCACAAGTCTTTTTTTCTGCTATTGTTGTGGATGCAAATGCCAGGCCTGTGATTGGAGAAAAATCTGTATAGAGAAAAAAATATATGTCAAGGAATTCTCTGCACGTGCAGTGTTAACATCATTGTTTATTATGCAGAGAAAAGATCAATGACATCAGTGGTACATAATGTACATACTAAGGGCTAAGAGGATAATAAAAATTTTTACTAATGACCCAAAGGGTAATAATGATAGGTAAAATAAAAAATAAAAAAAGATAACTGCACAATTAATAATGCTAATGTAATTGTGGTGTCTTAATAATTGAGATTTACCTTTTCACACCAAATGCTTTGACTTTTTTATAGTGTAAATAAGAATTTCAACATGTACAAGTTTCTGATTATATTCTAAAATAAACCTGTCAATTTATGAATACAAAGACTAGTTTATCTTTCTTTTTTTACATTGTAATTTATTGCCACTTTTTCAAACTGACAGAATCTAGAACAGAAAATGGCCTTTTCTTGCACCACTAGTGCAAATAAACTCTTAACCAAGAAAGCAGATGTCAAACACAGCATTTGTGCAATGCTTAAGAAGACAAGATTTCCTGGAAGCCGATAGCATTGCGTGGTCAGTGGAGCATGGCCCCACATGGTTGGGAAATTAAAATCTCAGTTCAGACTGGGACAACTTCTGAATCTCTGCAATGGATTATGATTACAGCTGGAACAAAGTCTGCACTCAGTAGGATCCAAACTGGCTGACAATCACAAGAAGTGGGCACCAGAGTGAGGGGATTGGGAAGAGAGATGAGGAGTTTACAGTGCAGCCTGGCTGGGTATAATGGCCCGGCACTAATGGCAGATTTCTATTAGCCTGGAGAGGCTTGAATCAGAGTCTGTGATGTACAAACCACAAGCCATGTTTTCATGTAACGTTTTTATCATGCTGTTTCTCTTTTTGTGCAACATTTAAAACAGATTTCCCACTTTTATCTGGTTGGTGGTTTAAAGTTGGTTGTGTACATTTCTGCTGTTCCTTCCATAAAGACCTCCTCACAGTAATGAGTATACATTATCAGTCAGTGCAGCAGATGAGTTTATCTGAGAAAAGGAATCCCTGATTTTACTTGAACATAAGAGATAGATGATGAAATTAGATTTAACACAGACTCTTAAGCTGTATTGATTCTGCAGTGCAAATGAAGGCTGAACATGGTGAGACATGTCTGGTCAATCACTTTACTGTGACGTTGAAACAGCTCAGTTATTTGCTGGTCAGCACAGATACCTACTGCTGTCATACCATGGGAATACAAATGATCATGCCCCTGCAAAGTATGTGAGAGCTACCGCATGCATTGCCTTTGTCATTGGAGAAAGGACATTTGAATTGAGATAAAGTGACATAGGGTAGACTTGCGACAGGATGAGATAATATATTGCTTTCAGGGAGCTTGAGCAGGTCATTATAAATGAACTGTTAGGGTGGAAAAATGGCCAAAACCCTTAAATGTGTTGTCTGAATCAAGTTGTGTGACTGATCACCTGAGGAGTGACATTTCAGGCAATAATGCACCCCACTATTGGCCCTGGGGTGCTAATATTATTCAGGTAACAGCATGTTCCACTAGTTTACATGGCAGTAATTGTTAAATGATAACCCTGCTGACTGCTTATTTGATTGATTTTCCTAAGTATCCCACTGGTGACAGGATTGCACAGTTTTGTTGTGCAGAAATTTAAATAAATTTCCTGTGGAAAGCTTAATAATTTAAAATAGATAGGGAGACCTGTCCTTAACCTGTCTAGTTACAGTCAGTATTAAAACTGCTAAACAACACCAAGAGTGCTACCAGTAGCTGTCACCACAACGGTCATAACAAAACTTTAAAACTCACGGTGACATTATCTGCTTGGACGAACTGTCATTTATCAAGAGTAAATCTATCAATCAACTGAGAACAAACTGTTTGATGCTGAGTCACCATTCCATCCAATTTTTCTCTCAAAGGAACAATGGCTTCAAGCCAGAAAGCAATAAGCTATGAACACAGAATCACTTTGTACAGTAGCTTAGAGTCCTGCTCATTTTTATGTTTCCTATCCTATAAAGTGTATTGCTAATAAGTCTTTTTAAGATGAGCCCAGAAGCAACAGCAGCTATTTAAACTTTCACACTGTTTAGTTTTTTAAATGAGTTGAACAACCCCTGCCATGTTAGTTTGCAGGCGCTATGTAAAATATTTTATCCAGCTACTCCTTTAAGCTGCCATGAAACATATATCTCACTAATTACCCATTTATTTAATGTACTGTATAAGCGATATTTTATCTAGTCTGAAGTCTCTCTGAGCTTCTTTTAACACAGCCAATAGATGAGCTTTACTAATTGGAGTTGGGTTGAGTAGCACCCACCTCCTCATTATTTGAAATAAACAACAAAACCCTCAAAAGTGTAAGTTATTCTGCCCCACAAAGCAAAACATAAATATATCTCCACCAACATTTAACTGTTACTCCATTAACCTTTTCCATTGCAGCTATAATTGGGCGAAAAGTTGGTATGAAACATTTAAAAGCATTAATATTTAAATGTAATCGTCAATTAAAAAGATGGACAGATAGCCCCTTTAGAAAAATGGAGGACACTTAGCAAATCTTACCATGAGATGGACTGTTTTATTCTGCAGTGGGAAGCTTATGTCATGACCATCCATCAAATGCTCGATATATGCCACTTTTTATCACCACTGCAACAAAGGTGGTTTGTGCAGGAAACATGTCAGGTGTTCTCTATGATTTTACTGCCACGCTAGCTGCAAGGTCTCAGGGATGGCAATGTCAATCTGTCAGTTGATTTACCGATTCAATCCAGACTGGAGTGTCTCAACTACTGTTGGACACTCTGGTATGAAACCTTGTACACATGCTTCACAATCCATAAGGACAATTGACTTTGAACATTCTTTGAAATGTCCTCTTCAGCACTATGTGTGTGTGTGTATAAATATATATATACACACTCCTTATATATATATGGCAATGTTTGTTCCTCCAAAAGGGGCATGGTAGAAAAAGTTTGAGAACCACTGGATTAGGGCAAGAAAATGTTGGAAAATGGAAGAACCAAATGTAAAACACCTCAGTTTCAACTTGTGATATGTTGTCCAGGTATTATTTAAAATAAAGCATTAGTTTAGTGATATTTGTAAATCATTACATTATGTTTTTTTTTTTTAACATTTTGCAGAGTGTCCCAATCTTTTTGGAAAATGGGCTCTGTGTGGATGCTAAAGAACTGTAATGCTTGCAGCTCTGCAGACAGAAAAAGTTGAGAGTTAAACATACATATTTCTCTGAGCTAGTGTTTTTTTTTTTCTTAGAGCAGACATATAAAAAATTGATTGCTGTAAATGATAAATTCAAGATTCTGAATGATTAATGATGGATCCAACACTGGGAGAGAACACACGGCTGTTTTCATTATATCACTGCAGGTTTGATACAATCAGTTTTAAATTAATCAAATTACTTGGTCATTTATCACTCTGCTTTTCAATTTAAATCCATTTTCACTGCTCCATTTTTTCATGTGCACATTTAATGTTCACTATTTCGTTTCTAGTGGCTATGTTGTCAGGGGCTTCATGCTCCTGGTAAGGTCACCCATAGCAAACAGGTGTCTAGTGGAGGGACCAGACGAAGTGCGGCTCAAAATCACCCCTATGGCGATAAAAAAGCAAGGACCAGAGTTTCCCTTGCCCGGACGTGGGTCACCAGGGCCCCCCTCTGGAGCCAGGCCTGGAG
>JBAMHW010000017.1:4467124-4490783 GCA_037177495.1 Rhadinocentrus ornatus
ACGTTGCACCACAGACTGTCCTGGAGTTGGCGGATGCTTTAGTCCAGGTCTGGGAGGAGATCCCTCAGGAGACCATCCGCCACCTCATGAGGAGCATGCCCAGGCAATGTAGAGAGGTCATACAGGCACGTGGAGGCCACACACACTACTGAGCCTCATTTTGACTTGTTTTAAAGACATTACATTAAAGTTGGATCAGCCTGTAGTGTGTTTTTCCACTTAAATTTAGAGTGTGACTCCAAATCCAGACCTCCATGGGTTAATAAATTTGACTTCATTGATAACTTTTCTGTGATTTTGTTGTTGTTGTTGACATTTTGCCGTTGCTTTGTTTGTGTTTACATGTAAGGACACATCTTTTAGAAATGTTTTCAATTAATCAGTGCTGCTAGTTAACACAAATGCTTTGACTGGACAGAAAAACTGACCAAACAGTAGCTAAGCATTTGGAAACAAACAGCAAAATTAAATTTACTCCAAAATTTAAATCTAACAATGACAATTAAGCAATGTTGAATACTTGATTTGCTGCATTGAGAGTATTTAACATTTTTACCAAAATCCATTCTCATACTGGAAATGTCATATTATAATCCTTGGAAAGCATTAAGAGATGAAAAAACTTTCTGATGTGTCATGCTGGGAAGCTTTGTAACGAGCGAGTCTGCATGCACGTCTTTCCGTCTCAGTGGCTTGCTCTGGAAAAAGAATAATGACATAATGAATAATGCACATTTTTGCTAATACCAAAGTAAGGAAAATTAGCACCATTCTGCTAGACTGCAATGGTAATAATGAAACAATGCTGAATATTATTGACAATTCTTATGTAATTCCAAAAGTGTTAGAAGAGAAGCTACATTATAAATGCTTCTTCATAATCTAAGAGAGAATTGGGGACCATATTAAACTTATTATAATAATGTGATTATAGCTGACTTTATAAAATATTTTTAAGTCATGCATGTTTATTTTGTAATTGGCCTTAATCATGCAGATCATAGCATGAAGGCTCAGGATGATGAGGTGCAGAAATCTGTCAAGACAAACACAATGTACCAGTCCGTATGTTGGCTGTAAGGTTGGTTACCTAAGATTTCCTGGTCTGTGTAAATGAATTCTTTACTTTTGTAACATTCTCTCTGACATTCGAAGAAAAACCAGGCTGTAATAAGAGGAGATTATCTTTATCTTTATCTACATCATTTTGTTATTATAAATATTTTTAAATTGTTTTAATTGAAGGTCTGACCCATTGTTAAAACCTGGAAAAACCTCCAATGGTCTCTGAGATGTAATTCCTTTTAGGTAAGGCTTTGGCAGTGTGAGCAATACGTAGCATCACCCCCCCAAAAAAAACCCAAAAACCTGCCAGCCTACTGTCAGCTCTACTGTCTTCAAAGACTTCGCAGTTTTGATGTGGATTTTATGAAGCAGGATACACTTTCAAAACTTAGGGGGTTGGGAGGACACCCAAAAGAATAACTATTGCTCGGGAATGTTTCCTGCAGGGTTATTACACCTTTAGATCTCTTGACTTGTCTGTGAACAGATGAGCACATGTAAAAAAAGTGACAGTAGCTTTCTGCTCACCTAACAATGCCAGATTAACGTAAAATTTCATTTTTGGAAAATAACACCATGTTTTCCTTTCAATCAAATATCTGAATGCAATAATGAGAAAAAATGTATTTTAAAATAACCACTTTGCAAGACCTTTTAGCAAAGCCCTTGGTGTATAGATAGTTTCTTATGTGAAGCAAGGAAAGTAGTGATGAATTCAGAAGAGTAAAAATAAAAGAAACATATCTAGATAAACAGGAGAGTCGATGATATATTCAAATGCGTGTGGAGCTGTTTTTTATATAACGAAACAGCTGGCATGGGCAAATGCATGGAAGTAGTAATTCAAAGTAAATAAACATAAATGAATTATTGATGTTATGAGAAACAACCTTATACCACTTTAGGTGCAAAAGCAAATAAAAAGAAGTATTGAGTAAGCACAAGTTAGGCCAGCATGTGTAAGGGAAAGGGAAGTGCAAGCAGACAAAAATCAAGTGTCATCTTCTGTGACATGACCTTCCACACAGCTCCATTACTCAGCTTACCTTTCATGTTAGAGAGCTCTCGCTTAGGATCAGGCATATGGAGGCAAAACCATAGATTTAGTAAAAAACTCAATGAGACTCAAGGTGAACAGTTTACAGCTTGGAAAAATAAATATATAATAAAAAAAAATGTGACCAGGACCTTAATCAACAGCTAAAGGCATCGTCAGAGGATAATAAAAATAAAAATAAAGAGCAGGAAGTAGCTGCAGAGGAAGAGAAATGACTGCACTGTATTAGGTACTCTGTTCAGGTAAGAGCATACATTTGCTCTTTTAAGAAATTAAAAGGGAAAAAAATATTTTGATGACAGTAAAAAAAAAAGAAGTATATATATATACTGATTATAAGCCATTACCCGACAGTCATTAAATACTGTGTGATGACTGGGATTGATCCACACTGTGGCAGAACGAGGCTGACGAGAGGGGTTATGACCTTTAGAATGACTGGAGGAGGAACGATAATGAAAGCATCTGAAGCAATTATCTCTTCAGCTCTAGGTTTCTTTATGTGATCAATGAACCAAAATGACTTCGTGTCTACAATCAACTTAAGTCTTCAGCGGTCTCCTGAACCTGTAGTGCCCATCAAAGGAAGCTGTGTCGCAATCAACGCAGAGAAATTTAAGCCCTGATTCAAGTGACTCTGCCACTAGTAACAGCAGCAGGCAGGGATGTTTCAGTTAACTGCAGCCACATCTTGCAGCATGAATGCAGACACATTCATTCAGATGTAAAATAAAGCAGCTGCGTGTCTCAGAATTTTTTTTCCTGTGTCACAGAGGTGTATATTGGTCTGAGAGCAGCCTGTGTGACACTGTACAGCCAAGACAAGGCTTCCAGAAAAGCATATTAAATCAACAAAGCAACTCTTTGTAGGTAGGTCTTAGTCATTCTGTGGTTTTCTTTTATCTCGACAGACTGCTGAGGTATACTTGTGAATTGTACTTGTCATGCAAAACAATTCTTTTACATGTTTTATTGAACCAACTATCTCTAGGTTGCAGTCTGTCAGATATGTGTGAGCATCAGTCTTTTCATATAACACTCAGCAAGCCTGCAATTAATTATAGGCTGTAAATGATCATTAAGCTTCAGATTAGAAAATTTTAGATTTAGGTTCATTGTTGATCATGCTGCCTCTAGCTCTGTTATTGAGGTTTCTATATTCAAAGAGCTACAGTAAAAAAAAATAAATAAATAAATAAATAAAAAAACAAAGAGTTGTGTTGCTGCCGAACAACATATCGTAGACTTATGTGAGATCCCTTTTTTTGTTTTAGTGGAACACTGATGGATTTTATTGATTCAGTTCTTCACAGCATGGTGTAATTCTTTTTATTTTTTTTTATTTTTTAGAGAGCTTGCAGCTAATAACACTGTGCAGCAAAGAACAACAGAACTATTATTCCTCTTTATGCGCCTCCACAAGGGATAATTAACAGAAACAATGTCAAGATTTTCACTGTTGCTCAGCTTGTACTGTATGCATAGGCTGACATTTAAAAATCCCTTCTCTGCTGAACTTGATTAATGGATATTTTGATAATGGTTAGGGGCTGTTGTATCACATTGCAGGACACTATCATAAAAACCACATTTCATATTGAACAAAACAAACCCTGCTGTTTGCCCTGAGCATGAGTAAAGTAGTGAGCTATTTTGCCATAAATGTAACCCGCTACCACTGGGACTGTGGAGCTGATGTCAACGTGAGGAATGTGGACTTACACCTCTGAGACATCCACTACTAATGAATACAATTTCTTGGAGAATATGTGGGCAGTAGTAGATGAGTAACATTCTACCCAGTCGGTATCATATTGGGAATTTTCTTTGTGGTAACTGATGCAATCAAACCACACACTGAAAACAGCAGTATGTAACACCCACACACACACACCCACACACACACACACACACACACACATATATATATATATATATAGTGTAGTATATAGTGTAATACAGTTCTTGTGGGATTTGACGTATCCCAGTCTTTTCTCTGTTAAAAATAACATTCATAACAGCTCTGTGCATATGCAACACTGGTTTATGCTTTAAGTTAAAATAAATAACCAAATCTTAAATGAAGCATCAAGATTATTCTAAACCTGTTCACGAATGGCAAAATTTGATTTTTTATGGTAAGGCAATGTTGACAAAATGCATTAGAGGGAACTTGGAAAATGAAAGTGAAGTGTTCAGACAACTGGATGCCCAAGATGGCCAAACAAGAAGTTCAATCGGCACCAACTCTTTGACTTCTTTGAATTTTTACTAAAATATCTTGAAAATAAGAGAAACAAGGCAAATTACATTTCATATTTCCAGCCCTCGAAAGATGAAAACATCTTCTTAAAGTTGCTGTCCACCAGAGGACTATCCAACAAGTTATGTTAAAACTTCATGCCTTCAAGAAAGAACAAAAGAAATTGCAAATGGCATTTATTACCAAGGATTTGTCTATGCAGTTGAATAACAAGGGCTTTTATGATATGTTGTGCACTTTAGAGCCAAGATTAATTATTCCTGACATTTTCTTGCCACAGTGATCCCACACACTACAATGAGACCAAACCAAAGTCACTGAATCATTCAACAAAGCAGCTACAATCATGTGGTGCCACTGAATTTCTTTGTGTATTTTGTCACATGGTTGACAGATAGAGTCCCATGTGCTCCAAGCAGCATCCATAATCATTTTAGAATCACATTGGGATTTTTATTGGCTTTTTTTTTATGTTGTAATGATTCATAGGTCAGTGTTAAGTGGCTTAACACATTAAGAAAACATTTTTATAAAGCTGACAAAAAAGAGACTGGACTGAAAATGAGTGGAAAGCAGCAAAAGTCTTGAAAAAAACCTTCAAAAATCCTGAAAAACAATTGATCAAGACCATTTTAAAAGTTTCCAAAAAATAAAGAAATTAGTGTTGGCTCAATTTATTTATTTTTTTTACTAAAACATAATTGGATAAATGATTGTTATAGACAGTGGTGTTTTTTTCTGTTTGCTTCTCACCAGAAAATTAAATTGAGGCTGTGGCTCCTGCTAGTTTGCTGCCAAAACCTTTCCACAGTTGGCCACTGTTTTGGGCAGCAGCTCAGCTGTGCTGTCAATCCAAATGATATTTACTGCTAACCTCATTAGTGGCCACTGCTTTATTTTTAAATAATAGGTTGCCAGTTGACAGGTCACAATTACAGAAATGGTAATTGGGTGATAATGGTCACTAAAGTGTCAAATCTCAATCACTCACAAACTAGTGCATGGATATGTATGATGTATTGCACAATCATATTGCACATGAGCCCTAGAGGATGAAGTAAACTTTGTGAAACAATTGGTAATGGGATCTGTTTTTAGACATTGAACTCAAGTCCGTTCAACACATGCCTGTGCAAGAAATGTCAAGCAGTTATACATGAATTGTCTTTCCTCTGCCTTCTGTTAGTTATGTCCTGCAATCTACCAGATTATTAAGCTGTTACCACAGTTCAAAGTTTGCTATTAAAATACAATATACAGATAATTTTCAAACACAAATAACTGTGCTGTGCCATATAACACACATTTCTATGTGACAGCTTATAATTCTTACTTCTCATCTCTCTAGAGTGACAAACAATTGGATTTGTTGTGTTGTCTCCTTGAGTAAAACTGTCCACGGTGAACGTAAATTCATCTCAGTGTTTGTCCAGTCTACTCTATTTTCCATTAGTTTCAGTTTGAATGATAAACCATGCAATCACCGATCTGCTAAACTATAGGTCCTCTTTTCCCTGGGAGAACATAGTTTGCTTAATCGAATCTTGGCCCACTTTCCAACACAGAAAAACTGTTTAACGATGTCACCTTACTGTCTGAAGATGGAAGGTGGTGCTGTGATTGGTAGCATCATAACTATATAATTAAATTGTGCACTACTGTCATTTTAATAATATAAAATGTCTTCCACTGAGTGAGTTTAATCTTCTCCCACTCCTCTAAATTCATTTTAGTCTGTTTAGTGAGGCCAACTCTCCACAGATTATAAAATGCTTCATGGCCTTTAAAACACACTCATAAAAGGTTGGCATAATGGAAGTAATAGCGTAGCTTTAAACTAATATCTGTTAGTTGTATAGCAGTGATTTATTTGTTTATTCTTTTTATGCAGCATTTCTTTACAAATAATAATGACTCCAGATCTTTGACAAGGACTCCTGTTGACATTGCTTGACTAGACTGGATTTTTTACACTTATGTAGTACTCCTATTTATTCTCCAAAGAAAGAAGATGCATGAAAATCTGTGTATGCGATTTACAAATCTTTGGGAATTCATTACAAAATATGAGCCTGAGGGGCCTTGGGCGATTCCTGTCTCGCATGTGTTTCCTAGGATTTTAGTAGATTGAAACAGTTCATTTTATAAAACATGAGCAAATCAGAGGGGTTATCAATGTCAAAACACTTCAGAAGTCTGTAGTTTTGTTTTTAAAATGTGTTCTCTGCTGCTTTGCCAGTCCCCACTGCCATCTGAAATAGCCATGCATTTTGCTGTGATGATGGGAGACAAAGACTGCAAGTGGCTCTGTGCAAGCTCATGGGAAGTTGTCTCCATGTCAGTCTTGCAGAGGTGCAAAAGCAACTGTCTAACCAATTACATTTAAGATGTAGTACTGACAAAAAAACAAAACAAAGAAAAGAAAAAAAAAAAATCAAGAATGGCGTGCACGGTGGAGCATCGCTGCCTCACAGTAATAAGGTCAGTGGTTTGGGCCTTTCTTTGTGGAGGTTGCATGTTCTCCCCGTGTATGCGTGGGTTCTCTCCAGGTACTCTGGCTTCCTCACACTGCCCAAAAACATGCATGTTAGGTAAATTAGTCACTCTAAATTCTTCCTAGGAGTGAGTGTGAGCGTCAGTGGATGTTTTTCTTTCTGTGTTGGCCATGCAATGGACTGGCGATCTGTCCAGGGTGTATCCTGCCTCTCGCCTGCTAATTGCTGGGATAGGCTCCGGCTTCCCAGCGACCCTGAATTGGAATAAGCTGTTGTAGTGTCTAAACATAACATTCTATGAGGCACATTCAGGTTTTGACCATATAAGGTTCTGTGTCTTAGAAGACTGGAATTTCAGCACACGAACATCATATATGTTAACATATATAAGCTCTCATGATTGGTTAACTCAGGAGTTTAGGAATGTTCTTTGTCTCTGGAATAGTACATTACAGACAAAATAAGTAGTATTGACACCTAGTGTTTCAAATCAGAAAAAGTTGAAAGAGACAGAGTAGTTTCAGACAGATAGTAGTTTCATAAGTTTATAAGGACAAGCACACTATTCACTTGGCCAAAACATCATTACATTTGTTGTTGTAATCTAATAGGCCACCAATTACTCAACTAAGTATCCATACAGTCACACAAATTAATTTAATGAGTGCCGAGAAAAAAGTTAGACTAAAATCTTTGTAAATCAAGATAAACTTTTAGGTGTATTTAAGCAAAATTCCGGTGCTTACCTGTTGAGAACAAACTTTACTAGCTCTGCATCCGTCTTGAAATTAATTTGGTCTCTCCGACTTCTCCAGCTTGCGAAAGATTCTCCAATATTGATCCTCGTTTTATTCTGTTTTTGGTCGTTTGCTTTTTTAGCAGGATGCCGAGGCTTATTAGATTTTTCTGAAACTATTTCTTTCTTTCCCAGCTTCTATACCTGCTGCTCTTTTGCCGACATCAAATACCAAACGCTGCGCTGTTGTTTGGCAGCCTTGGGGAGTCACATATGATTGGTTAAGAAACCAGAAAGTAGTAAAGTAGCTACACATTGCACGGAAGTTATTCCGTCACTTAACTCTTATTTTGAAAGGAAAAAAAGCTTGACAAAGATTTTGTTGATGTAGAAAGACAGATTGTTCATAAGGAAGCTTCCTTTTATCCCTTGCAACAAATGAAAACATTTTAAATGACTTTTACAGAAAAAAATTCTAATAATTTAGCCTTTAAGCACTGACACATGTGGTCAGTTAGGTTTTCACACTGACCCAAAGACCTCCTTTTTTGACGCCAGACGTTTTGTAATAAATCTTCTGCTTATTCATTAAGTTGGTGTCCGGAGACGTTTTTCCAAATCACCTGATCCAAGATACTTCACTGTATTCAAGATGACTAAATGAATGAAAAAAGAATAATTTCATAAACGAGTTGTTACCCACAAGCACTGCAGCGGAAATGTAAGTGTAGCCACAGTAATACAAACCCAAATTTTCAGGACCCTTGTTTAAAGTCCTTAACTTCAGCATTTGGGTCATTGCTGGCAGGAAGTGAGCAGCTAGATGTGAGGGGAAAAAAAGAGATACATAAAAAAAAAAGTACAAAAGAGAAAATATATAAATAATGTTTTTTTTCTACTCGTCATCTAATCTTTTTTCCTAGTTTTCATGTTATTCATTGAAATTATAAATTATTATATTCTGGATGTTTAATTTATAAGGCATAGGCAATCTGTTTTCTACATATATTTATTTGCATATTTTAGAATTAGAATTCCAAGCTTCAACCTAAATGAGAAGGTTTGCTAGAGGGAATGTTGCATGAGGCCCTGTATAATCTAGAGTTGGCCCAGTACATCCCTCTTATGGTCCTGCATTACTGTTGGTGTATGTGTAGTCTAATACCACAGTAGTGTAACACTGACTTCACCATGGGGCTGTTCATCAGAATACTGCTGTTCTGAAGATCATAATGTGATTGTTATCTTCTGTATCCTTAAAAAAGAATAATTAGTACAGCCCTCCATTTCAAACAGGACTTTAGGGAGGGTTTCTAACAGTATTTGCAAGAACAAAATTACTCAAAATATTATGAGCAAAATAATGACCGAAGCAGAATCACTGTCTTTCAGAATCAGCGTGTTTTGTTGAGTATTCGTAACATCTTATTCTTTTGTTGGGTGTAAGAGTTGTCATGTCACACTGCATTTCAGTCCACTTACCTTCCACAGCAGAGCAGACAGAGAAACAATATAAATTGTGTGAACTAGTCATAGATTTTACCACCGTTGGCAGCACAGATAGTGCAGTGAGAAATAAATTTTGATGGAATGTATGTACAGTATTCCTCTTGACTGAAAGCATCCATACCTGCATGGAAGCTGTGTGTTACTTTGGCCTACAGTAATGTTCTTTCAGAGGTACATTTGATCCCTGTATTGTGTTCGGGTCACTATGGTCTATCTCTGAGCATCACGAGAGAGAAAAGACTTTTTTCACTTTGTTATCCTCTTACCTGGACTTAATGTTTGTGAATTTATAATGTGTGGGAGATATGAAGCTAGCATACAGCAATACTCCTCAGCTGGTTTTGACTCAGGGATACTGTTTTCATGGTCGGTGCTGTAGTGAACTAAAACACTGAGACACTCATTCCAATCTCTCCTTTAACAAATAAAGTGATAAGGGTGGTTCAGTCCTCGTCTGAAGAAATCGTCTGCTATCCTTGCTTTCATCTACACTTGTATAGATTACTTGAACTCACCCTGTACCCCATTCGGCCTCCGCCTTCTGCAATTAATGCAACATCCAGCTACTGTACTCATGACCAGCCTGTATTCATGTCAGCCTAACTTCACAAGCGTGTTTTGATTCTTTTTGCACTTATGTGAACCCTAAGATCTACTAAGTGCAGACAGCTGGGTGTCTGACTTCTTCATTTCTTTTCCATGAGAGGTAAAGTATATATCAAACTTCCTCACATTATCCCTTAAATTCTGCTAGCAGAAAGTAAAAACCAGCACTGTCAACGGGGAAGAAGGAAAAACCAAAAGCTGAAAGCTTCAATCTGACATGGTGTGCAAGGCTGATGGGGAGGTTGTAAAATATTTACGTTTTGACTTCTGCCTCCCAATATGCTATGGTGGAAGGCTGAGCTGTGACTCTCTCTCTCATCATCTTTTTGCTCCCACCACTGTCTGGTGTTTTCCAGGGAACAGCAAACACAACATGATAAGGAACAAAGAGGCAGCTCAAACACCATGCCTTGTATCTAAAACACAATCACTAAATTTTTCATAAAAAAAAAAAACCTCCCATAGTTTACTTCACAAGGCTGGATTAGACCCAACTGAGCATGCATGACTTTCCCAGCATCCTTACAAAAACTACTGCAAATCTAAGACTTAATTTGGTTTCAATTGACTTTATATATTTATTATTACACAGAACAAGATAAATATTGGATATTTCTATTACAGCAACACTAGAAACATACGTGAAAAGCATGTCTTTTTATTTTCTTTATTTAATTTTTTTAACCTGTCCTGTCCAGCATCATAGCACATATGACAACACTGACCAGATACAAACTCACAGAAAAAAAAGAAAAATGATCTCTTAGTGTATAAACCTTATCCTGCTACAACTGCAGCAGGGGCCCCCTCACCACCTGCATTTTCAACTGTAGTTTTTGAGGAGGAGGGTACCTTTCTTTTGCTCATGAAGTTTTTAAGTCAAGTTACAAAATGATTCATTGTCACTCATAACAATGTCCATACAATTCGCAACAGTTGGGCAATCACAGGGAACCTGGCAGACTCGGCATATATCATGCAGCTGTGTGATTGGCACAGACGCTATCGTGACAACTAGGCCCTCCTCTTGGTATCCAGGAGGCTTCAAGGCACAGGTCTAGGTTTGTCTACTGCTGTGAGTGAAATGGTGTCCTGCTTGAGACAGCTACTGTGTGTTGTATAAAATGTGCAATCTGAAAGATAGCATCTTCTGCCTCCATTTAACCATTCACTACAATATGTTGGATTAGATATATAAAGTGTGAACCCCCTGCAGTACCTCTGTGGATCCCTGTTGAAGACCTCTGATGTGAACTTTGATTAAAGTTGCAGTGAAGAAACCCTTTAGAAAATGCTATTGGAGGACGCAAAGAAAAGAAAAAATTGTGGTGTATGAAAAAAACACAGGGCAAGAACTGGCTTCCACTGCTGGAGAGACCGCAGATATAAACTGGGATGCAGGACAGATGCTAGCTCGGCTTTGTTGATGGGATTGATATGTAGGCTAATGATTGTTTAGCTCACTTGCCATGTGTTCTATCACATTTTATTTCTTGACTCTGTTAGTAAAGTTACAGATGTGTGGGTTTATAACTGCATTAATTCTAAGTCAGCAGGGACTGAAGCTATGGTTGATTCCTACAATAAAACTAATGAAACACATTTATTTAGCCCAGACATTTACTTTAGTGCACTGTATTACAGCTAAGGGGAAAATACAACAGCACCTTATCCATCCATTTTATTTATCAGTGATTTAATTGTAAAATTAAAGCGTATCATTCTCACCTTTCCCCACAATTAATGCCTCAGTAGCCACCTCAGACCCAAAACCAACTAACTTGCAAATGAATTCTTCTAGGGTAATAATTTTAGCTCATTATTTGCCATTTGTTTTTTGCAGCTTTTTAAGTTTGCAGCTTTTCAATAAGTTTTTTGCTAACTTGTAATACATGGCACTGCAATACGACGCAAAATATGAATCACCAAATGCCACAATCGAATCCTTAAAATGTAAATCAGAACAAACAAACCGTTTTACAGATAAAGTAGAACAATTTCAAATTGTGTGATTTGTCAAGGTGTTGTAAAGCAATACACAGCTGTCATGTGATGCGCTAAGCTGGAACACAAAGTTATGGAGTGTGGTTTCTCAGCCCTGGGATGCTGCAGGCTAATGACAGCTCCAGGAATGTGCATAATGAATGTCAGTGTGCCATCAAAACATTTAGTAGCTTGCTGGTATAAAACAGTATATCATGTCATAAGACTTCTACATTTGTCTGATTTGGTGTTTGCACATACAATTGCATTAATGCTTTAATTATGAGAAACATTTTTTTGAGTGGCTGAACTATAAGGCCTGGGGCAGTTTTTAGTGATTAAACACCAAAATTAGGACTAATCAACACTTTTTAAAATCATTTGCAGGGATTCACCTAAGCTCTAGATTTTCCCACAGTTTGAGATTAGCAGGTCTATCCTTGTTATAAATGTAAAATCATAAAGGTTAAACCAGAGAAATAATGCAATTTGGACTTAATGGTATTTTACTTGGTTTTGCAATTACTCTAGCACCCCCTAATCATATGCTGAGCTGTATAGTTAGGGATTAGTCTTGGCCTATTTTTCCCTTCTCACCCCACATTGAAGTTGCTCTTCCCCTTCCTCATATGTTTCCTTCTTTCCCTCTTCATCCTTTTTCTTTTTGGCTCTTTATTACAGTATCACATTTTGCAATGATCTCACAGGAGCCCAACACACATGATAATTTAATCGTGTGCTGGTGCAGCTTTAATACTAAGCTGTGACGGGAAGCCCTGCAAAGCAAAAGATATTTTAGTCTGTGTTTGTGTGTGTGTGGCCTTCTTTTGCGGCATTTATCTTTTACTATTGTAATTTATTCTATTACTTTATTATGTTGATATTTTATCTTCACATGACCTACTGTCTTTTTGATCTCTACACTTAAAGAACGGGTATGAGTTCTTCTTCTTCCTGACTGTGAAGCTCTCATTGATCATTGTACTGTGTCCATTGAGGTCGATTAGCTTGTCCTGTTCACCTAGAGACTTTTTCATCTGTGCACATTAATGTGAATTGGCAGTCTGGGTTTTCTGTCTTGTTATTTGTGTTCTTGTAGCACCAAAACAGTCTGTGAAATCACTTCCCATAGGCCACAGTAATTGTTTTGCTATCAGCACCAAATATCCAAAATGAATAATGGAAACAGCTACTGTAAAGTCTGCTCCCTCGCTTGTTTTGACAATTGATGTAATGGCAGCTTTTTATAGTGTTTTTTTCCCCAGTTTAACAACATTTTTGTGACGCTTGTGCTGTGCTTAGTGCTGATATATTGAGTAAATCTTGACAAAGTGAAGGCATCATTTTATACAATGCACAATGTAATGTTTAAAGACATTTCTAGATGGCATGTTAGGAAAAGCACAAGTGTAAGTAAAAAAAAGCTGAAACAAATAAACAAAACAAAAAAAACCAAACAAACAAAAAAAACAAATAAAAAAACAACAATGATGGATTCTTGGACATTTTAATATTGCAAAGCCACCACTGATCTACACGGCGGACATACCTGTTTTCTAAGAGTAGCATGAGACTTTAGAGCGATTTGCAGTCCAGTGTGGTGTGATTGTTAAGTATGAGTACATTAGTACATAATACATTTCTGGAATAGTTCATAGTATATTTAAGATGACTGTTTAAATATTTAACATAAAGAATCCATAGGGAAAAACATTGTCTATAAATGCAAACACATACAGAATATTTCCTTTGTTTTTTTTCAAATGAATGATCAGATGTCATCAAAGCATTTAACATAATGCACAAACTATTACCATAAACTTTTTTTCCTTCAAACTATTAGCACTATAATGCTATTGTAACTCTTATTAGATTAAAAGAAAAAACAAACAAAAATCTGTTGAGAAAATTGTGCAGCACCCTCTGTCTTCCTATGATACATTTCGTCACTAACTTTGCTATTTTGGCTCTTGGTGGCCAAATTGTAATTATCAGTGATAAAGAAGGAAATGTATAGAAATGCAGTATACTTTCAGGTTGACCAAAGCAAATAGTTTTAATTACTTGTTTGTATATAGTTAAAATGCATGACGCATGTGCTTCTCCTGTGGTCATTTTTACAAAAGTTATAAATGGGGCCTGAAAAACATGGATGCCATCTTTTCTGCATAATTTGGAAAATATTAACATGTTGGGAAATGTTTATAGCTTTATATTAATCATTTTCCATTTCGAGTGTCCTACAAAATGAAAGAAGACAGGGCAGTTTGTTATATTAGTTATGATGACAAGACATGTTTCATTTCACCCCATAAGCATTGAGAAAGAGGCTATATGGGCAATGTGGTAAAATAAGAATCATACACATGTTGAAATGCAGGATGATTGAAAAGGTGACAAGATTAATCAAAGTCTGTTGCATTTTTTCTTCTTATGTTCTAAATTACCAGGGCTAAAAGCTTAAAGTGTTATCATATTATAGAAATCTAACTTGAGAGGTAATTTGTAAGCATGAAAAATTTGCTCAGTATAGTTTAGTTTTCAAGAATATAATTTATTTAAATTTCATGCATAACTCTGCCAGAAGTGTTGTTGTCATACATTTTTTAATGTAAAAACTGCTGCGGCAAAGAGAAACTCTGCTTCCCTCAGTTACCTTGCATGCTACATCTCCATCACTCAACTTGACATAAATCCTGGAAACATGGAGGCTCTTACACAATATTCATTATAAATATAATCATAACACTTTTAACACAACTTAAGTAAGTTAATGTCAATGACTTACCTTTTAAAAACGTCTTTTCCAATGGTTCATCTGAATAATCAGTTTAGTAAAGTATAAGACAGAAACACAGAACACTTGGGCTCTGATTGCAACACCCACAGAGGGAGGTTGACTGCACTGTCTTGTAAGAGCACATAGTAATTAGGTCCACATAGTAATTATGCCTAATCTAATCTATTAAGACTCAAAGTAATATATACATGAACTTTGAAGGACAACCAAATAAAACTTTTTGTTATTGCTTACCTCAGATGCGTTTTTTTAGCTGTTGCAACAAATTAACTGCTATTTGGAATGCAGTAATACAATCTGCATCTCTTTGCTGTGTCATAAATGTCCCTGTGTTGCATTAGACTGAGATAAATTAGACAAGAGGATACATTGTGTTTATTTATTTAGAAATAACAGAGATAAAGCCCAATGATTTTTTTATGGACTATTTAATGTAGCTTATCATGCATATTGTTTTTATTTCCTTCTGGACATGAGCCTTTTTCATCATTAGGGACAAAGGACAAAATAAAAGATTCTTTTGGTTAACAACCAATGACTTTAAAGAAGGACTGGATGGAAAATATATTGGATTTGAACACAACAGAAAGTGACCTTGCCCATGTCTGGAGCAGTGATACAAGAGAAGAGAGCTGACAGTGAATGTAAATTACGTACCCCTTTAGCTGATTAGAGTGTCATATGCAGTCTAACAGGACAAAATATCTAATCCCACCAAAGTCCTACAGTAAAAAAGAAAAAAGAAAAACAGTGCTTAAAAAAAATGAATTCCCCCCCTGAAAATGTCTCAAGACACTGACAGGTTTATGCAGTGATTTTAAATGGTGTGTGTCCTTCGTAAAGACAGCAAGCACAAAGTGTGCTCTTAGTGACTTGCCATCATAACCAATATGACAAACTGACACTGCTGCTGGGAATACCAAATGGTAGGGAGGGCAGTCTTTTATTACACATGCAGCATGAATATGAATAAGCAAGTGTTCACATAGGTTTACTGTATGCATGTAACTTGTACCTATTTCTAAAAACGTCCTCATACATAAAAGCCCCAGGGAAATTAGAGTGATGAGAGGAGCTTTGAGGTGGCTTTTTGCTGTGTAAGCTAGGGGAGATGTTGTGTGAATAGTTACATTCTCTGAGATGAGGGAGCTCTTGTGAATCTTGCTTTGTTGTGGCAGCTATTTAGTATAGCATGTCACCATGAAATGCAATTCTGTGAGTGGTAATAAGGCAGCTTTTTCTATTTTGCACTTGTGATCAATTGTAGAGATAGAGAGCAAGGGACTAGAACCAGTATGTGTTAGGCTGCTGCTGCTGTTTGTGCACTTGTACCACAGTTTAAAGGACAGCATCCCACCAAAACTGGCTTTATAATTGTAAAGTCCCCAGAAAACTACATAAAAATAACATTTTAGAATAAAAAAAAAAACATAATGTGGAAAGTGAAATATTTTACCTTTTAAAATTAAATATTGGGATATCTTGAATGTGATTACATCAGCTTGTGTCTGAAATGTTGGGAAGGGTCATGTTTACTATTGGACCTTTAGGAGGGGAATTTCTTACCATACTTCTCTACAGTCCTGGGTCTTCATTGTAATATTTCCAATTCACAATGCATGTATTGGAAAACGTATTGTCTTGCGGAAATATGCAAGGCTTCCCCTGAAAAAAAGGATTAGAGCATATTGATCTAAAACCTGTATATAAATTCCAGCATTGATGGTACTTTTCCACATGTACTTTTCCAGAACTTGCCACAAAAGCATCCCCTTACCATCAGAGGTGCAGGCTTTTGATTAAAGTGCTAATAAAAAGCCAAATTGTTTCTTTCTTCTTATTCTAGAGAATGTGGTGTCCATTACTTCCAATAAAAATTTAAAACTTCCCTTTGTAGATCACAGAACAGTTTTCAGTCTTCATAATGTGCTTTGGCCCAGAGAAGTCCTCAGAATTTGACATTTAGAAGCAAATATTTTTGACCAGTTGCTAAGCAATTGAATTAGTTGTTCCTACAGATATTATGTTTTAGTACTTCTCACTTTTCCAATTTTCTTGGGGCTGTTGTTGCCCAGTAAAAGCTCTGTGCATGAACTCATATTATTGTTCAAAATGTAAAATATCTCTATTTCAGCATTTTTTTTTAAAAATAATATATTGTGCATAAAATATTGATTTATTACAGATTCTTTTGCACTGTAGGAACATTCAAACTTGTTTAAATTGGTGGTTGTACAACGGAAACTCTTAAATCCACTATTCTCTGAATAATACGCTAATAAACTGATAATTAGTAGGTTATTTGAATGTTGTTTGGCACATTTGTTTGTGCATTTACATCTTTGGCACAAGTCAGGCGGTACTTCACAAGTCTGAATCCTCTTACTGCCTCAGTACCCTGGAGTTTCTAGATTGACAGAGGATGTCTGCAGGATTTCATCTCCATCAGTTATACTTGCTTTATCACACTTACACTCAGTCTGGTGAATAGCCTATCACGGCTGACACTGAATAAGAGGCAGGGGCACACTCTGGACAGGTTGCCAGTCTATCACGATCAGATGCACTTCACCAATTAAACAAACATGTCTTTGGACTGGATGTAGACAGGGCACCTGCAGATAACTCACACCTATACATGCAGAACATAATAGATCTGCACAGAAAGGTCCCAGCTGCCTGACACCTAAGGAATAATAATAATTTAAATTAAAAAAGAAAAGGAGAGACAGTAAAGCTGCAGAATTTATAAATCATTGACCTTATTTTTGGAATATAAATATCTGCAGTATGGAGCCTCTTGCAGTGATGTACTTTTATGGGTCTCAGGCATGACCATAATACCTCATGATGGTTTGTACTTTCACAAAGGTTGACTATCTAATTTATTTACCTCTTAATCTCAGACAAATTGTCCAAATTAACTCAAATCAGAAGCTCGGTTCAATGTAGTGTCTTTTATCTGTCAATCAAAAAGTGCTTTTAACACAGAACAGAAGGTTCTTTCTTTATATATCTTTTCTGTGGAACAGCATGTTCAAAGTTTGTTTATTTATTAAATTTTTCTTTAGAAAAATCCTTAAACTCTTTGTTCTCTTTTATTTTTAGGTTCTTGTGTTATTTCACTGTTATTTTGAGGAGCCAAAAATTCACTTTAAATAAAGAGAAGTAGACGTAAAGTCCTGGAAAAGCAGCCAAAATGTGACATAATGTAAGAAAAACTAGGGCAAAGTCGTCACACACAGGAAGTCCAAGTATCCTTGTTGTGAGTTATCAGAACACCAGTGTAGTACACTGCACTGTAATTAATTCATGTACAAAAACAAATGTAAGTAATGTGCTGATATCGAGACATGGATGCAACTTTCCCAGTAAGAACTCTGTAAGTAAACTCAGCCTATTGATTATAGCTCTTAGCTCCTCGGTCAACAGAATATTTGATGCAATTGTAAGTTGTTCCTTCGAACAAACAAACCAAAAACTTTACTCTCACTTCTGGTGCAGTTTCAGTATCTGACAACTTTGGAGTTCCTTAGATAACATCAAACAGAAATTTGAGAATCAAGCATTCGGCATCTGCTCAACTCAAGTTCAAAAGTCAGGATGCTTTACATTATTTAGAAAAGTGTTTTTTGAGATCATTAAAACCAAGAAAAAGATATCATTTTAATGATTCTTTATTCACCAAACGTGTTTTAAGATATTTATTCTCAAAATACATTTTGTTTTAAGGCAACACTATTAAACTTTGGCAGATATTTCCACTTGGGTGCCCTCTACAATCTCTAATTCTTGCATCTATTTTGCATCTTGGCTCTTTTCTAAGCTGTCTCCAGCCAGTCCAGTGTTGTCTGTTGCCTTATCTCTTGCTCTGTCCCTTTCTATCTTTCTTATCCTTGCTTCCTCTGATAATGTTTTATTTGCTGGATCTGTCATGATGCGCCAAAACAGCCAAAGTGTTTATTTCCAGCTGCTGGTTGTAATATGGTACCATAAAGCAAAACACAAATACAACATGATCATCCAGAATGGAACAGAAAAGGCATGAACTGCATTTACTCTGCTCTGGGATGCTGCAGGGCAATGATGCTTCCAGGAATGTGCATGATGAATGCCCGTGTGCCACCAAACATATCAGAACCACAGGGTTTTAAGGTTGAAAACTTAGTGTTGCTTTAAGTCTTAAAAAAGAAAATTCAGAAAACAATTATGTTAAGAAATTATTTAGAAATACTAGTGAGCTACAACCGTTACCTTGGTGACTTTTAAAAATTATTTTAAAAAATGATGTAGCGTTTTACAGTTTTAAATAAGACTGATTAAATCTGAAAATAATGAAATCTGCTTCATTATTTTGAAAATGACAGGCAAACCAAAATACTGAGAAAACTTCTCTTAGAGACTAAATCCTTAACAACAGAAAATAAATCATCTTGTGAGTTACTAGCTTTCTACTTTGAGGTAGTTTCTCATTTTTCTGAGAAAATAAGTCATTATCTCATCATTATTTTTAGGTACTTTCTCCTTTTAATGAAATACAGAAATCTAATTTCCTTACAATGACAGAAAAATACTTCCATAATAAAAATAAAAATATACAATGAATGAAAATAGGAATAAAACATTTTTTCTTTTTCATTTTTCTGTAAAACCTGCATTTATTTGTTCTACCTGTTCTTATTTGTAGCTACAGGAAGAGTGGGGTGGCTTAATTTAGTGCTGTATGGAGGTGAGAAAATAACAGGGACTGTACACTAGCCAATGCAAATGAGTCCAGCAGGGCTGATAATGAAACAGAAAAGTAGCAGAACTAACATGATGGTTTTCTGTATGCATGTTATGAAATCTCCCCAGACTACAGTGAGAAGGAAGGACAGAGGATTGAGACACCACCCAGAGGATCAGAGTGGTATTACAGAAAGGAAGAAGGAAAAATGAGTAGGAGTCGAATTTCTTTCTTTTTTTTCATTTTGCTCATTCATCTCTGAGAAGGCTCCCTGAATCACAACAGTGGTCACCAGATGGTGCTGCAAAGGCAGGTTTGATCCATGTGTTGCTCCTATGGGCAGGAGCATGAAGGAATGAGGAAGTGCAGGGGCCTTTGCATCCATGTAATCATCATAACTCTGCTGTGTGCCATGCTGACAACTGACTGATGGGGGCTGTAAATCCAGCACAGGAGAAAAGAAGCTATTATATATATATATGCTGTGGAGGAGATGGATGTGTTGCACTTTGGAAATTAAAGAGGTGCTCGGGTGAGAATGCTCCCTACTTCTTAATGGAAAAGTCAAATCATCACCACTTGTCAGTTTGATCATCACATTAATAGGATGTTGTTGGGTAAAAAATTATTTTTTTAAGAAAAGTTGTTTTTTTAAAGAAATTAATAAGTGTAGCTTTTGTAATCGTATTCTACTGAATAACTGTTTACCAAGTACAAGAGAAAGTAGTATTATTAGTGCACAGACACTGTCCATGGCTGGTTCATACAAAAGTGCTCACTTGTTGTTTTTTTCATGCACTACAAAACATTGTGGATTTTGGTGTAAATAGTCTCATGATATGATTAGATGCCCAACAGCAGGAGCGCTTAGGACTATTTCCAGAAGCCCAGAGGTTGGCGTTTAGTTGGGAAGTGGGGAGAAAAAAACAGGAGCAGCAGATGGAGTGTCCCATTAGCAGTAGTCCTGTTTGCTTGGGCCAGCTGCCACTCTTTGGTTCTCTCTCTGGGCCTGTCTTCTCCCCTGAGTCAGCAAAGTAAACCTACTTTTATTTTGAATTTGCTATTTTGATAGTTTACTACACTGAACATGAAATTTAAATGCATTAAATTTTTTTTTTTTTTTACCATCTAGATGAAATGTAGTCAATAGGTTTTTCTATGCATAGATGAGCCAGAGAAAGGCTTCATAAATAAATGGTGCACCTTAATGCAAGACTGTCCTCTCTAACTGAAGGCTTCAAGCTGGTTTCGTCTCTAAATATCATCTCTGGGAGTGGTGTGATGTTGTGTGAAGGGTGACTTCTTATGCTTTATCTGCTGTACTTTAGAAAGCCAAACATAGACTTTCATATATGTGCACACGTGTTAACATAAACAACAATCTCATGTTTGTTTTGTTGCTTTTCCATAAACAAGAAATACACAGAGACTTCTTCTCTTAACTGAAAAGGCCAAACAACTAAAAGGGAAGAAATGGCGCTGACACTAGATACTACCAAATGCACTAGAAGTTGTGCTTGTAACTCCAGCAGTAGGTAATATTATGATAACATGAGTTAAACATCACACCTGCAAGCTGAAAAAGTGAAACAACAGGATTTAAAAAAAGGAAAATAAAATAAAAAAAAAAACATAATAACACATTTTTGTTGACAAGTTTAAACCTGCAAAGTTTCTTCGTGATGTTTGTAAATGCAAATAAATGTTACATAAACAGTACACATATAATGAACACATTTTAATTGGTTGGTCTACTTCTTCCTGGTTTACAAGAGTAAGTCCCTAACTACTAAGCTATTTAACAGCCCGGTTGGAGAAGAAGGCAAGGCAAGGCAAGGATAGGCAAATTTATTTGTCTAGTATATTTCACGTACAAGACAATTCAAAGTGCTTTCCATAAAACATTACAGCAGAGTGCAGAAAGCAATACAAGTGCATTAGAAAAAACAAAGATTAAAAGAAATGCAATTAATTAAATGAAAACAGAAAGTAAAAGCTCAAATAAAATAGATAAAATGTAAGAAATAAAGTGAAGATTTTAGCTTAAAAGAACAGGATGCAGATCTGGAATCTAAATAAAAACTATTGAAATGCAGCAGAGAACAGGTGGGTCTTTAACCTGGATCTAAATGAACGGAGTGTTTCAGCTGATCTGAGGCTTTCTGGGAGTGTGTTCCAGACATGTGGAGCATAGAAGCTGAATGCAGATTCTCCATGTCTGGTTCTGACTATGAGAACAAAAAAGAAACTGGATCCAGATGACTAGAGGTTTCTGGTAGGTTAATACTGGGTCAAGAGGTCACTGATGTATATTGGTCCTAAACCATTTAGAGCTTTGTTGCAGCAGCAGAACTTAAAAGTCTATCCTCTGATGGACCGCAGCCAGTGTAAAGACCTCAAAACTGGACTGATGTGGTCCCCTTTTTTGGTCTTAGTGAGGACTCGAGCAGCTGAGTTCTGAATAAGCTGCAGTTGTCTAACTGATTTTTTAGGTAGACCTATAAAAACACTGTGATAATATTCAAGCCGACTGAAGATGAAAGCGTGGACTACTTTTTCAAAGTCTTGAGACATCAGATCTTTTAAACTTGGTATATTCTTAAGGTGATAGTAGGCTGACTTTGTGATTCCCTTAATGTGTTTCTCAAAGTTAAGGTCCATCACTACACCCAGATTTATGGCCTGGTTGGTGGTTTTTAGGTGTATAGACTGAATCTGTGGTGGCCTTTAATCGTTTCTCTTTGGCTCTAAAGACAATCACCTCATTTTAGTTTTTTTTTTAACTGAAGAAAGTTCAGGCACATCCAGTCATTAATCTCTTCAATGCATTTACCAATAGCCTCTACGTGGCCTTGGTCTCCTGGTGACATTGTAATATGTGTCATCTGCGTAGCTGTGGTAACTAATTTAGTCGTTCTTTATGACCTGTACCAGTGGGAGCATGTAGATGTTAAACAGAAGAGGCCCCAGGATAGAACCTTGGGGAACTCCACATGTAATTCTTGTCTGTTCAGATGTAATATTACCTACTGACACAAAGTACTTCCTGTTCTCTAAGTAAGATTCAAACCAGTGTAGTGCAGTACCAGAGAGACCCATCCAGTTCTCCAGTCGTTTGAGTAAAATATTGTGGTGAACTGTATTAAATGCAGCATTGAGATCCAGTAAGACTAAGACTGACATTTTTCCATTGTCTGTATTAAAGCACATGTCATTAATGACTTTGGTCAGAGCGGTCTGTGCTGTGGTGCTGTCTAAAACCTGACTGGAAGACATCACAGCAGTTGTTTTGTGCGAAAATGTCATTTAGCTGATGAAAAACGGCTTTTTGGATGATCTTACTTAGAGAAGAAAAATTTGAGATTGGCCTGTAGCTGCTCATTTGTGTATTGTCCAGATTGTCCCTTTTTAGCAGAGGCTTGATTACAGCTGTTTTTAGAAGTTCTGGAAAGACGACTGAAATTAAAGACAAATTCACAATCTGTAACAGATCTGGCTCCAGAGTCTTTGAGACCTTTTATAAAAAAAAGCTGTGGGCAGGATGTCCAAACAGCAAAAGGAGTTTAGCTGACATAAGATGTTGCCCAGATCTTTGCTGTTAATGGGATTAAACTTTGTCATGGTGTTTAAACTGGTTTTCAATGGACACGGTATGTCTCTTGAACCTGCTGTTGATGAACCAACTACTTGTCTGATATTCTAGATTTCTTTCGTGAAGAATCTGGCAAACTCATTGCAGGCTTTGGTGGAATAAAGATCAGGTGCTACTGACACTGGAGGATTTGTTAATCTATCGACAATAGCGAATAAGACCCGAGCATTATGCTAATAATGTCAGAGAAATAAAATGTCCTTGTATTCCTCAGTTGTAAATTATAAGAGTGAAGTTTCTCTTTATACATGTCATAATGAATCTGTAGATGTGTTTTTCTCCATCTGTGCTTGGCTTTCCGAAACTCTCTTTTTCCATTTTTCACCAGTGTGGAATTTCTCGATGGAGACTTTTTCCTCCGAGACAACCTTCACCTTAAAGTTCCCCTCCAATGAGCTTATCTTCACACATATTATACTTCACACGTTTTATACTTCACACGTAGTGTAACTACGTGAGAAGTACTTACTAGGACCGAATACATATTTTTTTTAAGGTAAGGAATTACAGTTTCAGATGGAGGACTTGTTTCTGTTACTAACTAGCTGCACTGATTCTAATGCAATTTAAACACACATGCATATCAATTACAGTAACTTTAATATAAAGATGAAAGGTTGCTTTACATATAGTTTTGAGTGGCATTTGCTTTGCAGCTGCTAATTCAACTTTAGTTAAAGACATTGTTTTCTCAAATCAAATCAAGTTTATTTGTATAGCCCTATATCACAACAAAGTTGTCTCAGAGGACTTTACAGAAAGAGGTG
>JBAMHW010000017.1:4515071-4532621 GCA_037177495.1 Rhadinocentrus ornatus
CACTGCTGGGATAGGCTCCAGCTCACCCCGCGACCCCTACTGGGAACAAGCGGTACAGAAAATGGATGGATGGATATCCCGAAACATGTTGAGCTAATGTAACATCAGAAATAACAATTGAGGGTGAATGGCCGTCCTTTTCATGAGCATCTTTAATTACCATGAATTCTTTTAAGTCTGAGGTCATGAACTGCAGAATTTTCATCTGTCTTCTCATAGTTTATATTGCATGTAATCTCTTGTGGGTCTTATTTATCTTGTGCATCATGTTGTTGTTTTTTTTTGTAACAAATCTATGTACAAATATAATTTTTTTGTGTACCATTTAAGGATAAAGTATTTGGAACACTGGCGCAGTTCAGACTTAATGGGCATTGCACAGTACTGTTATTGGGCTTCCTGCAGTAGCATAGCAACAATTGCCTGGTAGCCTGCTTCAAGGTAGTGCTTCCAGAGCTGTTCAATGAGTATTTTCAAAACCTCTGAAATTCATCACTGCTGTCAATGAGGGCTGTGATGTACACTGAAGTTAAAAACCTTTATTTTCTCAAAGGCACTCTGTGCATAGCTTTCACAGTACTACTTTGACCCACCTATAAAATAAAAGCAGAGGGTGTTATGGATGGACTGTAGAAATAGCAAAAGGATCTAGTTTATACATACAGTAGTAAAACAAAACACGACTTGCATAGGCCACATGTTGTAGCTTGACTCAGACTCTTCAGGGCTGTTGGAGGGCTGTTCAAGTCATTCTTAATTAGGCCATGAATCACGAGGTCAGCTAAGCTCCGTTTGACTTATGTGTATCTGAAAGACTTAAAATCACCTGCCGATCTTTAAATGCTGCTGTCAGCTTTTTGATGCTTTTTTTTTTTTTGCTTTTTAAATTTGTTTTCTTTTGGGTTCTTGTGAAGTCACGTCACTGCTCCAGAAAGACTGACTGCAATACAATTTAGTAATTTGAAGAGTGTAATGCTTTCATCTGTTTCTGCACAAAGATCTTCTGATCTGCTTTTGAGGCCTGTCTGTGAAACCTGTGTCCTCAGTATATGCACTAGACCCCTTACAGTGAGACTGACCAAATATGTTACTTGACTGCACTAAATTAATCTTAACTCCCCCCACAAGAAGCTATGATTATGTTATCTCGGGAGAGGTGGTGGGGTCTCAAAATCCCACCACACATTAGGTTAAATGAATTCTCATTAAGTAACAGATATTCACTCATGTCACAGACCAATGGTTGAAGCTATGTGAGGAAAGGATGAAGCATTTGAGATGCCACTAAACACACCGGTTGAATATATTATCTGTTACTTAGAGCCGATTAGGCTGTTTGACAGATATAAACAGCAGGAGGAAACTGTAGTGACTGGAAGGCACCAATGCATTAACCATGTGATACTATTTATATCAGAGGAGCAAGGGTGACCCAGTAACTCACATGTGTTATGCAACATGTGAATGTAGCCAAAAAGAAAAAAAAAGAGCATGGTAGATCTCAGGGACTTGAATCTCCATCTCATAGATGATTATTATAGTTAATTGCAGTAATCAGGGAAGGCTGTGAATAGGACCAGTGCTCTGAGAGACCAGCTATAGTGAAGAGTAGACTGGGCATGCCCTGAGACTGACAGGATTCCTAGAATGATGCCACCATGGTCCCAACTCCATATTACACTCCTCTATATTCAACCCTTGTTGTGCTGAGGTCCTGCAACATCACATTTAGTAGACTGAAACTGTACATTTTTATTTACTTTATGTAAATTGGTGGTGTCTGAGCTATTATTTCTTTCCATTGTTTGGTTCAGGTGGTGGTGTACGTTTGCGTTGGAATGGCACATGTGACCTATTTTTCCCTCAGCCATTAGTGGTGGGGTTAAGCGGAAGTGCATTTAGGTTTGGAGGTAACAGTGCACAGGTGTTTAGGTGACGGGAGGCTGTACGTTTTTTTACCGCTTCAGAATATGTCTTACAACGCTTGAGAACATCACACCGGGTGCTTTGATGACTTAGACTGCCATTGTGGACTTTACATATTCATTAATCATGTACTCATGTTCTCTAATAAATGGGAACACCCCCGAACTTGCGTTACAGTCTGGACATTGATTAAATGAAGCGCATCATCACCAGGATCCCCCGCACCCAAAGCAGCTTAAATGGTAGAGCTGGATAGTCGCTACAGGTGGTATGGACTGAATAAAATTTTTGTCACAGGTTGTATACTGATAGGAAAAGTAAAACTTTTTAATCAATATTGGGTTGGATTCGACTCAAACTTTGTTATCGTACATGACAAGTCTGTGGTGTGGCAACCCCTGTCCACCCCTTGCCCATCTCATTTTAGGGTTTTTGAACATGCAATATTTGTGCAATATCACATTCATAACTGTTCCTTGCCATGTAAAATGCAAATATATTACAGTCTGCAAGGAAAATAAGGCATTTTGATGTTGACTAGTCCAGCCTTTAAAAATCCCTTAGATGTGATGTCATCAATAATGAAATTTGAAAATACAATCGATACAAAGGGAAATTGTAATGTGAGATATTATTTGTATAATGTGTGTTCCATAAAGGAGTATTTTTATTTTGTTGTTTTTTAAATATTTTTAACACTGTGTGGGTGCTAGTGTCCTTTATCGTGCAGTAGGTAGATAAGAGAGCGAGTCAGGGAGACGGCAGGATCAAACCTAGGCTCACTGTGTTTCTATGACGGCTGCTATGCTAGGTGAACTGAACATCGCGCTATACAAAATTACTGATCCAATTAGTGATCCAGTCCAATTTTATTTGTTTTTATCTCTTTATTTAATTAAACCAAATAGTCCTGTGCAGTGCCTAAAAGGGTGAAGTTTTCAGTCAACCAGTTTGCGTGGAAACCGATTAAAAATTTGACAAATTAGGAGTAATTAAAATTATGCCTCAACTGCCGCATATTCACAGTGACTGTCACAGATGACCACTCTGTTGGCATGTAGTATGCATTCACTTGATTAAGGTTATGAGAAAAAATGTTACAATTTCTTTGGCATAATTTAGTGTGTGTGTGTGTGTGCGCGTTTAATCGGCAAGACATATGATGCCACACTGGGTTTTACACAAAAGTCTGCCTTCTCAAGGTTTTTCTGAGATATTTTTTTCTTTCTCCCCTTCCTATTGGCTCTTCTTGGTGTCAATCACTGCTGTCATTAATGCTGTAATTTACAGAGCGTTTGTCTAGAATATCTGAAATTAACCATAGGATACAATAGTTTTACATGACATTAATCTTTCAAAAACTTTATCTTTGTGTTTGATTTTCATTTTAAAAAGTTTTTTATCTTTGTATTTAGTTGGACAAGACAACCTCGAAAGCTGACTTGATGTCTGTAACAGTGATCACGTTCATTCTAATGGGCCCTGGCACTGCTTTCATATTGCTTTCTGCAGATAGTTTTGGCTGATTTATTTTTAAGGATAAAGATCACTGTATGTCACCATTGTTGGTTGTGAATGTCTTGCATGGAGGAAGATTAATTTCTCATGAAATTCTAAAGTTAGGAAACTCTGAGTTTGCTCATTTTGTTTTTAATAAAATCATTAGAAACGTAGAATTGACCTCAAGATAATAATAACAATAGAGTAAACTTATAAAGCCCTTTTCGAGGCACCCTACATTTAATCCATTGTCCATTCACTCGACATTCACATTCTGGTGATAAGCTAAAGGTGTAGCCACAGCTGTAGACTGGCAGAAACATGTCAAGCCAATATGCACCAATTACCTCTCCATTCAGCATCAAACATTCATACAACGTTTCTGACACTGGAGGCAACATGGGTGAAGAGTCTTGCCCAAGGACACAACAACAAATTGACTGGGAAGAGGTGAGATTTGAATAGCCAAACCCCAGTTATTGGACTAGCCGCTCTACCACCTGAGCCACTTCCTCCCCAAGATGGTCTTCATCTTCAGACACATCCTGATCTACTTCATTTATACGATCAAAGATGAGTTCCAGAAACTCCGGATATGTCTCCTGTTGACTTCTGCAGCTCATTTTGTAAAGCTCTGACAGAGAGAAAATGATGTATGTAGCTGCAGAGTGTGAGCTCTCTCTCTCTCTTTTCTTTCATATTTTTCTGCAAAAAACTCCATATTTCATTGCATTTTGAAAAGGTTTACTATATTTCTAGCAGACTCAATAAGACCCAATTTGGGCTTATTTTAGACTGTAGTTGTTACAACCAGAAACTCATAGTTTACCAAATTGAATAGGCTACTATACATCTGACTTGTGTGAAACTTAGTCTGACTGTGTTGCAGATCATATTAAGTTGATTGTCCACCCCTAGGTGCCAGGTCACGGTCAGTCTTGGTGTTAGCCCTTGACATACAGTATGTAATTGCAATGTCACTCTATTTCCAGCATCCACATTATGTTAGTCTTAGTATTGTAGTGGGATGCCGGTTAGCAGAGCTCCTCTCAAGCTAAGTCAAAACTAAATGTATACTCAGTTTGTTTGTTCATTTTTTAAGAGTAACATATACAGTACTTGAAAGAAAAAAAATCTCCATAAGACTTAAGACTTTTTCCAGCTTTTATCAATATGTTTTTATTCTGTATCCATTCACAGCTGTGACAGAATTAAAAGACAACGGCAATTTCTTTTACAGAAAGATTTAAAATAACAATAATTGTCATTAACAAGTTTCAACATGCAATATAATGATACTTCTTACTTATTGAACTGTTTATCAAAATACAACCTTTGGCTATGATCATATGATGAAGAGGGGAACAATGATGATGATGAAGCAAAAGTAGTGTGATACCCATGATGTGCCAGATTTTGCATTATTGTAACCCCCCCTCATATCTCCCACAGTATCTCCCATCTGAGCAGCAATGGCTCCATGGTACATCATTTGCTGTCTGCGTTTGTCCCACTGACACCACAGTGGTGACAGCACTGGGCCTACTCCTTTAAATGAGCCTTTGCGCATAGCCTTCGAATCACCACAACTGCATCAGTGCTGTCTGGGTTGCCTAGCAACTGGACAGCACAGAGATCCCTGAAGAAAACCTCCTCTTCTGTCTAAAACACCAGCTTGTGCGATTCTTGGATTGTGATGTGCGCGTGTTGGCCCCCTCCAGTAAAGATATTTATGTCCCATATAGTCTTGCAAAATATGAATGAATAAAGCTAAACATGTTCAATGATATAAATAAAAAGATTATTCATGCTTCGTGTGTCTCTGGATGTTTTGGTTGCTGCGGATGTGCGTGCCAATGCGTGCGTGTGAGTAAGTGCGTTTCAAAATATGTGGCAAAGTGAAAGAAATACATGAAAACGCACCGGCACACACTCAGAGCATCCTAATGGTTTCAGAGAGAAAAGACACAATTCAGCGCATGAACAGCCTGTCGCTAAGGAATTCACCTTAGGTGTCCCCCCTTTTTCTCCCCTTCCACATCAGTGGGACATTATTTTAATTTAAACTCAGAAAATCGGAAGGAAAAAGAACACGAGGTTCCCTCATCATGTCTCTTTGGACATTCGTCCGGTGGTTTGTGGAGAAGACGACCGGAGCATATTAACGTGTCCATTTACCATTGTCCAGCGGAGACAGGAGTACTTTCTCAAAAAGCCTAGGTTTGCATCTTTGACTTGTGATCCGACATTATGTTACATGCTTTAGCGTATCGGGGGCCATACATATTTCTCGGCATCTAATTTTTTCACCAGAGGAGTGATATTGCCTACTCTGACGTCTGCATCAGATATTACCCAGTGCTTTTTCAATGTGCATTTCCCCTCAGTGACTTTGCGCTGATCTACATCATCAGCAGCAGCAACGGGGGAAAATAGGGAATGAAGATTTCATTTATCTTTTTCTTAAACCCACTGCTCCCGTTCAGCAGATCAGCGTTTCCAGCTCAAATAAATATCTTTTAACATCTCGTTGTGGAATAGACTGGCGCCAGAGCGTTGCTGGAACCATGCCTCTTCTGCAGATTTGGACTGGGAAATTTCATCCACCAATTTGATCGTCAGGAAGCTGCTGCTCAGTCATTCATGCCAGTGCATTTTGTTTTTTGTTGTTTTTTTTTTGTTGTTGTTTTTTAAAGAGGAAGAATACTTGTCATCACTTTTAAAAGTGTTGTGTACGCTATTTTTTGAGCAAGATGTCTGATCTTCTGGTGTTGGTCGAGGGGCTCTGTGACCTGCATGGATTTCCATAGCTGAGGAAAACTGCGGGGGCCAAATAGCAGTTAAAAAAAAAGAAGAAAAAAAAAGTCAAGAAGCCCGTTACAATGAAGACATCGCATGCGTAGATGTAGGAAATTTTATTCGACATTTTTAAAAAGGCAATTATTTTTTGATTGCCAGTTTTTACTTTGTGCGTTTTAGGGAGGACCACTGGACTGGTTGGATTATAGAAACTATACATAAGGATTTGTGGAGATGTTGGGTCGTCAAGAAGATAAATTATGTGGAATTTTCTCTGCTCTGGCGGCTTTGTCCTTCGTATGCTTTGTTCAAAGGTAAGAAAATGAGTTATAGTGGGTTTAAAAAAAAATCAACTTTGACACCAGTAGTGTTGATTTGCGATCAATGAAAAGCTGAGATGTGTCAAATCAAATTAACGGGGTACCCAGGCCTACTTATTAGGGGCAATGCTGCCCCTCTTTATGCTATATTAGACGATCCTATGGCGCGCGCGAGCGTAAAACACGCGCGTGCACCATGGAAAGTCTATTGTGAAACGTAACCTTTTCCTGATATCAAAATGGGGATGTACATGTATGTGGTGCACAGGGCGACTTCCAGCACGCTTCCATCTCAAAATCACCACCCTCAGTAGGCTACAGAAGGCTTAATCGGTTATTAGATGATAAAACCAATCAGCCAATCATCGATTGATTACGGTATGGTAAGCAGCTAGATATATGAGTCTACTCGCTCTGCAAGTAATATTTTATTTTATTCAGATAATCATTCTAATTGCTCAGTTTATTGACTAGAACCAAATCAATCAAAATCGGAAAAATCATCCCTGCAGGTCATCCTCTGTTGCCCTACCTTATGTAGAAGGCAGGGTAGATTTTAATACATAAACTCGTGTCAAGGCCTTTTAATGTTTACAGCATACATTTCTGCACAAGCCCGTTCTAACGCTATTACAGCCAGAATCTCCTGTTCAGTTCCGTTATTGTTTTGATGTTGAAGACGCTGATGTTCATCCCCAGTGGCCTGCTCCTTGTCTGAAGCAACCTACAGTGTCAGTTAAGAGATTTAAGGGCTCAGTGAGACATGTGCTGCACTTATAGACATTTTGATTCCATTATACCTGTCCAGAAAAGAAAAAGAGAGCGCAATGTTGTGTGTATATTTGAGGCAGCCTTATTAATATTCCCTCACACTGATGCTCTCAGGTGTCAAAACCACAAGTAATGTAAAGGACCAGCTTGATGAACAGCTGCACTAACTATGAGATAATTGAAGAGTACTTCCCTGACAGAGCTGAGGGTTAGTTCTTCTATAAAGAGTTATTTTAACCCCTTTTTATCCTCCTCACTTCCCTTTAACAATCAGTCCGCACCCTGCTCATTATGAGGAACCTCAGCTGGAGCACTGGTCCAGCTCAGATGATGCAGGTCATGGCTCCATTGTTATGGATGTTAGTCAGATACCAGTGGACTATATGTTCCTTCTGGGGATTTTTTGTCTCAGACTGACCAGGACTATTTCTTTCACTGCATGATGGGGGGCCATAATAACCCCCTGCTTATTTGAATACATGCCTGTAAATAAATTGTGGCTTGTTGCTGTTGAGCTACAGCAACAATGGCACGGTGATGTTTAATGTTATTCCTTTAAAGAACTGGAATCAATTAAATACTTTAGAGATGTATTTTCATAATCGTAATCCTTCAACTGATTAAAGTGCAGTATAGGTGGGGCAACAGGCAAGTCTGGAGATATAAGAAACATTTTAAAATCTTTATCATGATAACAACACAATATTCCAAATGCTTTTAGCGATGCATAAATTTAATCAGGTAGCGACAGTCATTTTGATTGTGTGTGCCTAGTTTTAATTAAAATGTATTCATACCTTTGTTGTGAGAAAAAATAAAACTGAAGCAGACTAATAACGACAATTACTTTGTAGGCAGTGAGATGCTTTCACAAAGGAATTCATTTATTCGTGAAGTGTTGTTTAATGCATGTTAGGTTCCCTTTCTTTCAGTTAAAGGCTCACCATGTTGACATAATGGCTTCCCTCCTCAGAGGCTGCTGCCATGTCATTAATGCTAAGAACATAGAGCACACACAGTAATAGTTTCCAGCATTTGTTATACAGTTTGTTCACACACACAAACACACACACAAAAGAAGCCTGTGACAAAAACATCATGCAGTCCAGCTTTTGCTTTACTTGTTTGAAAATATCCCTTGTGTCTGTGCTTTCCGCCCTCAGCTCCTCCACCGGAAGCAGTGGAATGTCTGTGGCCAAGACTACCGTGGACAAGTTGCTAAAGGGATATGACATCCGTTTAAGGCCTGATTTTGGAGGTATGTGTTGTAACTACATCTGGGTTTGGACTCGGCTCTGTTGTGGAGGGCATTAATGCTGATATTTACATATAATGCATCTAGGAAAACTGTCAGAGTTGCTTCTGGCAAAATATAAGGAAAGCTTTGGAGTGACTGCAACAATGTTATTACAATGCACTTATTGAAGATGGCTGCTCTTTCAGAGGGAAGATAGTCATGAAGAGGAGCAAAGCAATATTATGTTGTTGTGGGGTTTTTTTTGATCTGGTTGGACATGTTATAGCTTCTCTGTATGAATTTCCTAATACATTTGCCCCAGTAAATAACCATACATCTGCTCGTTAGAATAATGCCCATTTTAATAGTTGCTAAAAATAGGGCGAATGTGAAAACCCATTATTTGTGCTTGTTTCTGGGGTTAGTTGTTTTCCACAAGCTATTTAACCACGGTACATGTCAAACAATATAAGAAATGTTGGATGCCACCTACCATATTAGCATCTTTGCGCTGACGGTAACAAGTGGTAATTAACATGATAATTAACATGATATTTTAATGTCAAATTGCAGGTTAAGAATATAAATAAATATATATATATTTTTTTTTTTCTTTTTTTTTTTTTTTTAATTCTCAGGTTCATCCCAGATTTATTTTTTTGCTTTTCTGTATGGCTTTGTCAGTTCCTTTATATTGACTATATCAGCCTTCACACAATAGACTAAGTGTTCATGTCATTTCTGACTTTCAAGTACATTTATTGATTGTGTGTAGAATTCAAAAACGTCATTAATACCGAAAAAAACTTCTGGCTTACTGTAGATGCTTTTTTTTCTATAAAATGTTGGATTCCTATTGAGGCAGAAACTATTGCTTGTGAAGAAAACAAATTGAAATGCTGCTTAGAATAAAAGGTGAACAAGGCAAATTTCCATTAAACTATTTGGAGAGGATTAATTGGACTTGTTGAATGTATGTTCACGATTATGCTTTGCTGTATTAAATAGAATACATGTGATAATGGTCTCTAATTGTAATGGCTGATGAAAAACTGAACTTTGTTTCATTTTTTCATTTCAGCATGATGTAAATAATATTTCGAATCAGTTTGGCCATGTTTTTCATCCATCATTGTGAGACATATGATCAGTCATGTAAGTTAAAGTTAGTTAGGGTTTATACAGATAAGGTGATTTAATTTCCCACAGATGTGCATTAACTCCTTAGTGGAAAATAACCAAATGTGAAAAGTGATGTTTTTTTGGTTTTTGTCACGGGTCTTTAATGCTGCATGCACAAAAGGATGAAAACATAGCTTTTGTAATAACACTACATACAAACTATCTAACTATGCTACCAGTACATTGCATGCCACCTGTACCTCACTTTTCAAGAATGGTAATTTGTTTTTTTCCTTTATGAAACTTCAATCAGATTTCACATGTAGAGGTATGCACAGTACATTTACAATAAACTGGTATTATTAGTTTGATTACTGCTATATTTCAAGACACAATCTAAATCAAGCTTACTAATTACGTATAATTCTTCAGTATTTTTTTATTTATTTTTTCAAATATGCTGCAGGCAGCAGCTTGTCAGTCCTGCTACTACAGAACACTTGAGGATAATAAGATCAAGCAGTGAAAAACATATAGCAGGTGCGCCTCCTCATATAACTTTTCTCTGGTTGGGTGCTCTGCCAAAAGCACATGCTCTGATGAAGGCTTATGTGCCAAGATACGTTAGCCTGATGTTAGCCATTGTAAAAATATGTTGTAGTTGAGGTTACGTTTTAGTTGTGTATTTCGGAGTGCGGCCATTCCAGAGTTGTTTAATTTTTTCAGTGAAAGGAAATGAGAGCAAGCATGAAAGAAGTGTCTTTTTCCACTTTGTTTCAGACTTTTGAAACGAGATGTTAATGCTCAGTGGTAGGTTTGCATTTAGTTTCTATTTACTACCCGTATCATGTGGGGAATGCAAAGAGACAAACACATTTCTCTGCTCCATTTATGTAGCCTTATAGCTGTGGAGTGGCCTTTTCCAAAATATTTCTTTGTTGACTCTGTAGCATTTGAGTTAGTTTTTTTAGAAAATAACTTAAAGCATTAGTTTCTTTTTTTATTATTATTGTTGCTCCACCAATCTGCATCAATTTAATATATTATTGTCTACAGTTAGATGCAGACAAACAACTTAATGTTACCAATAAATGCTCACAGCTTTGTGGCCAAAAAGGATCCTATTCCAACTTTTTCGTTAAAGTTTTGATTGTGTGTGTGCATATATATAGAAGTCAGGAATTAATGATGGAAGTTTCCTTTATGGTTTTACATTTATTGGCTATTGATGTTGGTTATAGTTCAACAGGCTGTGAACATGCAGGACTAGGTAGAGCACGTTTTAAGAAGTGAGAATCCCAGGGCAAGTACAGCTGTGGTTCATCCTCTTAATATTTCTAACATTAGTTAGCTTCTTTTGCCGTGACACAACTGTAACTCTCAGAAGTCCAGATTCAAAAGGATTTTCATTTTGGTACAATGCTCCTAACAGCTTGTCAAACACCCATTTTTGTTCTCAAACCTGACACAAAGGTAAACGTTAATTCAAATTCCTGGTGATTTCAGTTGTCCAAAAGGAGGGTTCCCAGAAGTGATGCCATATAGTTAATGTGTTTTGGTCATCTCTCTAGTATATCTAAAATAAAAAAGCTTAGTTAGTCAGACACCGCTCTTTTCTCACCACTAATCCCGTGAGTCAAACTTGAACTAAAAGGAACAGCTCTGAAATGGTCAACAGACCTAAATGACATCTTCACCATCTTTCAGGATTCCTCAGGATGCACTTTGGGAGTTTTAGCTGGTGAAAATCCATTTTCAGACAAGACTGACTCAAGATTTCAAATGCATGGTTGATCTTGTCATTAGTCAAGTAATGTCTGTCAGCACCGCATGCTTGCGGCAACCATGTTGACAAAGTTTATCATCACCCTTTCATTATTAAACCATCATGAAATAAGAATGAAAGCCATTTTAGTTCCAGTTTCTCCCAGTTTCATGTTTTCGCTCAAAAGTGCCTCTTGTACATTGTGGCACTTCCATTTATCCATTTTTTATGAGATTCTTACTGACTTAAAATAGTCAAAAGATGCAAGAATGTCTTTTAAAGAAATTGCAAGCACATTCAAACATCACATTAATTACTTTAGAAAAATCTAACATGATTTGAAATGGGAGGAAATGGGGGAAAAATATCCAAGAGGATGTGTGAGAGTTACTTAAATGAATGGAAAAACAGACATTAAGGAAATATGGTCTAGTTTGGTGGTATCGATAAATTTAAGGACAGATGTAAATTTTGATATTGTATAAGAAGAAAATGAGCATAATGTTCTTGTTGATAGGATAACAGATAGCTGCTTTGGTTATCCAGCAACCATGCAGTAATCAGTGACGGCAAAAATAAAAGGATAAAATTTGCCTTGGTGCAACCACTCAGTGCAAAGCCTGTCAATCATGTGTCAGGGAAAGGCAACAACCTGCAGGTTTTCCTGCAGATAAAAGAATCTTCCCACTGATCAGCACTCTGTGCTTGTAAAATGGAAGAATACATCAGCGAAATCTGCAGAGGAAACTGCTAGCTGTCTGTGGCATATAGTTGGCCAACCTCTGCAAGGTTTTTGTAGCAGTCAGTCCATTTCCCTTAAAACAATGGTCTCTTCTGCTGTATTTTTGCTTTTGCCTTTTTGATTGATCATTTATGGTAAATCACACTGCAAACCTTGATCACTGGACCAGCTGGTAAAAAAAATGCTTTAGACACTGCTCTGTGTCTGATAAAGGGACAACACAATCATCACAATGGGCTTGTACCCAGTACAGGATCACTGTAGAGAATTGCAACCATCAAATAAACCATTTGTATCAATATCAAGTAGAGCTCATAGAAAAAAAACATTTATAAGTTTATAGATGCCTTTGCTACAGGAGACCCAGTGAGTCTACCTGTTTCACAAAGATGTGAAGTATAAATATACCTCTGGTCTGGAAATGCATTAAGAAGTGGTGGTCATCCCAACACTGTCATACCCAGTATGATATAGACTTCTCCTGTAGCATTAGTCTTACATTAGTGCAGGTGGGACAGAGCATAGGTGCTATTAACAATTCTAATATTATGCTGAGAGCAAATAAATGCATTATAAATGCAATGTTTTTGCGCCATGGGAGGGGATTTTTATTGGAAACCAACAAGGCTTGATAGAACCTTTTAAGTTGCACTGCATTCTTTCATAATAAGCCCGAAAATATGTGTAAAATATGGATGCCACCCATGGGTGTGTAAGGATACATGTACCTCGCCTGTAACTCATTGAGGAATCATGCTAATACCTAACAATAAGCATGCATATTAAGAAATTAAATCCTTATCTCAGTGTTCAGCTAATAAAAGGACCACTCCCCTTCTATACATGCATGTGACTTGCATTTTGAATTGATGAGGCAAATTTTTTTTTTAAATTTGACCCTAGTGTTGCACTTATTCACTTACCACAAATTGAATACCCATCACTGTAAGTTGTACAGCCCCTACGCTGTATAATACCACAGTGATAATTATTGTAAAATGGAGCACAGTATTTTTCATGCCTGCACATCTCTAATAGTTACACAGAGCAAGCAACTTAGTCAGTGAAGCCTGGCTTTCAGCCTTGTTCACATTACAAGATTTTTAGCTCACTTTTGGCATCATGCACAAATGATAGGGACTGCAGACAAGTGGCCCAGATCTGAGACAAGTTGCTGGTTCAGACTGTGGTCATCATTTGCTGTGTTAACATTTTAAAGAATTGATCTGTGAGACTTGCAAATGTGATGGAGAGCACAGTAAAGAAACTGAGGTCTGCTCAGCAAACTGAGCAGAATTTGGTTTAATGAGAACATTCAAGCAAGTAAGAATTACAAGGAGTTTTTTTTTTATTGTGTTTATGCCGATGATTAGGGACTTGCATGATAGCTGAAAATGCCTAATTTAACAATGATAGAACAGACCAGTCAAGGCAAGGTCAAGCACAAAGGTGCGAGGTAGGTAGTGTGAGACACCCTGTTGCAGATCATGCTACAACATTAATAAGGAAACCTCAGAATAATCACAGCTCTGACCAGAGTTTTACATTTATCCAGCGTATCCAGTATCAGCTCTAGTCCATCAACACTGGTGCATTATCAGTGTTGCAATCAGAAGACCCGATATTGGCTGTGCAGAGCCTTTTGCTCCCTGTTAAAAGGAAAAAAAGCAATTATTAGAAGTACAATGATTATTACACAGTTGGATTTCACGTTGTCAAACTAATATGGAGTATGTGTCTGAACAAATTAAAGCTTGATCAAAATTAGGCGTAGAACTACAAAACTAAAATGCAATCAGCAAATCAATATATTATCAGTTTAGCAGCAAGTTTTATCCTGTCATTCATTGCTCTTATCTCTTCTTTTTTTTTATATTGGCCTTCTAACTTACTCAGTTGTGCATGCACGCACATGGAAGCATTTAAGGGTGCTAGAGACCTGGAACATATCTGCATCAGATGATTATTTCTCTGTCCAGCTGTACCCCCTTTCCATAAACATGACTACAAAGGTGTTTTAAGGATCACTCAGACCATCTCAGAGTCTACATATTATTGGAAACACACAGTACTGTTTCTCTGACACATGGTCTCAACATGCTTTATGATGAAGTGGTTTTCATAAAAACGATGATCCATAAAATGCATCTGAATACATTTATAAAGTAGAGTAATGAAATACATGACCTTGCTAAATCAGTTTTGTAAGAGCCCTGTTAAATTATTAACTAGTCTCTCAATACATTTACAAATAAGCTCTTACCTTGAAGCAGATATATTATTTAAATATAAATTGTAAATTACAGCAATTTAAAGAATTATTGCTTTAAGTCTTTTTTATTCTGTCAGATTATTATAAAGGCAGGCCTGCAGCTTTGGGTGTATACTGGACACAATCAGGCTAATGTGCCTAACATTTTAAGTTCTCTGGATAAATCCCATGTATCCCATTTGCTGTACTCAGCCTTTTTCTTACAATTACCATTGTTTGAAAGAAAAAAAGGACTTGGAATACTCAGCATATGTATTTGGCCTTCTTGCCTGAATAATAATAAAAAAAAATAGTGCAAAAGCCCCTGAAGTTGATGCCAAGAACTAAATAGCTAATACACCACAGTAGCACTAATTAAAGTAACACTGGCAAATTAACATGTGGTTCATTTTCTGGCTGTGCACTATTAAGGATTTAAGCACCTCTGCTGGCAGTTTGTATAGACGCACAGAAGAAAAACAGGTGATGCATTATTGTAACCAATATTGATCTCTACCAATTACTGCTTTGCATAAGGGGAGTTGACTCATGTCAAAATATGGGCCGCCAATGGGCCACCAGTGTGCAGACTTGCTAGAGATTTATTTCAGGAAATTAATAGCAATATATCAACAGGACAAATCATAAAACAAGTGAATGTCATTTCCATTGAAAGAGAAACTATAAGAGCACCAAGTTCATCACCCATCTCATTCACACATTTGTCCTTCTGGAAGGCATATTTCAAATCAAGCTGTTATCACAGGAATGAGTCTTATAATCTCAGCTTCCACCCTTAACAAAGCACAACAAATGATATTTCGCAAATGTGTTCAGCTGACTTTAATTCACAGTGAGTTTTTACCAAGTGCAGAACATTTCTGGACTATGAAAGGCTAAATCTGTTAAATCAGCGTATATAGGACCCAACACTGAAGATGCTTAGAATACAGACACAAAATAAAAGTGCTGGGCTCACTCTTTTTCTTTTTTTAATTTAAAGTAGGCTGTATAAGATTGGTGGCATAGTGTGGGTTAAAATACAACCATAGATTATGGAGGGAATTTTGCAGAAAATATTGGGATGAGTTTGTAAATGATGAGTCCTCTTTAGACAAATCATTAGCATATTGTAGAATAAAAAAGTGTTCAAAATATCTACAATACATAAACATAGTTTATTAATGCCTACATTGTATTTCATGTAGAGGATTTAAATAGTTACAAATAAAAATAATTATCCACATTAACCTTTTAAAGTATATATATAACAGTATTAGTCTACTGTGCATCCATAATGTGCACAACATGCAGCTTTATCGGAAATCTCCCAGCAAACGGTTTGAAGCTCTTATCTAGTTAAAACATATTTGCCATCTTTATCATGACAATCTAAGTGTATATGTCTAGACAGTATTGTGAGTTGACTAGCTTAAAGTTCTTGCTACCATAAACACCACTTTGTTGTTTAAATGTCCACATCTCTCAAAAGAGATACGCTGTTCAGTTTGAGGCCTTTTAATAGGCAGTAAGTTCTTCACATGGAAAGACTTTATTAAAATCTTTTAAACAAGAAAATATAGAATCTCTTTTCAGAGGGCATATTGATAAAGGTTGTATCACATCAAAATTAAAACTAACTTTTTTCCATTACTCAGTTTACAATTGCGTATTTCTTTTCGATTGTCTGGCCATGGCCTCAGAGGCTTAGAAATGCTCTTGGAAGTAACTTCTTGAAGGCTTTTTGCACAGTTTCATAAGCACTATTTTATATGTTTCAAAATTCATAAATGAAGAAGTAACTGCAAGTAGGCCTGTCTTTGACGCAGTGAAGTAAACAATAATACATCCAATATCATGTTTCACAATTTGTTTTGAGGTTTTCAACACAGAATGCTGTCTAATATGCAAGTGAGTGGACTGTTTCAAATCAGCACCACACACAGAAGATTTTCTTTAAAGAAAATTTTTTTATTTATAATAATTTGGGAGTCTAATTGTGGCATTCTGACTTCACACACATATATGTGTAACAAAAGGAACAAAGGAGTTATGATGACAGAGTCATGAACAAAATAAGTGCCATCTGTCAGTCTCAAAGGAGGTGCTAATCACCAGCACTGAGCCAGAATCCACTCATTCTAACTTTAGCAACATATGTGTGCTTTTAACTTTTTCATGGGACTGATCTATTTTTACAAATACATTTTCAAATTATGATAATACAGTCAATTTAATGTTTTGCTTTTTTTTTAAGTGTATCACCCTTATGTAATGTTTTATAGAAATTCCAAGTGTTTTCTTTTTAAGATATGTTAAAGCATACATTGTCCATGTTGCTTCCATATTTTCCACTAGAATTCACGTCTCAGTTATTGCTCTGAGAGACAATTTTGTAGTAAAATGAATGTGATGCAGTATGGTGAGACTGTTTCACTCGATTCAGCTTCTTTATGCTGGTTGTTGATTAGGTCAGCGTTTTACATTGTCTTTCTGTCCTTTCTATACTGTACATGGAAAATAATTTAGATTATCAGCAGTAATACAATCCTGCGATGCTTTCCTAAGCTACTCTCTTCTTTTGCCCTTGTCTGGTGTGAAAAACAGTAATATAGGCTTAGGTTGTCTTAAATGCCTTTTTGTCAGTTGTGTAGATAGGAAAGTGAATTTTGCTGTGGATTCTATAGATGTGCATAAACTGGCTGATGAAGAACCCAGAAAGTCTGTAAATGTCTAATAGCATGTGCTACAGGTTAATTTCTTTAGCGTTGGACTGTTGCTGTAGATAATCCTGCAGCTTTTATAAATAAAAAATCTCCTTTTTGATTACTGTGTGTATTTACCTCAAGTAAAGTATACTTCTTTGGTTTCTGAGAAATGTTTTCATTTGAAATGTATTAACAAAAGTTGACTTATGTTCCTTTCAAGAAGAAAGGACAGAAAGTACATGCCCCGTCCATGGACTGCACTGTCACCGCAACATATAGCCTCCATGGGAATAAATCAGAAATCATTGCAAAGGTGACTGTGAGAGTGCCGGGGGAGATAATCAGGGGTTGTGAAGCACTTTATGTTTTGCGGTGGGAAAATAAAAAAAAAATATATATATAAGATCGG
>JBAMHW010000017.1:4567484-4580712 GCA_037177495.1 Rhadinocentrus ornatus
GCCTAAGCAAGAGAAACACACGAAAGAAGAAAATAGACGAAAAAAAAAAAGAAAGAAAAAGAAACCTGTCGGCCCCCCCCCCCCTTTTTTTTTTTTTTTTTTTTTTTTTTTAGTTTTTTTTTTTAGTTTGCCTGATTTATCCATCCTCCACCATATTAATGTATTTTTGGGGTCGGCCTTGTAGAAAATACAATTTTCTTCATGTTTCATGAGTTTGTACCAGATGATTTGAGGTTTGCTGAATAATTTTTAGGTATTCCTCCTTCTTCACAATTCTGTTTATTTGATGCAATCTTTCAGTTGCATTGATAGTACCACTATCATGATTAACAGCTTGCAAACATGCATTGTTTTGGGGAATGAATGATTTACCTTTACACCACTTGGCAAAGCTATTCAATCTTTGCCTCCTCTGAGAATCACGGATCCCTCTAGAAGTCTTTTTTTGAGTGATCTGCAACCTATAGTTTACACCAAAATTCACACCATTGTGTTCAAGTTTGACAGTGATGTTTGAGAATGACTAGCAGCTCTTGGTTTTGGTGGCTCTGAACCAAAGTCCTTTCACCAGAGGGTAACAGTTATTCCAGGTCCTGGCAAACGGGGTGCATATCCCAATGATTTATACAACTGTTGAATTAATGGTTGATCTCAATTAGAAAATTATAGATAAATTTACACAAATGTGAAATGTGAGTAAACATGAAAAGAGGACAAATTCTAAGTATGGTCTCTTCTGGTGTTTTTGTCTGTTACTGTACTCAGGTGTGACAACGGTGCTTACCATGACTACAATTAACACCCACCTTCGGGAGACTCTCCCAAAGATTCCATATGTGAAAGCCATCGACGTCTACCTCATGGGCTGCTTTGTCTTTGTGTTCTTGGCCCTGCTTGAATATGCCTTTGTAAATTACGTGTTCTTTGGCCGGGGACCTGCGCAGCAGAAGAAAATCAATGAGAGGCTGAACAAAGTCAACAACGAGCGCACGAGATATGAGGAGAAGCGCCTGAGGGAACAGGTTTGCATCTTCTTCTGCTGTCTCACTTTTACTTCATTTTCTCTGTCAGTCAGAGTTCAAGTAGAAAACAACTATGTTATGCACATGAGTTTTCTATTTATTGTCATTTTTAGCTTAAAACACATATAATAGTCTCTGAAGTAATCTTTGACAAACATACTGATGCCAGAACAGCCCAATATGCATTCACCCACCATCATCCATCGCTTCTCCCTCAAGCACTGACTGCTCTTTATCGAACATAGGCTTTTTCATTGAGATAGCTATTCATCTAACTCAGCAGTGGTGTAAACATTCTCATTTCTTATTTAGATTGTTGTCTATGTTAATGCTTTATTCACTCTCACTCTGCTACCTTGTTTTTTAAGACATGTCCTTATATTAAATCAAGCAAAAAAAAAAAAATCAGAATTCAAGATAAGAACTAATTGGCTATTCAGACATTTGGCAATGGCAGTTGCTACAATGTTCAGACTGAATGAAAAACCACTGTATTTTTGCGAAAAGTACTAAATGCTATGCTTATTCAGAAGTTGTTCCTATTAACTCAATGTCTTTTGCATTGTGTAACTTTGAGAAGAATGTGCTTATCTGCCTGTGTTTTAGTCGTTTTAATGTTCTTTTCATTTTTCTTTCACATTGCAAGGACTCCATTTCCGTGCCGTTTCAAACCAACACCTTCAGGTCATTTACACAGCGAAGAAATCTGTATCTCGAGGAACAAAGAAAAGTTGGGGTACATGTATTTAGCAATCATATCAGCTGTAGGCCAACCCTCACTGTAAAGTCAGATGCTTATTACTATTCAAATTACTTGTCACTTTTTTTTGCAAGTGGAAAAGAAATTCGTAATAGAGATAAAGAAGCTCTTGTTATCTATTTCTGTTGCATGCAATAAATGACATTCCATTTCATCCCTGCATGTTGCTTATGCTGGACAGCTTGAGGGATGGGAGGGGGGATTAGTGTGTTCATTCTAAGGGGAGTTGGGATTGCCGCTCGGCATTTCAGCCCACCCTGACTCTCTGTGTCCTTTTCCACACAGGTGGATGCTTATGGAAATATCCTACTCACCACGTTGGACATGAACAATGAGGTGATGCCTTCTGATGTGGGGAGCAGTGTCAGTGACTCTCGTAATTCCGTCATGTCCTTTGACAGCTCCGGGGTCCAATTCAGGAAGCCCATGACGCCCCGAGATGGCTACAGCCACCACTCTCTGGACCGGAGCGCCATGCGGAGCCGCGCCAACTGTCGGCTACGACGACGCTCCTCCAAGCTCAAGTTAAAAATCCCAAACCTGTCAGATGTTAGCACCATTGACAAGTGGTCCCGGGTCATTTTCCCTATCACCTTTGGATTTTTCAACCTAATCTACTGGTTGTACTATGTGAATTGATGTGCATCCCACTAGGAATCATGGGCCATATTTTGAGAGCACATTAAATTGGCTTTGATACAGTTCAAAAATATGTATACACATATACAAGTAGAACATATGTATATGCATATTTATATATATTATATTTATATATAAACGTGTGAAATATGAAGGACCTTTTTGCTGTACAAAGTATTACTAGGATGACTTGAATGTTTAAGAATACTTGTGCGAGAAGAATTTCAAGGCTTTGAGTTTCTTTTCCCTACTGAAACAAACAAACGAGCAAACACAAGATCCCACCAGGGGCTTTTGGAACTAAAGACTGCATGATATTTTTGCTAAAAAAAAAAAAAAGAGAACAAAAAACAAGAAAAAAGAGAAAGTGAAAGCTCTTGAGTAAGAAAAGATGTCTCAGAGTCCCATTGACTTTTTATTGATACTTATTGTACTCAAAAATCCTCTTCTGCAGCTCATGAAATCAGTTGTGGCTTGTCTGATCAGGCATCAGCTGAGTGAGGTCCTTGGCACCCCCATCCCTACCTTGATTCCCTCCCCCCATCACGCCCCCCCATCCCCTACCTCTGCTGACCTAAACTCACCCACCCCTCCCCATAGCCTGCCATCACCCATGGATAACATGCACGGAAACCTCCGGTTCTACTATGTACAGCGATCTTGTTTGGATTATGTGTTGTTCCTTGGTTTTTTGAAGTGACACCGTTCTCTTTATCAGACATCAACTCTGGCCTAATGGTCTCCATTAAAGGGCCATATGGATGGGATGTTTGACCGCTGCATTCCCGACCAGAGTCAACGCAAACTTGTATTCCTTTCTCTTCTCATGTTATTTTTAGATACACATCTTTGGGGAGGGGGAAGGGCAGGGGTTGGGGTCTTTTTCATTATATTTAAAAACAAATACTGATTATTGTAGATATTATTTTGTCTTGAAAAAATACTGTGATTTCAGAGAGTGTCAGAACATGTTCTACAGCTAGGGCATTATGATATAAAAGAGATAAAGGTATGCATTGCTCATTTTGTTAAAAAAAAAAAAGTAATACATATTCTGTACATTTTATCATTCAGTATTCTCATTGAAGTATATTTGTGCTGTTTCTTTCTTCCTAATGGTTGATTCACACTCTCTTTAGATGCAGAGTTCATTGACGTCATTCCCTGTTTTGTGTTTGCTAAACGGAAATGGGGGATTGCTTTTGTTATCTGTTTGAAATTATTCCTCAGTGAAGATGTAAGAACATGTATATTCAAAAAGATCCTCCCACAGTTTGATCAGTTGTCATTAGGTATACAGTATTTCTTTGTTTGTTGAGCATTTTTTCTGTGTTGCAGTGTCTGAAGGCAAGATTATTTATTTGGGAAATTATTGGGGAGGAGGGTTAGGAGAAAAAGGATTGATATTTTGCACTCAGACATAACTGATGGCAACCCAAAACTGCTCCCAGTGGACAAGGCAACCTGATCAGGGAAAAACGCTGTGAGTTTTTTATAAGAAAAATGAGAAATAGCAATGAATTGAATGAAATGACGACCAAAAGGCTTATAATCTAAAGGCTATGTGTTATTATGTTGCTCCCAAAGATGCACACACACTGTGACTGATTAAATCTTGAGGAAATTAATTTTCTGTTTAATGTCTATTTATAAACTAAAAAATTAGACTGTATGATTGTGGTCATCAAAGATGTTACGTTTACACAATTTCAAGTAAATGAAACATGTAGTAAGGGCTTGATGGAGAGTGGACATTCTGGGAAAGATATGAAAGATTAAAATAAAACTTGGCAGTAAGGTGCATTTCAGCATCTTTCTGTGTGTCACATTTACAGTCAAATAGCAAAAACCTTAACAACCAAATTACCATGTGAGCTGCCTGGTCCCTGAGATAGAAAGGAAGAAAAGACATTAAAACTATCCTGTACACAAACACTAGAGAACAAGAAAAGGATGAAAGGGCTGCACAGCAATGAGATAAGGATTTAGTAGCAGAAGTACCAATTCATCATCCCAAATACCCACTTTCCTCTGGAGCAGAGGGTGTAGCATACATAAGATGTCTTCAGAAAGGAATACTGATCAGAAACCAATGTATCTTCTTAAGTCGAAGTGAAGTTTGTTCAGTGTCGTGGTCCAGGCATTGATGTAAGTTCCGTATTTCTTTTTGTTGAAATTACACATCGACATCATGGATTCTAGTAGCAAAAAAATAAAAATGAAAAAATTCATTTTGAAATATCCAGTAATACTTGAAAATATTCGGGTAGTATTTTAAACAATGGGAGCAAAGGGAGTTTTATTGTTTGCAGAGACTACAGGCTGTCTTTGACACAATCTGGCTAGGTTATTTATAATAAATTGGATTGTATGAATACTGATTGGATGACAATGGACTGGCTCAAATTCATTTGTCTGTAAAATGCCTCAGGATGACGTAATTGGAATTGGCACTGCACAAAAAAAACCTGAATTGAATTGTCTGATCAGGGAGTATGAAGTGTGTTGTCAAAACTAAACTTTTTGCCAAAGAATGCACATTTAACACTGTACAGTAAAATAATATTCAGATTTTTAGAATAAAAATTAATTAAAAGACAAAAGCAATGAACTTGAACACAGACAACTGTCACAGAAAACTAAAGAATAAAAATCAGTCCATAAATGTCCCTTGACCCTTAGTGGAGTCCAGTGGTGTACAGCTAAGAAAAAAGAAATTAGCTCTGTCGTCCTTTTATTCTTTTCATTCTTCTTCTCTCTTTAAATCTGGCACCTACACCACCTTGCCATCAGATGGGGCACAAAAGCTTTATAAAGCTTCTTTCACATATGCAGTAGTACTCCCCAACACCTGTGAACTGACTTTGATGTTGCCGTTCCCCTTTAACTCATGATAGACATCCCTGTGATATGTATGCTGCAATTGTAACTTCTGTCTACAGAAGTTGTCTCATGTGAAATGCTCAAATGACGTCAGTACTAGATGTGATTCTCTTTTTGCCAGTTGGTTGTTGCAAATCAGATGAAGAATCATTGGTATAACATATACTGTATGATAATAGATGTGGATAGTGGTCTCAGAGTTAGGGGTATTTCAGATGTGCACATTTAGATTCATGTCACAGGATTTTTTTCTTTAATTAATAAAAAGTTAGATAGCAGTGAATGCAAACTCACACAAAAATTGGAAGTGAGTATTCTTTAAATAATTTTTTCATATTTTCTTCCTGCACATTAACAGCTTGTCAAACTGTACAAACAGAATATGGTGGATCTTAATGAAGAGTTCAGTGAGACTCAGACTGTGAGGCCAGAGATGTTTTGTTTTTTTTTGTCCACCAAACAAGGACATTCTGTTGTGTTTTACTGAAAATCAAGGTCTTAATGAGATGCACTTAGAGAACACGTTTTGTAATCTAAACTAACTCATGTATCAAATTCTCATTCAGGTTTGCTTATTCCCAGAAATGAAGACAAACACACCTTTTCAGGTATCAGTCTTTAGAGGTAGTAGATCTTTAATGGCCTCCAAAGACATATGGTCGTGAAGCATTAGAAACAATATCCACCACTCATTTTTTGTCACATGTATTACCTGCTTTCCGGACATGAAATTATCCCAAAAGCTGTGAGGATCTCCTGTTTGAAACTTTTTCTTGAAGATATTTATTTATACAACAGAAAGAATACATTTCTTTTGACAAATGTGTTTAAAGAATAGAGGAGGGGAAAAAGGGTTGAACTGATTTCAATGTGAATTTTCTTGCCTCTAGTGTATATGTGTAATTACATGTGAATTGTACTGTAAATATAATATCTTTCACTTAATAGTTCTTAATGCATGAACAAAAACATGGCGGTTCGTAATACCAGCTAGCCTCACTGCTAATGGCATGGACAGCTTCTCAAGCATTGGCATACTTCTGCAAACGAAACCTAAAAAAAAGAAAAAAAAAGAAAGAAACACAAGAAATACAAGGTGCAGACTTAATAATGGAGAAGTCAATGCAAGTCCTCACAGTGATGGAGATTCTGGTGGCTCTGAGCTTTTACCAGCTCATCTGTTTGCTCCAGATCAAGGCTAACGCTAATGCTAATGCTGACAAACATGCTTGGAAATTGCTGTATGTCTTGGTACACTGTCTGCAAATTGAAATTTGTAGTTCTGTGGTAGTGCTTTCCCATTTATCTATTCGATCTGATTTAGGCTTTACTGGAGATTTTAGCACAGCAACCTTCTGCATTTACCTCAGTTGTTAATTAATCACCCAGTCATTCATGAGTCCACTTACAACATAAAGGGCATGATCGGCTAGCTGGCTTATAGAGGCTAGAGGAGCAGGGTTGCCTTAGTAGGGCGAGTGGGATGTCTTTTTCCTGTTCCTCAATAAGACAGTCACGAGTGCCCTTGAGCAAGGCACTTAGCCCATTGCCCAAGCACAGATGCTCAGCTGCAGATGTCTGTGCTGGATTGTAGCAAACCTTTTAGTTATGGGAGGGTATGGTTAGCAAACTGCACCCTAGGGACTGAAAAGTTCCACAAAAGTCACATGATACTGATAAAGTCTAACTTATAGTTAGATGTTAATAGTTGTGGCATTAAACTCTTTGTGTTTAATAAAGTGGGCCCATGTTTCTTTTGATGTATATGAACAGCACTAAAAAAACATGCCAGTTGACATTTTGCCCTAATGGCCAGCTGCTATCCAATATAGGTTAATATATATATATATATATATATATATATATATATATAAACATAAATTGTGTAGTTTTCTGTGACACTAGCCTTCACATTTTATCTGACTGACATAAAAGATTAAATCCCAACCATGCAGTCAAATCTCATCCAACTAAAACACTTGAAAAAAGACTCCTCACTGCTGGAAGAACTTTTGTTGGTTTAGCCATTATTTTGTATGTACCTTGTAGGTTTTGTTTTGCATGACCTGAGTTTTAAATGGTTTTATTTTCATTTATTTTTATTCTGCACCATCTAGTTCATCTCCACAACCAGGAAAAGAAAGACCCAGTGTTTACATGCTCAAATTGCACTTGTTTTACAGCCAGCTCTATAAATCTTGTGAAATAAACTGTTCGTAAAGCTGGAGGACACATGTAACAATGGAACATATATTGTGTGATTCATGGGAATCATGATTATGTACTTCTACAAAATGTATTTACTGTAAATCACGCAATTCGGGATAGATGCACTAAGTGCATGCTGTAGTTTTATCAGGTTCAGCATAAGCATTAACTTCAAACGCCCTTCAACTACAAAGGATGTAAAGGATGCTCACCAGTAGCATCTGAACGTATAAGCCATGTGATTGCACAGTGAGTGGGTGTTCCCTGTATTTTCTCTTTGATAAGTTGCCTCTGGTTATGGCCTGTTGTCAATTACTGGATGAGGGTAACTTGCAAGACGCTGTGCTGATTCCTGGTTACACATCAGTATACTATACCTCCCTCTTTGTGAGACCCTACCAGAGAGACTATCTCATGTTTAACCAATAGGTTTAAAAAAAAAAAAAAGAAAAAAAAGAAGGACAAAAAAAAGAAAAAGATTTTTCAACACTTCAAATTATTTGGCAATGAAAAGAAAGACGCCCACAAGATCAACAGCTCGTTTATTTTTCAGTAAGAATTAGTAAATTATTTGATTCATTTTTGTGTTCATTTCTGAGTTATTGTATTCGTTGCATTTGTTATGGATTGTTATTCTTACTGTTGTTGTTGTTTTATCATAAGAAGGAAATGTAAATCACTGGATATACTGGCACTGGAAGAAAAATGCATTTGGTTTTTGTACTGTAATTGTTTTGTTCACATTGGGCGCTTATTTGATTCAGTTGTTTAATAAGATGTTTGATTTTATTTGGAGTATCCGTACTCATGGAATCAACATTTGTGTAGTATGAAGTTTTTTTTTCTTTCTTTTTGTCAGTGCAATTTATTGTTATAGTGTCAATCAGCTTTTTTAGGTGTTTGAACAAATGTGGTTTTTACAAATACAAAGTGTTCAAGTATGTGGTATAAAAAAGGGTTATCATTCAAACAACCAACTTTTTACAAATAAAGGCTTATACAGTAAAGAAAACTAATGTCTTTTCATTTGCCCTTTGTGGACTAATATACAGCCTTTTTGTTTCATTTTCACTTTTTATCAGTTTAGTTTCCTATATTAGTCCTCAAAAGGTAAATAGCATAAAATGTTGCAAAATAAAAGGATAAAATCAAGTATTTATTTATCATTGCTATTCCAGGTTGTTGTCAGAGCTCTCACCTTTCAGTTGGTGTCTTGCTTTTGATAAGGGACTGCTGGACCTGAAAACAGTCCAAAAACTAAATTTAAGAAGAATTAAGACTGTCTTCTTTTAATTTGATTACAAAACATTGCGCTTTTATGAGAATATACCTCCTTTCATACCCTATTTCCTGAATAAAGACGCAAAGTGAATCCTGCTGACAGCTGTTATATTTGCCCCTTTTTTCAATTTAGGGACTTTTTGTCTATACTGTAGTGCAGAAAAGACCTGTTTGGGGCAGTCTGTATCTTCAGCATCTTCAAAGCACTTGGTTAGGTCAGACAGATGAAAATCTTTGCTTGAACTTTTTGCCCTCTGGCTGAGGACATGATTCTATATATGGGTGCACATTTGGATTTATTAAATTTTTTTTTTTCCTGTCTTGTTATGTTCAGGAACCATAACAAATGGTTAGGTGGTGAAGGTGAAGGCGAAGAGAACAGCCTCTTAATCTACCTGCACCTGGCGTAGAGAGAACATGAATTATGTAGTTTTTAGTTCATAATGACCAGCTTATGGATTTTGGTGATCAATGACTTTCAAAGCTTTGAGGGGCCTATAGGTGCCACCACTTCCATGGTTTTGAGGGCCCAACGACATTATAAATAGTGGTCGGTGGATTGATCCAAATATCGATAACATTTATTCCAACATTGGCACCAATATCAATCAACACTAGTGTGATGACAGAAACTTTAATGTAAGGGTTGAAAACTGTCTGAATCTTCATAAATAAGGAAGATAGTGTTTTTTTGGTAGATTCGGTTCACTGCTGTGACATGGCATCACTATGTCAATAATCAGTTTCTCTTGCTGAGATAATGCCAAATTCGGATTTTCAAAATGCCACCAGTAATAACTTTGTTTCTGGACACCCAATTATAAAAAAAATTAAATGTAAGGCTTAAACTATCACAGATTTCATGTGGTTTTGCTGGATTCGGTTCACCTCAGTGGCAAGGCACAAACGTATCCAAAATCAGCTTCTCTCTCTGAGATAATACCAAATTTGGATTTTTATGGTGTGAGTAATAACTTTGTTTATGCATTAATGTGTTTAAAAAGTGAATGCATTAACTCTATAGATTTGAATAACACGTAAATTTGACCTCCCTATTAATTATTGCTACCCATACAAAATGTTGCAGTATCGCCCACTCCAGATTATAAGCACACCTTGTGGTTAGAAAAATGTAAACTTTTCAAAATTAGCTGATAGGGCATTCATACAGTATTTACAATGGTTTTCATTCTTTGTTGTGCTGTTAAAGGTTTGTTTACATCGTCAGTGTTTTCAGTCATTTCCACAAGCGAGCAAGCGGGAGTACTATACTTGAGGCTGCTGTATTGTATTTGTTTTTTTATTTGAAACCGATTTCCTCGAAAATACTGCCCCATGTGTTTGTTCATGCAGTACAAAACAGCTCATATTTAGGCTGGAATAATTTGCAACCTCTTGTGGTCATAAGAGCAACTGCATCTGGATTGTTAAAATACCATTTTTGAATGTTTAATCACATCATAAAGATGATAATTTTCCCTTTTAACAAAGATTATTTTGTAAACCTATCCATTTAGATTTAGATTAGAACTAACCAAATGAAGTTTTGTGTAAGCTCACCCAGGAAGTGGCCGCATTTAACTGTAATGTGTAGTATTTACATGTAACCTAGGCGAATAGCAAAATGTCGTTCAGAACTGAGACAGTTATCATGTAAAAAGAAAACTAGATCTAAATATGATTATTTTGTAACTTTAAACAAGTCTTTTTAATTTCTGTCAAACCAGGATGAAATTAAAGTGTTTTACTAAAGCTTTGTCAGGCTCGTATCATAATTGACTGCAACAAGTAAAGAACCTGCTTTCATAAATGTTCTTGAACTTGCATCAAAGATCAGCATTTGAAGGATTGCACACAACTGTTCAATCCAACAACGTGACTCCTACCTTTTTAGAAGGATTTTGTGGGTTCTCAAAGGAACACCTTATTACATAAAAATATTCGTACAAGTTGTATTTCCTTCTTGCTTATTTTGGAGTGCCAAAAATTGCAGGACATCATAATAACTATTATAACATCATAATAGCTATTGATAATCAGCCTATATAATCTTATCACTTGAAGAACCTGTTGTGAGATAGATTCTTGCAGCCCATGACTCTGGACAGACATAGCTACTCAGAAAATGGATGGATGGTTGTTCTTTACAGTTCCTAATGATAAGTAATCATGTACTTTATATGAGCAAAAAACATACTGATTTTACCTTTAAGTCTTTAGCTAGCATTGTCTTTGATGACTTGGATTAATTCTCAGTTTCAGGCAAATTCCTTTGCGTTAACAGGACCAAAGGTCTTTCGTGTTAAGTGTGCATGCATACACATTACATGCACACTGCTTTGTGTGGATTTAAAACACACAATGATGTAGGAATGCAATGGGACTAAGGTCTACAGCCATATGCTTGCAGCAGGGTCAGAGAGACTGCTCTTGCAAAGAGCAGTGCTTTAGGGTAAAAGTTAGCATTCTTAGATTTGCTATGCTAACATGCTCATGCTTTGCAAGTATAATTTTCACTATGCTCACAATTTTTATTTTGTAAGTTATCCTCTTACCATCAGCTACTTGGCACTAAACACATGGTTGAGCTGAGGTTAAGAGAAAAAGGCATCATCATAAAATTGTCATGATCTCACGGATTTAAAGAATAGCAAAAAGAAAAATCAGTTGTTGCAAACAAAAAGCCTTAAGTGGTGGTCATGAACTTTAAAGTGTGTAAGTATTACTGACATCTAGTAGTAAAGATGGGCATAAAAAGTCCTTCAAATGCCAATGTATGGTGGCCATCAGTGACCAAAAATATTCCAGATATAAATATGTTTTCATCTGAGAGTTGATCATCTGAGGACAGGTGCAGCGATGACTACACTGCATGACATATTCTGTACATGTGTACTGTCTTTTTCTATGGTCTTTTTAAACTGTTACTTATAGCTCTAGTACCAATCAAACAAAGCAGATACTGCAGATTTAAAGCTCAAGGGGTTCTGACTTCATACACAAAGTTGTTTGTCCATTCAGAGACAGCATAGTTAAAATGTTAGCACAAATATTGCAGTTGCCGTCTACTGTATGTGTCATGTCTGGCGGGTGGTGGTGAGGACCCAAATGCAGGCAGTATCAGGCAGGAGACAAAAAGGTTTATTCTTAAACAACGCAGGACAGGGATCCACACACAACAGGGAGTAAACCAAATACATACACAAACAAGAATCTGACAACCACAACCGAAACCAAGGGACATATATACACAGGAAAACTAATTGGGAACAGGTGAAGACAATCTAAAATCAAACCAAGTGAACTAATGAGCCAGGGACAGAAAACACAGCACATAAAAGGGAAAACTTAAACATGACAAAACCCAGTACTATAAACCAAAACTCTCAATCATGTTTACCAGACATAAACCCTGAAAACACTAAACTATAAACCCAGATGAAAATATAACAAAGCAAGGAACAGATCAAATCCCAACACACAAGGAATAAAGTGGTGAAACATGACATTATGTGGGCCCACAGTAAGTAGATATAAATGGCTCATTCTAAGGGAATAAAAAACATAATGTTTTGGTTGGGTGATTAGACACCAATAGAAACACAGGTTTTTTTGACAAGAAATAAACATATTTTGTCACTGACCTTTGGTTTTGTTACACACTGTTAAGGCCCTTATGCAGCACAGAATTAATAACAGACATGATGTCAACATGAGACGAGATGAGAATCAGTCAGTGGACACAGTTTATTGCTGCATCCACAATAGCTAATTAAAATATTATCATATAAGAGGAATGAAGTTCCAGAAACACTGCAACCTGAAAAATCATTTTGGAACTCGTGAATGCTGCTTTATTTAGTTTAATTTAGTTTAACTTTCATACTACATTCTCCACATATGCATTGTGGCTCCGTGGGTGCTAAACTGGCTTACCTGCAGTCCGGATACAATTTGAATGAAAACTCCAACAGCATTCTAGAAAATATCACAACGTATTCCATGTGGTGTTTTAACAAGCTGTTGATGTCATTCACATGCACACGTAACCACTTGTTAAACTTAAGGTTTCAAGTAGAAAAGCAGCTGTTAGCCTAACTCAAACATGCAAAACAGCCTCCAACCAGCCATTAAAATAATAGCTACAGTCTACCTCGTGCTTTTTTCCCCAGTTCCCCTTTTATTCTGCTCCATAGCATTTTTTTAACTGTAGCTATTTTGCTACAAAGAATGCACAGGGGTGTGAAAAGGCAAACAGCTGCACTGTTAAGAAGACAGTCATTTTCTAAATATCCATGGTGTAAAGAAGACAACATAAATTAGTAAGTTTAACCCAGCACGTGTAGTCAGAAAATCTAGTAGGTAGATAGATAGATAGATAGATAGATAGATAGATAGATAGATAGATAGATAGATAGATAGATAGATAGATAGA
>JBAMHW010000017.1:4580822-4616335 GCA_037177495.1 Rhadinocentrus ornatus
GATAGATAGATAGATAGATAGATAGATAGATAGATAGATAGATAGATAGATAGATAGATAGATAGATAGATAGATGGCCACATCCACCATGCACACTTATTCTATTTATGTGTGAAGTCCCTCTCCCTTCTTGAGAAATGTCAAATAACTAGAGTTAATGTTTTCAATCTTTATTTAAAAATTTTTGATATGTGTCAAAAATGTACCTCTTAATTCATGCCAGAACCTGTATAAATAAAACAGACTTATCTGAGACAAACCTTAGGACCAGCACCACTGAGACATAATCAATTAACAAAAAATGTATATAACATTACAGCAGGGGCGTGATGGTGGAAATGATGATAAATGTAGTTTAATAGTGTTGTTTATTGTCAATCTTTGCAAGTCTTAGCTTACATTATTATTTGAGCCTTTTGCTGCTTTTTATTCATATCTGACTGCATTTCATTTACCGTGTTAGTAAAAACACAAGAAAAAGTGACCTTCAAGTTTCCTTTTAACATTCCTGCAATTGAGCCGACCATTTTTTTGTAGTTACAGATGTGTTATAATTCTTCGTGGTTGGCGTCCACTGCTAGCTGTGCCCTGTGTAATGATCTTCTGCTGACTTGTCCTCCCTAAGATACGATGCAGATTTAATGCACAGGTTTGTCTTTCCTAATTGATTTCTTTTAATTTACTCTCAGTCCTTTCCTCTCCCCAGCCACTTCATCTACTGATTATACCACTAACTGAGTTCACCTTGAGAGGAGTGAACGTATATAAATATTATGTCGAACATGCAATGATGTTGAGAAATCACTTTTATTAAGTCTAGATTAACATATAACCTGTTCCAGTTCATTAGTGTGTACTTTTGTCCTTTAGGGAAAAAGTGACAAATATTTAGTGGGGATACAGTCTTAAACAGTCTCTGCAGGAGAAGTTCATAAGAATTTTTCTGTATTTTCATTTTTTATTCAATGCATAGGTGCATAGCTGCATTTGAGTACATAACTTTGCTGAGAGGACGGATTCAGAGCAGGTGAAGTAGCTCAGCAAAATGTGCTTCCCATTTCTGTGTTCTATTGTCAGCACTCCATATAAAAACATAAAATATTGAAAGGGTGCATTAACATGGGTCGGGAATTGATGGCCACTCCAGTGTATAGGGTGAGAGGGTGGGATAAGAAAGTGGTCAAAAAGCACTGGGTGCTTCAGCTTTTTAGTGTAGAAAGCTGGCTTGTACTTTTTGCAAGCTGGCAAGCCAACTATAAATTAAATTAAATTGTTCTGTTGATTTTAAACTGTATTGCATTTAGTGTCACTATTATGGCCATCTGGTACTTAAACTATTAAACTCATGGTAAAGTTCCCATGAAACTTCCAGCTTAGTGATAATTTTCTTATATATGCTGATGTGTTTTGTGAGGAAACAGAAATGTTAGCGACTGGCTCCCTGCTAAAAAGCCCAGTACACTCTTACTAGTCTGCCCCAGAAGGTGAAAAAAAAAAGTTAAATCCATTTTTGAATGCATGATAAATATTTTTTAATCTTTCCCATGTTGTTCATGCTTTGGTCAGTACATAAAATATCTTAAGGTTTTGTACATGCTCACCGTTCACCCCTCAGTTTCATTGTTCCAATAGATATAAATATAAGGCAATTTTTCATCAAGATACTGAGAAAAGGATTACATATATTAAAATGAACCATGAACATTTAAACATGGAAGTTAAATTCATGGGGGTTTAAACAAAAACTGCGATAAAGGTCACAACTGTGGTGCTATTGAGCCAGGAAATAGATGGAGTATCTTCTGTCACTGGTTGTAATTTTCTTGGATTTCCAGGACAGATATAGTCCCATAGGCTCATCAAATATTCAGTCAATAAACAATTACCGTACATCTGTTAGCATTTTATGCCAAACAAGGGTCACAAATACTTCAAGCATCATGTCTGATAGCATCGTTTCCATTTCCTTTACTTCTACAGCATGTTTAATAGCATTGCATTGGTTCTTGTTTGAGGCTTTTAAAAGAGAGTCAAGAGATGAAGAAGAGTGGAAACATAATGTGTCTAATAAAATATTAAAGCCTATCTCTTTTATGCAGTTTGGCCATGAGTGAACCACTAAATCCAACCCATTTATAATCATAGCCTTTCAGAAAAAAGAAAGGTTACTGTAAGGATGGGGTTATTGAGGGTGAGATTACAGGTGCAACTCAAACATTGTATATTAGGCTGTGACTACACCTTACAAAGTGTGCAAACATGCCATTTGCTCTAAAGTAAATTTTTACAGTTAATTGATACTGTGTGGCTAGTGTCAGCTTTGCTTGAGCTCGTGATTGCTGTCTGGCATTAGCATCAGTCCGAGAATAACCATCAGCATTCAACAATATCCCCTTTAAGACATCCCAAGACCTCTTTTCCTGGTATTCTATTTTAAACTTAAGGAAAGAACTCTTTGAATCACTTTGAGGTTAGTATGGAAAACAATAAGTAAAAGACATAAAATTATACTTTCTAGCTATTCTGAACAGCCTGCTTTCTAATTTTTTTGGCATTTCCTCCTGTTGTTAAAGGACAGAGTTTTAATGATAAAAAAAAATACCATTAGACAAAATGGATATGGGAACATGATGGGTCGAAGGAAAGTATAATATTTTCTGGGCCAGTCAGTCAGGGTCATCTGCGTGGCTGCTCTTTTTTTTACTGCCACCACTTATAGCCTAAGTGCAATACTGACAGGCTGTCGATGAAACTATAAACTAATGCAAATGCACTCTCATCCTCTAGTTCTCTTCCTTAGACAATTTCTAATGGGTCACTTTCTGGTGGGACACGTTAAAATTCAAAGAAGATTAAATTAAAAGGAGATGTTGCCTCTGACTCCTTGAATCCTTTAGGTTTGTTTGCACTGTTGTATCAATCTTTGTGACGCAGTGTCTCCATGCCTGCATTTGATGGCAATGTAAGATGATTGTTCAGTGTCACTGCGTTTGGCTTTTAGCGCTAGGAAAAACAAATGCAAAGGAGACCTTTGCATGAGCAGTAGTCAGATGATGTTTCACTACAGTCTTTCTGCAGTTGTGTGTTCTTGTTCTCGCATATGATTTGATTTTGTATACTCACTATTTTTATAAGTGCTTGATATTTTTATGTTTGCTTGGTAGCTGTAGGGATGCTATGTGAAGTCATGCTAAATGCCTGGCCTATTTTTTTTCCAAGTGGGAGAGGAGGGTGAGGATGAATGAGGCTGAATCCGGAGAGTGGCGCTCATGGCTCTGTTTCCAACGGCTGCATCAAGCTCCCTGCACCCCCTGAACACGCACACACAGAGGAATGCTGCACATATAACAGACTGGCCTGCCATCTGCTGACTAATGTCTGAGCTGCATTCCTGCCATTCCTAATCCTAAGAAACAAATAAAAAAATAAAAAAACATTTTTCAATTGTGCTTTCAGCAAATACTCCAATCAATACACAAAACAACCACTTATGCAGACAGATCAGTCAAAAAGCAAAGGAAACTGGCAGACTTGAAATGTTCACCCTCTCTTTCTCTCTCTTTCTTAGCTTAGCTTCATTCCATGTCTCAGGCTGCCAGCAGGGAAACACTAGTCATGGTGGGTGAATGATAGTGATGTGCCATGCGCGAAAGAGCCGGCTCTGAGAGCCGATGCTTGGTAGTGAATTAGAAGAGCCAGCCCCCATCGAGTGAGAGCCGGCTCCTGGTTTTTTTTTTTACTTTTACGGAGTGCTAAGCTCTCAGTGCTCAGCCCCAACTCTGCCCACAGCACTACTTTGTTTGGATTGACCTGCATGGACAGGCGGCCAATCACATGTGAGGATATAGGATCATATTATGTGGAAACAGAGAGGTGTGGGGGAGTAGATGGCATTACATTGTGTGAGACAGCAGACAGTGGTGAGGAGAGTAAGTGAGTAAGTGCATCATGTCATCAAACCCTTATCACACAGAGGAGAAACCGGATCAGTCCATCCAAGAATCATATCTTATTTTTCTGAATGCCAACCTGCACTGAGGACATTAATGCTGCTTTCTTCAGTTTGGTTCTCGTTCTGTTTTGTGGATTTGTTTGCTGTTTTTTGTAAATTTGTGCAATATAATATTTTTGTTGAAATAGTAAACAAAAGTAAGTGGTTTTGTATCAGATTAAATGCTTAAAAGGAGGCAAATTTAAGGCTTCTTGTAAAAATGCTGAACACAAACGGGTTTTCAAACACAATTCATTAATTTTTGCGAAGTTAAAGTAAATTATGGGGCTAAAAAAGGTGCTACATTAAGAGCCGTTCGGGAGCCAAAAGAGCCAGCTCTTCTTCGGGAGCCGAGCAAAAAGCTCTCTGTAAAGAGTTGAACATCCCGACACTAGTGAATGAATAAGTCTGTATGGAGGTGTTACAACAAGTCATTGTTAACTCATGGTTTGTATGTTGAGTTTCAAAGATGACTGCTATGATTGTAGTTCATTGTTGGACATATTTTAATCTCTTAATATAAATGTTAAATGACTTAACATTGTATGACACTGGAACCTGTTGAACAACTTGAATAGGACATAGTTCCCGGGATTAAACAATTTAGCAACTTTCGTTTTACTGTACAAATGTTTAGATAATGTTGCATGGAGAACTCATCATAAGCCCTTTGCTCAGAGTCAGAGAAACTGATGAAGCACTATTGTGATTGGAATATGACTAAGAGCACAATATGATAAAATGAAAAGGTAAATCAATCAGTGATGTCAACAAACTGCAGTATAATCTGTAAATATAGCTACATGCAAGTTTAATGTGCAATAGCATGTTTCTTTCTTGGTACAGGCAATAATGGACTCTAAAATGTTGCAACCACAAAGGCAAGCCCTTTAGATTTTAATGGGTTTCTTGTTTTTTTAAATGACTCAACAACTGAAAAATGGATTGTCTTTTTAAAAGGAAAAATAAAATATGCCCATGGTGTCAAGCAGTTGGATGCTAAATTGCTGGTGATAGCATGTATAGAGCATTGCTGTGCTGCCTCAGTGTTGTCAACATGACTGTCTTAACATAAGTAAACACCTACCAAGCAATTTACTTTAGTTTCAGTGTTCAAATACAGTTTACAGGTGTAACATTAAGCATAAACATGGCTTTAAGTTGTTTAAATACATTTCTTACACCAACTCGACAAGTTAAAGAAAAAGTCATTTGTACCCTGCTGAACCCTATGTCACCTGGTTCCATTCACATTGTTACACTAAAACACATCATTGGCTGTCCTCAATGATTTTTGTCGATATAAATTCATATTTTTGATGTGGAAGCAAATATCACAAGTAGAGCAATAAGAGATCAAACCATGCATAGATATTCAGGTAAATTGTACAGTGCAGTCTCACAGTGCATGTCAATTTTAATTCTTCAAATCTTTTTTTAGGCTGTTTTTGGAATTTGATAATAAAATTATGGATGGTTAAAGTATTTATTGTGTTTATGCTTAGTTTATACCAGCATAGTAAAAAAAAATATATACCAGAAGTGAGCACTTTTAAAACTCCTATTGATTCCTATGTTTGTTTGTTTTTTTCTTCTGGCTTTATGGAACGGCTCCTGGACTTCTATGAACTGGCCATGAGTCACGCTGTTGCATTCATTTAACAACTGGCCCCTTGTTGTGTCAGTGAAGAGTGCTGCCCAAACACACAGCTGCCAACACATGTTGTTTTGATCATACAAAGTCTGGAGACACCGAGGTCGTCTCACTTCCCAACTTACACCTGCCATCTAGATAATGAGCTCTGCATGCCTCCCTCCATTTTCCATTTCCCACACAATCCCACCTCCAATACTCCCTCACCTTTCCAGTCACCCCTGATCAACATTTTTCACATTGTTAATCACTTTTGTCAGCATCTGGTAATTACAGACAATTAATCATGTGTGATTCACTGTCTGTCTCCATCAGTGTTGTGCTTGATGCTGTGTGAGAAAAAATGACAAAGGTGAAACTGCATTTGTTAGGTATGCTGCAGCACCAGGGAGTGAACTCCCTAGCGATAAGTAGCATGTTGCAGTGCTTTGGCTTACACTTCCTTAGGGCGAGCGATAAAGGCCAGGTGGAGATTAAATTGCATTAATTCCTGCGCCAGAAGCTTTGACCCAGAATGACTTACAAGACAAGGAGGATGAGCCATCGTGAAACTACTGCCAAAGTACCGAAAAATGAATTAACCATCAGTGACACAACACAGTGTAGTCCCATAGTAACCTACCACGTAAAGTCGACTCAAACACACATACATGCATGCACTGATTTTAACTCCATTTGCTTTAAATTAGAAAAGCAATTTGCTTTTACAAATGACTTCTCCCCCCCAGCTAAAGTGCTAGTTTGAGGGAAAAAAACAACAGCCTACACATCATTTGAAAACACCCAATCTGAAAAATATGTTCATTATCAGTCAGTCCATTACTGAGATCACTTTAACCTCATCTATGATACTGTACTGCATTTATTCTATTCTATATATCTGTGCAGCTTGTGAGACTCAGCAGTGAGACAGTAAAATAGAAAGGGTCATATGTTTGTTAAGCTATCAGCAAGGATTGTTGGATCTTAAAAGTTGTACTTATGTAGTGCTTTTATCCAAAGCTCTTTACAGTATACGTCACATTCACCCATTCACATACACATTCACGCACTGATGGCGGAAGCTGCCATGCAAGGCGCTCAGGAGCAATTACAGGTTCGGTGTCTTGCCAAAAGACACCTCGACATGAACTTGACTTGCAACCCTCAGGCTACAAGACGACAGCTCTACCTTGCTGAGCCACACTGCCCCTACATACAATCGTTTACTGTTGTTAAAAACTTTTAAGTAGGATATTATTGTTATTTGGATAACTTTGATTCATTGATCCAAGAAACATTGGGTAGCATTTCAAGGTGGATTTGAGGAAGAAAATATGGTAAAACCTCAAATTTGATCAAATAATAGTATCTTTTTAGTCAGGGCTAATTTTTATATTTATATGTTGCACCTGATGTGTTCAACTGTTACAGTGATAATGTAGATAAAGTAGCCAAAGGCTACCTATTAAGACTTTCAGCATTGGTGTCATTAGCTTGATATTACAACTAAAAAAACGGATTAATATTGAAAATTGGAGGTAATTTACTCCACTTAATTGTTTGCCATTGCTTTTGCCCAGAGATTTAGAAATGTACTAAATTCAGTTATTGAATAAAATCAGTCTGTTTTTTTAATGATATATATATATATATATATATATATATAATCATATTAATATAAGATTAGTCCTTGATCTGATTGATTATTGTGATCTGAGATTTGTTTTTATTCTTTTTCTGGGTTTCTACAAAGCTTTCGACACATCCCTTTGTTTTGTTTTTTATAGTATAGAGAAATTAGGCTGAAAATTTTTCTGCTCTAACCCTAAATGCAAATAGAAATGGTTGTGTAAAATTAAGCAATGTTACGACATGGAAGATTCCAGAGGAATTTGTCAGGGCTGCCCTGTCTCTGTTTATCTTTTCCTTGTCATGGGACAGGCTTTCTGTCATTACTTAAAATCCATCAATATTAAAGGGAAAAATATTGCTGAGAGGAATTTACTATTGAGCTTGGCCGATGAGAACTTTATTCTTAAGAAATGCTGCACAGGTACAGCAGGCTGTTGATGTTACAACTAAATTCTCCAAAACTTTGGGTTTCTGTTTGAACCTTAATAAGTGTGTTCCGTTTCCCTTAAAAAATTGTGCTCTGACTTCTAGTAGTAATATATCTGTCAAATCTAAAGTAAATTATTTAGGTATAACTATTTCTACAGACCGACTCGACCAATTAAAATTAAAAAGGCTGAGAATAAGTTTAATATTTGGTTACAGAAAGACTTGTCCTCAAAGGGTCGAGTTCTTTTGCCCCAATCTGAAGGTATTTCCAGGCTTGGAAACCTCCAAAACAACTGATCAGTTATTATAACATTTTCTAAGGAAGATTTGTTAGCTTTACATTAGCAATAGCTGTAAAAATTTGTGGAAAGTAGATTTTTTTCCACTTTCAATAATGTTTTTAAGGTGCAGTTTTTAAGAAATCACTCCTCTATGTGGAATTACATTCCTAAATGTGTTTTTGACTCAATTTGAGGAATTTCTTTCTTACTAACGTGCAACTACAAAGTAAATAAGCTTCCAATTAAATTTAGCATTTTTCTTATGCAAAGCTTAGAAGTGATGAAACTCATTTATAAACACACATTTTCTCCACATGGGTACTACATCTAGAATAATGGGGAAAAGTTACATAAAAATAAGAGCATTTTTACAAAGAAGTTGTTTGACAATTGGTGTCTCCAAATTTATGAGTTTCAATAAGTTTGTATCTTACTTTAATTTTCCTGTCCCAGAAGAAGTCTATGCTATGGTAATGAAGGCTATCTCTGTTGAAATAGTGTTGCTTCTTAAAATCTCATCAGGCTGATGCTGTTTTGATTAATCCCAGTGATACTGTTTGTGGGAAAATTAGTTTTTCCTTATCTTATAAGAAATATAACAAAGCTAATTTGTTTTTGTTTTTTTAAACCTGTCCTGTCCAGCATCATAGCAAGCAGAATGATAGTCTGGTTGCTATATTGTGCCGAACAAATTTGCTTTGCCAGGGGGAGACTTATGGGTATAAGGCTAATGATCTTGCTCTATTGTTTTAAGTAGCTGGGCATGATTTAGCTTTGTTAGTTCTAATAACCTGGCTAATTTGCTTCTGAATGATATTGTTACTAAATATTGGAATAAATTTGTTAAGGATGTACCCTGAACTCAAGTTTGGATGTTGCCACATAAATATTTTATATATAATAAAAATAAGGAGGTGTAATTTAAAACCATTTTTAAATTAATTTTACCCAGACAAACATTTTCTCAGAAAATTTAATAATGAAATTCATAATAATTGTACATTTTACTCTGTTTGTCCTAAAATAGTTCTTCATCTGTTTTGGCAAATAAACTGAAGAGTTGTTGGAAGATTTTTCATTGTCTTTTGAGCACATGGTTGTAAGATTTGTAAAATATGATTTAAAAAGAAAAGTAGAATGAAGTGTATTTTTTTACAATTTATTGATTATTATGGCCAAATTCGGCTTGCACATTCTCTTAGCAGAAGCCACTTATGTCACAAAAATGTTTATCCATCAAACAATTTACAACAAGAAAGCTGGTAAAACTATGACTATGTGTACAACACATAATTTGTGTCCTGCATGAGGTGAGTTTCTAATTTTTTTGTAATTGTTCTTTATTATGGTTATCATTTGGTTTTGTGTTTTTATGTCTTGTTTGCTCTTTGTTCTTTTCCATTTTTGATGTGTTTTCTTTTGTTGTTAAATTGGTTTCACTAAATTTGTTATTAATTTTATTACAAATATTGTATTTTGTTGTGTTCTGTATTAGTTAATAAAAAAAAGGTGTATTAGTTAATAAAAGTTGGAAAAAATAAAAATAAAAAATTCACTTAGTTACCAGGACAACCTGGTAGGCAAGCCTCAGTATCCTCAGTAGTTTCCATGGTTACTGCAGCAGTCTCCTCATTGTCAGTGTTGGAAATTAGAAGAGGACTGTGACTGCATCATTGTACTGCATGCAAAATATATATCAACGTCTCCTGCATGCTAACTGAAGTAAACCTTATTTTTTATGAAAATGCTTTGGAAGGCATTTTGGACACACGGGATGTGATGCATACTGTGAATATGAAGGGCTCCTCTCATGCTGATTAACATGGATTATGTTCTCCACTTACTCTTGCATGCAGTTATGACAATGAGCTGTGTGCCGTGAATAACAAATATATAACTCCCAGCAGAATGATCAATACCTTTTTTTGGTGTAAACGCAATTGCTGATAATTGCAGCGTAGTTTTAAGGATTTTTACCAAATCTGTGGCAGCCACAAAGTGCACAGATCTGCTCTTGGCTCAGGAGCAGTGCTGCGAGGCCATTTCCAACATATCGTGACTCATGATGACTAATGGACAGACATGCAATGTCTTCTTAGTATAATACTAGGAAAAACGTTTTCATAAACCATGAAGGTTTATTCATATTTTATTGTCTTGTGTGCTTTTTTTATTCTTAGAAAGCGAATGAACTAAAACCATAGGAAAGACCTTTTATTTACAGGTGACTTTACAGTGGGAAAACAAAACGATCAGGCTGTCTAACCATGGTTGCATATACAAGAGAATAAATACAAGATACCCCAGAGAAAATCCCCATTTACACTTTGTTTATTCTGAAACATTTGTCTCTAAAGAACCAGCACAGTGACAACAGTTCATAAAAAATAAACAGAGAGGAGAGAGGATCCTCATAGACCTACTCGTCTGCTCTGGTCGGTGATTTGTTCGCTTAGATTAGAATCAGCCAGTGAGGTGTCGAGCAGACACTCAGTGGTGGGAGACAATTATTGATAGCACCTGGAGGGAGAAAGAGATGGGAATAGAAAATATGCACATAAATACACTGGAAAATAACAGAACTTGCCTTTGCAGCATTTGTTGTAAGACCATAGGGATATTTAGAGATGTCACTGCTTGAATATTTCTATTTCATTTTTTTCATTAAAAAATTTCATTGCTCAACATTTGACACATATAACCAGTTGTCACTTTTCATTTTATGATTTGACCTAAAAGCTTTGAAAATGCAATGCATTGCTAAAGATGTAACCTTCATGTTTTACCTGAGATCTTCTCCATGATCTGTTTGTAGTACATTCCCATTTAAAGTGCTTGGATAGTCTAAGTAAAATAAACAAATTAAGGAAAATTGAAAAAATAAAAAAACTTTTCAGAGAAGTCCTGTGATCCTTATTGTTCTGCACTACTAAATATAAAAATGTACATTTGTATTTACTGTATGTGAAACATGGAGCTATTGCTTGTGCAGTGATTGGAGCATTGTTCAGCTGTGTGCTGATCATGCTGGTCATGTTGTTCATCAGCCATATAATGAAAATACCCAAATACAAAGTCTGTAAGAGCAGTGGAAACATAGTATGTTGCATTTTATGGTCTAATTTGTTATCTAGAGAATTAAACAAAACCTCTCTTTGTCCACTAGAGGGAGTGCTCCCTTTGACTCAGGAAGCCCATGAAAATGTTCCCATAGCAACCAGCAAACATTATGGTGAAGAAGAGCAACAAGCATAAAAGGACACAACAGAGATGTTTAGACTGTAAACTCTCAGAGTATGATGAAGATAATCTTTATTTTAAGTTGTACTTGCTTTATGCTTCAGTGTTTTTTTTAAAGTTGTTCATTTTTAAAATGAAAAAAAGCACTTTCTTTAAACATTGTTTTAACAGCAGTTTTTTATTACTCTCATCAATATTTTTTGTTAGATAATGTCATTCCTATACAACAGTGCTACATCACACAGAGCTAATATTTTAATGAAGTATCTAGCAGCATAAATTATTTATCAACAATCAAGTAAGGATATCATACAAATGATCAATGTGACAAGTTGCTACTTCTCTGCAGAAATCAAAAGTAAAGTTGTACTACTATAAAGATATTGTTTAAATCACTACAACATGATTTGAAAACATTGTTGTATTTTATTACAAAGCCATAAACAAATAAAACTAAGACCTTTTCCGGATCTTTACAAGAGTCTAAAAACTTTTATTTAGTTCCATAAAGTGTATTTCTATAAATCTATAAACATGTAGCACCAACCCATTTTAAAGATTTTACACAGATTGTCTTTAGAAATTCAAAACATTCACAGAAACATTGCAGATTACAGTCTAAACTTATTCTAAGAAAAACAATCTTGGGTCATTGCTTTTAAATCAAATCAAATCAAATCAAGTTTATTTGTATAGCCCTATATCACAACAAAGTTGTCTCAGAGGACTTTACAGAAATCATCACCTTTATATGTATCTAGAGATTTATAATATATATACATCTAGAGATTTATATTTTTCATTCTGCACCAACATGCCGACTATAGTAATATCCCATTTTGGAAAAAGCAAACACATTAAACAGCTCTGTTTCTTTTGCCTTGACATTATAGGAAGTAACTTCGATGCCTCTTGTCAATGCTGAAATGAGGCACAAGGATTTGGTAACAGCAGATACCTGCAAGATCTTAGATATAGTAAAGTAGTAGAAAATATAAATATAAATGAGTTGCTATTTATCTTAATAGAGTTTAATGTTGAGTCTACAACAGCACTTTTATTTTAATAGTTTTCACATTTTACACATTTTAAAGGTTAGTTAAAAGGCAGTTAAAAAAAAAAAAGGCCGCTCAAATGATTCACAATTTGCTTTTATCATATGGCTATGGTATACATAAAAGACGGGTTGGAGGGTGGTTGTTCAGTCACATTTAAAGCGCCCCGTCTCTTTAAGTCAAGCTTCTTTCCCTTTAACTGAATATTATTATAGAAATAAACATATGGCTTGACGCTGCTGCAAGGAAACTATAATTTGGGGATCTTTTCACAGCAGGAGCTAGCCGACCCATGACCACAGAGGCTGCCAACTCATCACAGGTCGGGGTCCACACCACAGCCATAGGGCTGCAGTGCAGGACCCTCCGTAATCCAGATAAGGGCGATCACCACAGTTTTAAGGTAGAAAAAGTTACATAGTGCGACTTTAAGAGTGCCTAATTTTTATAAAATTGACATGTACAAGTTTTAAATAATTTTTTTACTTCATATGGAAACAATCAGAAAATAAGAAGCTTCAAATTGTTAAAAAAAAAAAAAGTTTAAAAATCCAGAAAAGTGACGTTTGATGATTTGCACAAAATCAGATCAATATTTAATTTACCAAATTATTGATGAATAAGTTAGCAATTAAGTTGTCAGCAAAAACATCTTAAGTATGTAAATGCTTGCAGATACTGTGAACTGTAAAATGAAGCCTTGAGTAACTTGAGATTGTGCAGCTTTTGTAATATGTCAATCATTGTTTTAATTGTTTCAGTTAGGGTCAGTCTGCCACTTTAGAGCCGACTAACACTAACAGCTGCTTGATAGTTTACTATGCAAACAGTAAAAAGACGGTCAAGCTGGAGTGTATTTCTTGAAAGCTCGTTAAACAAAATAGTATTTGTGAGGAAGAATATCTGTGTCTAAACAAGAGCAGTTGTGTGAAAAACGTTTTGACTCAGGCCTGCAGACCGATGCAGCGTGCAGTGCTGAGGACATCGTCTCTAGTCAGATAACATCCGCAGAGCTGCCTCAAGCCGGTGAAAGACTCCCTCCCATGCAAGACCCTCCAGTTGTCTATAAAAATAACCTAACAGGGAGGAAAGAGAGGGTGAAATACTTAAGCTGAATTATGTTAACAATTTAGATGTTCTTACTGTTCAGTTATTCAAGCTGTCGTTTAAGGAAGTTTTTCTTATTCTTTTTTTTTTTGTCCATAATGTGTCTAAATACAAATATTTCACTCCATAATATTTTGTTTGTCTTACTTTTCCTGGATTCAGTTTCACCCACAGCTCGTTCTCTGACCGCCTCAATTCAGTTGTCAGCTCTCGATGTGCAACATACCATCGCTGGACAGTGTCATGGGGAACTGTATTAATCACTGAACGGTCATAGTTATTATACCTGCAGGAGACAAAAACAACAATAATGCTGTTGATAACAGGCCATAACAAGCTCAAAGGTAACATTCTTAGAACTCATTCCATGTAATCTGATGAATAATTCTACCCTGCCAAATTTAGAAAAGTTATAAATATTTTGCTTCATTCCAAAATAAAAAATACTAATGGCACAAACACTACTAATATGATATTTCATTTTGGCATCAATTTACCGTATCAAGTACAGTTCATTATTCCATGGGTAGACATTGAGCACGGGGCCGATGCCTGTCATGTAATTTCTGTGACCGTCTGTGTTTTCAATGTACTCATGGCTGATGGGCACACGGGCAAGAAGCTCGAAGCTGTCAGGGGACCGCTGGCGCAATTTCTCTGCAGCGTAGAAACCATCAACAAGCAATGTTTTCCCTCCTGTCCCCTCATGCTTTAGACAATGGAAAACCTGTATTCTATAACAGCAGAGTCATACAAAGCAGAAATCATCAGCTTTATAGAGAACTCCATGGATTACTGGAACTGTTAAAAATACACATCTTTTGAGTCAGTACTCTGTTTTACATGCTGCAATTACCAAATCCCTGCAGCTGTTTTTAAAATCTTTTTAGCAATGCACAAATATTTATTTCATGACCAAAGCATCTACGTAAGAGCCTATCTTCCCTGCACGTACCCACATGGCTCCTGAAAGTACGAGGTATCAGTGTGACGGTCCAATGCCAGCTGACTGTAGGCAGTGTCTCCTCTGGAAAAATCGGATGTAAAGCACCACATTCTCCCATATGTAGTCTCCCTAGGAAACAAATATAAAATTAAAAGAAAATATGAGCAACATAGATGATACTGTTGCAGTGAACAGGCCAATAAAAGAACCAATACCTGATAAGACTGACCCTCTGAGTAACTGCCTCAGTAGCTTCCACTGTAGCTGGAACGTCATCTACAAAAGCAATACCATACAGAAGGTAGTTCTGGAGAAACTTTTTAAGTTCATCCTCGCAGCTCATAAACTTGTCCCATTTGGCTGATGGTACGTTTGCACTGTTGTAGATGTCTGAGTCCCACAGGATACGTGGCTGAATGGTGTCCTGCTTTTTGCTTTCGTAGCTGTTCTCAGCCAACCAACTGAGGTTGTACTTTGAAACATGACCATCGGGCCCTAAAAAAAAATTAAAAATTAAAAAACAGACATTAAATTTACTTCTTGGCTGTGTAGTTGCAGACACAACAGTACCCAATGCTAGTTTGGTATTTATATGCTCCAAAAATAGACCAATTCCATATTAAACAAAGGAAAAAAGATGGAGAGACAGAATACCATGACAATTGAGGAACATGACAAGCCTCACAACTGAAAGCCGACAGCAAGTGTTACGAGGAAAAAAAATTGAGACAGTTATAAGCTCTATGAAATGGGATGTACTGGACATGGATGAAATTTGTATTTGTCTACAACAACCTGCACCAGTTTTACGAGAAGGGACTTCAATCTAAGTGAACACAGATCTAGGATGGGGTTCATTTCACTATAGATCAAAAAAAAAATTCAGCTTGACAAAGCACAAACATTTTATTACGCACTTAAAATTCTATGCATCTATTTGTTTCAATAAAAATCTTCCTGACTAAACTCCCAAAACAAACAAAACGCAAGGACATCTGGGAAAACCTACTACCCTCAAACCATCCGCAGGGAAAATTATGACTGGGCTGAATTAAATGTCAGAGATCGCAAGTGCATAGAAACTAAGAAATAAATATAAAAGTAACCACTTAAAAACAGACCATAAGGTTAGAAAACAAAAAAAGGAAAGCCAATAAAACCTTGCCAATCTTTTTGCATGCATACACGCAGGAAATTAGTAACTAGGACTCAGATCTGTGTGACAATATCAGTTATGATTTATATGAAGAAGCCTTTCCAAAACAAAGTCTGAATGGAGTAGTATTCATGTATTAAACACTCACAGACCCAGCTGACCTTGAATATGCTTGACTAACAGAAGGAGGCATATTCCTCCTGCCCGGAGGAACGTGTGCATCATAATCTGTCCTGGGGCAAGCAGATCCATGTTTGTCACTTTCTGTAAGATAGTGTGCCACTCTTGTGTGTGCATAACAACACTGGGACAAACCTTGCACTGAAGCTGCTGGAGTCCAACAGGCCGCAAAGAGGCATCAATCAGTTTCTACGACAGAGCTGTGGCATATAATTCAGACAGATGGCGACTCTTACTGCACTGCTGGGGTATTAAATGACTCCAGTGATGATAACTCTCCCTGTACATATGTTGCCTCATATTTTATAAATGTAATGATCCAAAAATAGAAGTCAAGTGGCCTCAGGGTCACACAGATTAAAGCTGTTGGGTAACAAGTGGATGATGTGTGAGGGCTCCACATGTAGGTAGCATCTGTTCCCTTTTCCACACCTGGTTACTTTGGGACCATATTCTCCTCTTAGGCAAAATGTAGGTCCCATAAGGCTCCTTGCCCCCTTTGGGGTAAAACAAGACAAAGAATAAAGAATGACTCCAGCTAACATGTGCTTTATCCTGGTTAAGCTAGTTCACCTCCAATCTCTGGGATGGGGAATCTCCAGGGAACAGCATAGTGAGCGATGACTAGGAGAGACTGCTCCTTGTGGGTGATTAAGTGGAAGATGATGAATTGTAAAAGAAGAATGGAGTGGTTTTTTTCAGTGATAGGTAGAGAGAGAGAAATCCATGAGTTTTCTTGTGGTCTGTTTAGCACATGCTTTAATGTGATGGGAAAAAAATTGGTGCTTTTCTCAGTAGTATTATACAATGGTGGCTTTAAAATACTACTAAATACAAAGAATGCAGCTAACACAACAGAGGTGCTGATTCAGGCTGATAATTTAATCTCGTTTCCTTTTATTTTAAAAAAAAAGGGTACATAAGTTTTATGCAGGGTAGTATTTTTTTTTTTTTTTTTACCATACTACACCCAAAGCATAACTTAACAACAAAGTCGAAATCTCACCATGACAGAGGAGCAAAGACCACTTTCTTTTAAAGAGAACCGCAGACATGTAATGATTGATACGATGCAACATCTCTGCACACCTCCACAGAATCCCTTTTCCCTATTAAAAGCTTTACAGACCAATCACGTGTCATTCAGTTACGCACGAGGGAGGGACAGAAAAACGAGAAGAAAAAAAGAGTCTCATGACTATGAAAACTGCTGAGATCTGTTAAAAAAAACATATTAAAATTTTGGAAATAATACTGTAACTTCTATTTAAGATCTGAGGTAGGTGTCTCCATCAATTGTTAAATGATGCTAGTGAGTTCAGGTTCAAAACTGTAAAGCAAGCTAACTCTAAATCACCCAGCATTGACAAGAAATCTATGTATTACCAATCAAATGTGTGCCAGCCATTAAATTAATAAAATTTAGTTTAATGTAGTTATTAACTATTTCAGTAAGATTTATTTATATTTTATATATTTATAATGCCAAAAACCTAATTGCTATTGTTAGTAAAGACACACAGAAGAGTGCCCTTACAGAAACATTTGTTTCTTACTATTTGCTAAATGATCATTTATTATCCATGCACATAAAAAATGACAGAAATAGAAAGACATACAAATGCTTTGTAAAAAAAAAATAAATAAATAAAAAAGAAAGAAAGGGAAAATAACATGAAAAAAATGCTTTGTCATAATGTCTAATGATTTATCTTTAACATATATAAATTAATCAACTTGGGCAAATCAACAGATTACACATGTAAAGGAAAAAAATAACTAAAATAATCTAAGATAAGACAAAATAAATCAATGAAACTGAAAGTGATGACAAAGAAAATAGATGGACAGGAATATTAATTATTATTAATATTATTAAATAATATATATTTATTATTATAGTTCATTTAAATTATAATTCTAATAACTAATAGTAATTATTAATTTAGAAATATGTTTAGTTCTTTTTTATTTGTTGTTTTGTTTTTGGTGTTTTCATATCCCTACAGTTTACCTCCGTTTTTTCACACGTTCAATTGAACTGGTGCTGCATTTAAAGACTCACACGTGAAGACGAGATGACCATCTTGCACTGTTGTACTGTCAGGGCGGATTGCGAGGTTTATACTGCCGGTGTCCACGTTTCTCTGGTTGGTTGTGGAGTTGTATGAAGACGCTGAGCGGCAGTGGTCACGCAGCCACACGTAGTTAAAATGCATCGGCGTCCCTCCATAGTTGAGTTCTGGTGATTTCACATGCAGACAAGTTTTTGTAATAGCCTTTTTTTTTTTATGTGTCTATTAAACTTACCTAGACAGTCGTCCAATAACTTAAAACTTGCAGCACACGCGCGGAGTTGCACCTTGTGTCTCCAAATCTGCGAGTTTTTGAGAGCAGGTAGCCGGTGACCCTGCTTTAACGCAGGTTGCAGTGTTCTCTTTAACGTGCCGAACATCCCAGCTGTAAACACAACTAAACATTAGATCAGTAAAACAAGTGTAACTACTGCAACCTAGTTTTAGTTTTCAGAAGAGTCACCGTGCTTATCGCGAAGACAACTCGGCCTACTGGAGACAGCGATACATTAGTCCCCGCTGGCGCTTCGGCTTGCCTCGGGTCAGACTTTAATCTCATAAAATTTCTTAGTATGACGTGAATGCCCGAGATTAATCATTAAACAATCCATAGTAACACAAGGCATTTGGGTATACGCATGCGTAACTTCACAGGACTCCCAGTACCCGGATGTCATTAACGTGTGGGTTTTTTTGTTTTTTTTTTTCAAAACTTTATTGAAATTGAGCAGTATACAAATAAATGGGAACGAAAATAGCATAGCAAGAACAGATACAGTAGCACAGTTGGTTTTAACTATTTGTAAATTAAGACGTGCCAAAAGCAAAACACAACAGTTCACAGAAATAATAAAGAAAATAGATGAATGAACAAAACAAATTATGTAAATGTAAAAAAGGATATATTGATAAATGATTCCAGGAAAACATTTGTTACATTTTCTATTGGCCAGTAAAAACACAATTTCAAAAGGAGTTCCATTCTGCAAGAAAGGATTAAAATCTGGGAAGTGATCCAGCTCATTTCTGTTTTTGTATGTAGAATTTTGCATAACAGAAAACATTTACATATATATTGAAAATGGTCCTCTTGTAGGAATTCAAAATAGCAGATATCTGAGTCACCATATTCAGATCTTTTTTTATATAAAAAAGTGTAACTAAAATCTGCCTGGAAGACCTCACATTCAAAAGACCTCACATTCAAAAAGACGATGAGATTGTCTCAGAGTGTTGTTTACAAAACGTACACAGAACATTAATTTCAGTTATCACTGACACATTAATGTTTTGATAGGGTATATTCTATGGAGAATTTAAAGTTGTGTCTCTTAACTTTGTTGGGTGTACAGTATTTGAAAGGTAGAGGCCACGTCTTTTTCCAATTTACATTTTTAATAAATTATGGGTTGTTACGTATTGGTTGTTGCATTTAGGGTTGGTTTTATTAAGTTAAAAAATAGTGTCAGTATCCTATGAACATCTTTACAGTGTCTACAAAATCCAGCACTTCATGCCCACCTTATGCCCTGCAATTGGAGAGGTTTTTTTTCTATCTTTCTTTTTTTAGATTATGTGTTTTGTTTTTCCAGATAAAGTTGTGCAGTGATATTTATCTTAAAACCGGATGTGCCACAGAATAAGTTCACTAAGTTAATGAAGTAGCTAAGCTGATTTTTATTTTTGACTAAGAAAACATCACCCGGTTGAGAAATCTTAAGTTTTTAGTTAAAAATGTAAACACAGTTAAAGGAGTCATTTTCATTCACTTCTATGATGGAGAATCTTTTTAACGTTTGGTTATAATTGAGCTGTTGATGTTGTTATAAAGCATTTTGATAATGCCAAAAAAGACAGAGCCAAAGCCAAAAGCTTTTAAAGTGAATGCTTAATAAAGTCTTAAAAAATAAAATTAGGGTTTCTGTTTTCTTTTGAATATGTCTAGAATGAGCCTTATGTAACAGCTTCTATTTTTCATTAAATCAGTCTGAGTTTCTGATAAAATCAGGTTTAGACCTTTTCTACGTTTGTGTGCATTTACGGAGGCTAGCAGTTTAAAATCAATAGTTAGAGGGGGATAGGATGCCAATTATTGATGAAAAGTGGGTCTTTGTCAGGTGTGTTGGTAAGAGAGATGATAATGAACTGCTTCACTGTAGGAATTATTTCCCGGCAACATACATTCAGTGTATATGCCTAAAAAGGATTCTTGAAGGATATCCCAGACGGGCGGATAAAATTCAACAGAGGGATCATCAAAGCCAAGGGATATGCTTTCTTTTATCTTTAAAATCTAGATCTTTTTCTAATTTTTCTTCAGCTCTTCACTGGATTAAATATGTAGGGCATTCATATGCCCACTTATCCAATCAAATTGTGCAAATCAAAACTTTTGGCACCATTTTAGGCAGTCTTACGAAAAAAATAGAGAAGAATGGTGCTTTCCTATTTTACATTTTCCTGCCTGTAAGTACAGGTCAAGCCTGCAATTGTCATAGTTTTGTTATATACTTGTTCTTTGCTTAAAAAACACTGATCTTAAAAAGAAAAAAGTGGATCAGAAGACATGTATGAATGGATTGTATTTCACTTAGAAATGTTGTTTGTTTTTGCGCATGTTTACAACTAACCTACATGCACAGATGAAGAGGTGGGATTCATTCCTTGTTACATCTGGGCTTGTCCTACGATTTCTAGTCAAAATGTATTCTGTAAAAAGAGTGTATGGTAAGTTGCAATGATATATTTAGCAATGTCTTTATTTTATGTTGTCATATGTATATGACTTTATACATATTTATAATAAAGATTTATTTTAATAATAATTCTAAATAAAATTATTTATTTTTTTAACATGCAGTGGACACATTTTAACATTTGTTTATAATGAGTAGAAATGGACTGAAATTTTATTTTAAAGCCTATTCTACAGTCACTGAAGTTAGAATTAGGAGTTTTTGCATGCAAAAAGACAGCCTGAGACCAAGTAGGAGTGTAAACTGCTGTTTAAAAAATGGGTCAGCTTTATATCCTTTGCATTTGATCTGGTTAATCTGGTCTCAGAATGCGTAAAACGTAAAAGCACTAAATCACCTAACATGACATATACTTTTCAGCTGTCATCACCCATGTTGGCTATGTCTCTGGATGCCAAAACACTGATTGGTTTGTTGAAAGTAGTTCATCTAATATTTTTTTCTTGCTGTCCGCTTGGGTGGTAGAGCCCTGTAAAATTACTGGAAAGAAAAGAAAAAGTGAATTAATTAAGTTGTAATATTATTATGATATTGATACAGCTGCATCAATCACAGAAAACCTCTCTGCCTGAATTTTACAAGTATTTCTTCAGTAATTTTTTTTTCTTTAGCATGATTGCATAATTCTTCATCTTAAAAATATATTTTCTCTTTCTTTGCAGTCAGTAAAGCGAAGCGGACAGGCAGAAAAAAGAAGTCTTCTATGTGGATAGGTGTATCCACATAAAAGAATCACTATATGATTGGCACCTGCATGTAAGGAAGAGATTAAGCCCAAAATGAGCTTGTTGATCCTTGTTTCATACAGAGCCTGGTCATGTTACTGTTGGATTGTTATTCCAAACTTGCTGAATGTCTCCCTCTACAGTTTCCTGTAGAAGCGGTATAACACTGTTCAGCTGGCTGAGAACCATTTTTGGTCACCTTTTTGTCTGTCTTGGTGCAGAGGGTTCAGCTGCATGTGCAGCACTGCTTTGATCCCAATGTTTAACACAAATTATAGACACAAGATATTTGTTAGATCCAAATTACAATGAACTTTTTTTTCCTTCTAGACATCACATCACAATAGAGTTGAAAAATGACATGTGAGTTCAAATGGATACTAAACTATTATTTAAAGCACATAAACTGCACACATAGTCTTCTTGTACTTGCACGTGTGGGAGTAAACAATGAGTTTAAGAGCATTTTTCAAAAGGAGGGACATCTTATTCTCGTTTGACTGGGCGTTGTTCCCCTTTACAAACTCTCTATGGACTGCAGTGTTGTAATCCATCAAACTTGTAAAAACAAAACCGAATTGATTCTGGTCAGCTTAAAACTACCGTGTATTTTTAATGTAATCACTCTACTCCCCCCCTTCATTGATACGATCTTGTTGTTAAGTAGCACACAAACATTCACGCAGCAGCTGGGTGCGTTGTAACGCACATTTCAGCTGTTCAGCAGCTGGGATCACGATGTTCTGGGACGACGTTGTTTTGCTTCCTAGTGCATTGACAGAGCAGCCGCAGCCCATCAGAAAACGCTGCGGTAATGCTGCATTCAATGGATGTCAGAAATATATAAACTTGTGCAAAGTGTCAATGAACGACTCAAATAATGTGATGTTAAAGTATTGAACTTAGGAGCACTTTTAACAAATGCTATGAGTTAAAATCCGCCTTTGAAAGATATTCTGTGTTACTCTTAAATCCGTTATCAGCCTTCTTTTTTTTTGTTAATTTAAAAGTGTAGTTATTTGCACATGCGATTAAAATCACAACATTTTTGATTATTTACATCTATATAACAAATATAACTATGCACAAAAGGCATTGAATCTCCACATTTTTTGATATTTTGTCGTCGTCTATTTTATAACCATATAAAATTGTGGGGGTGTAAATTATTTTAGCATTAGAAATTCGTGAGCTCATAGGGTGTACCTGAATGCAGCACCAGCCTGCCCTTCTAAACGAAGCAGCAGCAGTCAGTTGCGTGTTTACTTGCTTTGTCAGCGGTGTCCCCGCAGTAGTTATCTCATGTTCCTCACCTGCTGCTGATCAAAACCTTGGACTTTTGTCCCACAGAGTGACTTATCCCATCGTCACGACTGCTTATCAGCAGTTTCATCAAGTCTCTCGCGGACCTTGAACAGGGGCAAATCAGGTTGACTGTTTTTTTTCCTAGCTAACAGGGAAATATGACGTTAAAATCCAATAAAAACGAACCTGCGGACATACTAGAGCCCGTTAACAGCGTCAGGACAGCCCTTTCCGACCTCTACCTGGAGCAGCTCCTTCAAAACAAACCAAAGTCTGACAAGGTAGGATGTCTTTTTTTTCTCTTTAACATTGTTTCTTCGTTTCTTTATATATCACTAAGCATGTTTGCTTCCGGGAACTAGATATGTGGGGCATATAATTGTTTGTAGCTCTACAAGATCTCTAAAAATAGGCACAGTTAAATTTTCATTGCACAGCTTACAGCAGCAGAACATGATGATCTCCTATAAAAAGAACAACTCCACTTTAAATCTTAGTCACATCAGCAGGTCTGTGTTAGCCTGTTCTGCATTGCCCAGTATTCATTAGTGAGCTTCTTCTTTTTTGTTGTTGCTGTTGCTTGAATCTAGCAGACATTGACAATTTCACTTCTACATTTCCCACCAAACTGCAGATGAAAGTTATTTGAGAACTTGAAGAAACAAAGCTACATCACATGAAAGATTATGCGTATTTATAGCTGTGATCACATGACAGTGATCCTCTCAAAGTTACAGAACTTAATATTGTGTTTAAAGAATAAGCAATAGGCCTGCTTATGTACTTTGAACGTTTTTTAATCTAAAAGATGATGGAGAAAAAAAAAATCAAGCTCTTTGCTCAGGAATTACTTTCAACTTTGTACCAACTCACACTTTATTCTTTTCTTTTTTTAACCTTATAGTAGATTTATGCTATGAAAGCCGAAAGTAGGATTTGGAAAGAAATATTTGGCAGCCAAGTGATATGTAGTGGTCTATTTGTGCTGAACTTCTCTAAATTTGTAAAGTCAGCACTGAGATAGTGAGGGAAATGGGGAAGGGAGAGAACTCATTTCCTGATATCAGCAGTTTGCATTTCAACAGCTTTGAGTTACAATCACATCAGTGTGTTTTTCTGTTCTGTGCTGATTTTGTTAAACTTGTGTCTAAAAGAGGGATTGGGTTATCATACAGAGAAAACTGCTGTGTTTAAGGTCTGTTAATAAATAGTGGACCCCTTTATCTTGAGTTTAGTATTGAAAGATAAGTAAAATGAAACAGCCCTGCTCTGCTCTGTACACTTTCCAGCTGAGCTTTGTTTATAGCCTCAAGCTCATTTCTTCTCATTTGGAAGCCACAGAAAATACTTCAGGGTTGAGCTATGCTTTGCTGTGCAGTCAGTTATCTGCACATTGAACTGCTTTAAAACACAATTTTTGCTGTTACTGCTTAAGCAAATGCAACGAATCAAATGACTTGTAGGGTTAAAGAGAAGTCATTCATCCGGCAGACTGGAACAAGAACTAGTTATTTCTTTGTAAACTGTCCAAATTCTTGTTGTGTGTGTTCTGAAAAATTGTAACCATATGAGGGATTTTGTTTTACCCGTAATGTTTCTCATGTGGATTAAATATTAGTTTGCTGTTCTATTTTTACAAGAGATCAATAGGAAACAAAGAACATCCGTAAGTAATACTATGAGAAAATGTAATGATTAGTATTTCTAGACTTGAACAGCAAAATCTGAAGACAAGGAAGCGGTAACTCAGTGACAGATCAGGGCTGCACGCTAAAGACCAAATCGAACAAAGATGACATGCTTGAAAAAGAGGTGCCCTGTTTTTCTTAAGCATCTTTTCTCAGTGCCTGTGTTTATCCTGTTGCTCCTCCACGCCCAACATTGGCATTCAAGTTTCTGAAAGGATTTCCTGACCCTGCTTACTGTAGCCTTTCCAATCAGTTGTTGGAACACAACATAAACCAGAATTTTAATCTCCTCACCCTCTGATAGCTGAGGCGTTAATAAAGCTCACTGTCAACATCCAAAAAATCCCATAATCTGGGCACTTAAAATTGCTTTGTAGCATTGGTAGACAGTGGTAGCCTTGTGGGTTCAAGTTCCTGGGCTGGCAACTAACGTAAAGCCACTGTGGGCCCCTGAGAAAAGCCCTTAACCCTCAACTGCTCCCGGGCTCTGGAATCTGGAAGCCCACTGCTGCTAGCTACTAGGCTGGGTTAAATGCAGAGAAGAATTTTCTAGCTGGGATTAATAGAGTAGAATAAAAATAAAATAAAAAAAGTGCATGAATTAATAAAGTACACTTCCTTTAAGTTTTTAGCAGTGTGACTTGCCTGAAGAAAAAAGAAATTTCAAAATAAATGAGTGATGTGTCAGGGTGTTTCCTACTGCACAGATGTCTTCCTTCAGAGGATTTACGTTCATATGTTGTGTATATGAACTCGTCTAACTTGATATCTATAATGCTGAGATCTAACAGCGCAACAATGGTATCATGTCTTGACATGTACTGTACATAGCACAGAATCAGCTTCCTGCATGTAGTTATTAATCCATCTAATAATATCTTAATTCACCAGTAAAGATGCTGGAAGTTATTCTGCTAAACTAGGTTTATGCACACTTGCAAGATAAAGGATACAGTAGAAATTCTATCCTTGCATTTTGTACCAAACTGTCTTTGTGAACGCTACTGTACAGTAGAGATTGTAAGGGCGGAGGAGGGCGATAATGATATTTATTGGTTTATTATTGTGCTGAAGCCAGAAAACAGATAATTTCCTTTTGCTGAGGCTGAGTGCTGATGTGTCATTTTAATACAGAAACTTTGTGCTGATCCAACTGTCCATGATAGTTTAATGATTAATTTATAAACTTTTTTTTTTATACAGTGCAATCTTTGCTCTCAACATTATTGCACTTTACTCTGCATGAGTCATATGGTTGTGCTGGATTGTATCATGTACCTGATCTATTGGATGTAAGTCTTCAGGCTTTCTTAGAAGGCTTTAAAAGATGAGGTTGTCTTTTCTGACGGTGATGCAGATTGTTTTGTCGACATCGTGAACAGCACAGATGAGGTTTTCCTGCTTTTAGGTTCTTCTGCAGGTGCATTTATGTTACTTCTTATGCAAAACATTTACAATTGTTGAAAACAATAATAAATAATAAGCATTTGTGCATCAGTGCTTTTGTCCACTTTGATCAACTGATGTGGTATCCATGACCACATGAGCCTGGTGGACCAGATGACTGGATGTGGGTAATGAGGTGTTAAATGCTGGGTTAATATTTAACTCTAAACATACATTGATGCTGCTAATGAAATCCAGCGAAAATGAGCAGAAAATCATTATAGATATTTATTTGAAATGCTAGTGAGATAAATATGGGATCTGACCAGATTCACTGAACAATGATATTACTGTACTTGCAAAATGGAATGTTTTTAAACCTTTTCTTTGAGCTAAAATGATGCTGACATATTTTCCATTTTCTTATCTTTTTTTCTAATAGGTGGCTATGCAAACCTATGAGAATAAAGGAGCTGAGCTTTACACCAATGGTTGTGCTGGACACATGAATGGTGCAGAGCTGACCAGGATGAAAGAAGTAGCATTTGAGAAGAATCCCTCAGAGCCGATGGTATGTTGTCTACTTTTGCAGGCTGCAGTTTGTATATTTTTTTTTAGATATGAAGTGCTGATTCTTCCTCATTGTCCGTGGTGTTTGTCTGCAGGGGGTCACTCTGAAACTAAATGACAAACAACGCTGTACGGTGGCCAGAATATTGCATGGGGGAATGATCCACAGACAAGGTAACGCAGCCCATCGTGATATGATTTTAGTGTTAGTGAGGAGTCACCAGTAGATAATTTGATAAAATTACAGAGCTTATCTGGGTTCTTCTTTGTAGGGTCTTTAAATGAAGGTGACGAAATAGCAGAAATCAATGGAAAAAGTGTGACAAACCACACTGTAGATCAGCTGCAGAAAATTCTGGTGAGCTCATAGCCTATCGCAAATCAAAGTCAATTTAAGTTTTAATTGTATTTCACTTGACAATAAACACTGTCCTCTTCACATGCAGAGAGAAACCAATGGAGTAGTCACCATGAAGATTATTCCCAAAAACCAGAATCGTTCGCGTGTCTGTGAGGTAATATCAGAACATGCAGTTTTTTTGTTTGTATATCTTCTGCTCTAAATACCTTCAGAGATGAAGCTGATTACTTCTCAACCAGTCTTTTTCCCCCCCTGCAACTTACCTTTTTAAAATGATTTTGTTTAGGTGAATCTTCTATTAGTCAGTGAACAACCCAGGTGACTATAAAAGCAGCAAACCTTAAAAGCCACTCACTCACATTAGTTTAGGTTTGAAACACGTTAGTAGTGTGTTTCCTACTGCCATCCACTGGCCGCAGCATGCATCGCCAGCAGCCATTCATGTACTTGATTTTGCAATACAATGGCTCTCTTAATTCAAAAGGTACTATGTAATGTAAAATATTGATTAAAAATGGTTTGATGACCAAAAAGAAGAGCATTTTATTCACTGATGTTTTCCATCTGCATTAAGATCTGTCTATGCTGCAGTCTGTGATGGCAACCTGCTTTATAGTTTGTAGTTCTTTAATACTGTATGTAGGTTTAGTTGGTGATTCTTTGAATATTTTAATGCTCAAAGAACATCTCTTTGGTGTCCCAAGTCTCTCCATTGCTCCTGCCTTTTGTACATAGTAGGGCGTCAGTCCTGTCTGTGTACTGTGGTAACAAACATTGGAGTGTCTTGGTGGGGAAAAGCACAAATATTCATGGTTTTTTACAGTAGCACAACCTCATTTTTAAATATGTTGGGATAGAAAAAAATGAAATAAAAGCATAGTGTAATTATTTGCAGTCATTTCAATTCCATTTTTACTATTTATTTTTAATATCCAATATTGATACAGAGCAATGTTGTTTTTTTTATTTTTTTTACTAATAGTGCATTAAAACAAATACTTTATAAAGAAATCCAGAGACATACCTGTATGAAATGCACAAAGATGAAGTCCTAAACTGAATGGCTGTGATCTTCAGGCTCTGAAGCGACACTTCATTGAAGCAACACTACTGAAATTTGGCAGATTTTCACACTTTGGTGCTCCCTAACGAAGGCTCCAGGAATATGTGTAAATTCTGATCAGCTGAAAGGACGAACCTTTCACAAATCTCAGTTTCTGTAAGCTTGTGTACATTCAAAAGAAAATTTCTTAATTTTAGCATTCGATATGTTATATATGTACTTCTTATAGTTAAATATATGTTGGTGATAATTTTTAAAAAAACAGATAATTGAAAATATTTGCATTCTGTGGTTTTTTTGTTGTGTTTTTGTCCCAAATATTTTAAAAATGAGGTTTTGAAAACTTATACTAAGCAGAATTTAATGTCTTTCATTTTTGATCTTTGACAGTTTAAAGTTTTTACTTAAGGCATTATGATACAAACCTGTGCCATGACTAAAAGACACTCATTAATGATTCATGTCGGTAAATGAACTGTTTTCACAACTTTATTGAAACTGTCAAGATTATATAGTGACATTGTGTTCTGCTTAAGGGTGAATTTCACTGTCAGCATTGGTAAAATAAAGTATACAGTGTGTGTCAGAAGTTTTACGGTGAAAATGTATAATTTTTTCCTGTAGGATGCAGTTTCTTAGCATATTCAGCTCCTGCATGTCTTTGAATTCAAGTTTTTGCTGGTAAACATGTTGTGCAGTTGTGAGAATAAGATTTAAGAGTAAATGATTTGAAGTTAATTACTGAATTAATTAAGATGTTAAAGGTTATCAGTAATGTCCAGTTCCAAAGGCATTTTTATTTTCAACTCTAATGGGATTGACTGGACTTGATCTTAATCTGCAGATGTACATGAGGGCCCAGTTTGCCTATGATCCCACCAAAGATGACCTCATCCCATGCAAAGAGGCCGGCCTAAAGTTTCTGACAGGTGACATCATCCAGATCATCAACAAACAGGATCCAAACTGGTGGCAGGGCAGAATGGAGAGCAGTTCTAGTGATTTTGCTGGACTTATACCCTCCCCAGAGCTTCAAGAATGGTAAACGGCACATAAGTGATGATTTAACCTGCAGACTGAAACTGTTCATACCATCACAGACCTCAGTTATACCTGAATGTGAATTTCTTTTCTTGCAGGAGGGTGGCTAGTAAAAGCAAGGCCAGGCAGGGCAGTCAGTCCTGCAGCCCATTTGCAAAGAAAAAGAAGTGCAAAGACAAATACCTAGCTAAACACAGCTCTAGTGAGTGTATTACAAGAATTAGCTTCATTTCCATTCAGTATAATTTAATCAAAACAAACAAACAAAAACCTTTTCTTTTTCAGTTTTCGATCAGCTGGATGTGATTTCTTATGAGGAAGTTGTGCGGCTCCCTGCCTTTAAAAGGAAAACTCTGGTGCTTATTGGTAAGTTTCCTTACATAAATACATTAGAAGACGTTTATAATCACCCAAGTCTAATATATGCATGTCATATTTATCTATTACAGACTTTCACAGTGCACCTGGGTTTAATTGAGGGGTTCTCTTTAACTGAAATTAACGTTAATCCCTATTAAAATGTCTCTTAAGTCAATAATTAAGGACGTTATGCTTTTGTTAGGTGCACCTGGTGTAGGAAGGAGCCACATCAAAAGTACTCTGCTGACAAAATACCCTGAGAAATTTTCCTACCCAGCACCACGTGAGCAGGCTTTTTAAAAATTTTTTTATCTGCAATAAGGCCGGAAATGTTTGTGAGCTGATTTTTAACTCTTAATTTGCACAGACACCACCAGACCCCAACGAAAGGACGAGGAGAACGGACAGGAATATTTTTTTATCTCAAATGAAGCCATGACCAAGTGTATCTCAGTAAATGAGCTCCTGGAGTACGGCAGCTTCCAGGGATATATGTTTGGTACCAAATTTGAGACCATCCAAAAGATCCATGACCAGGATAAAATCGCTGTGCTGGATGTAGAACCACAGGTTAGCAACAACACTTCATTTCAATTCAATTCAGCTTTATTTGTATAGCGCCAATTCACAACATGTGATAAATATGTCTTTTACAACCTATTAAAAACTCTCAGATCTGAAGACCGTTATTTAAAACTTATTGTTTTTGCAGACTTTGAAACTCGTGCGGACTGCTGATTTTGCCCCTCTGGTGGTGTTCATTTCTCCTACCAACACAGCTCCACAGGTGCTACATCTTAATTCTATACTTTCTGTACAACACCCCCAGCTACAAGCTGCTCATGCTCTGTGTCTCCTCTCATAGACGGAAAACCTGCAGATGATCCAAAAAGAGTCGGACGCCATTCTGAGCACATATGGACACTTCTTTGACGTGGTTCTCGTTAACAACGATGTGGATGAAAGCGTTAAAGGGGTCGAGGAAGCCATTGAGCGTGCCACCTCCACCCCACAGTGGGTGCCTGTATCATGGGTGTACTGAAGATGCCTGGCACCCATTTGATTCTTTTGTGTTTGTTGAAAAGCAGTGCAATATCACTCCTTACACCAAATCCTTAGAATTAGTGTCCCAGCTGTTTCCTTCTTATTGTCAGAGATTTTTTTGCACAAATGCAGTAAAAGAAAAAAAACAACAAACAATAAATAGAAATTTTAATCTCAGACGGTTGAGAGCCTCACCAGGGATGTTTTATTATCTGTTCTGCTTCAGGCTTTTGGCAGCCCCGATCTCATGACAGAACCTATAATAGCTATGTTAGTTCACAGTGCAAAATGTTGCAGTTTCGCAATGAAGGCTTAATAATTGCACAATGATTATATTGTCCTTGGCTCAAATCAGAGACCAAACTTACTTCTCTTACGTCAATGTTGCGACATTCAGCTTCTAAAAAATTTTTTGCTAACTCATGATCTTAATGCTTCCTGTTTGAAGCACATTCAGCATTTTACAATTTACCCATAAAACTCTCATTCTTCACAACATTGTACAGCCTGTTCAAGTTCTTTTTTTTCTCCTGTAAATTATCTTTATATAAAATCACATAGTTTGGGTTTTACAAAATATTGATGCGACTTTAATTTAATTTACAGCCATGGATTGTGAGTTTTGATAGTTTTCTGATTTCGACAGAAATACCCATTTCAGGTTTTCTGACAAGACTGGACTATTTTTGAGGAGCTGGGAGTTGGGTTTTGGTGCCACACTCCTTTAGAGATATTTGAAATGTTAGTAAATGCAAAACAGGACCACAACTGTGAATGAAAATCACTTAGAAGCAACAGAAATTCATCAAGTGAAACATTGAGTCATTTTTCATTGTTGTCATGAGCCATGAAATTAAGATTCTGAAACTGATGTGTAAAACCTTCATACAAAGTTCTCTGCACAGAACCCTTTGGGGTTAACCATTGATAACCTCACAGGACTCCACACTGGATCTCATTGAAATTGTATACCTCACAGGGTACTGTAAAGGTACTTTTAAACAACAACAAAAAGAATAAACAAATGTCCTAGCTCTGTTGCAATTGTGGTTTTGTCAGTGTTTTCTCTCAAAATTATTCAAGCTGGAGAACACATGGCATAGTGATGTGCAAAGCCAGTACACTGACCTGAAATATAAAGGTTAGATTTGGTAAGAACTTATCTAGATGTGACTATATTTCATAAATCCAAATTGTTTTCAGCCTTTATATTTATTTATTTTTTAAACTTTTACCAGAAGAGAAGCTATGTGGGTGCTGGGATTAATCACCCTTAATTTTTTCAGAGGTTTTAAAGATTGATTAATTAAAGAACAAGACATCTGTGTGGGTTGTAAGAGACAAGTATCTATCCAATTGTAATTCCTCCATCCACAGTGCAGGAGAAAGGATCACAGCTCACATCCAAAACAGTTTTGTTTAGACTCCTGATGGCATTGTTTCCATATTCTCTATGCCCATTTATACCAATGCAGGGCTGTGCGGTGCTGGAGCCTATCCCAGCTGCTACTAGTTGAGAACGACGGTACACCCTGGACATATCATCAATCTACCACAAAAACGGACAGCCTCTCACATTTACCCCTAGAGAGAATGTGGGAACACCAATTAACCTAACATGCATGTTTTTGGATTGTAGACAGAACTTGAACTACCCATAGAGACCACGCATTACACCACCGTGCAGGCCATTATCGTAGCAAAAGTAGGGAAGTTTATTTAACGTGTAAGTTAGGGTTGGAAAACCATAAAATGTTTGTGATCTGAAAATTGAAACAGTGGAAAAGGACAGTTACTAAGGCAACACCTTCCTGACAGTTAAAGATGTCCTTTAATGCCACCATGTGGCTGAAACTGAACAACACTTAACTCAGAATTTAGTACAAGATGGGAACCAGTGGCTCTGTATATTGAGGGGACATTTTGCTAGTATGAATTACACCACTCCAAATCATCTCAGAGTTGTGAGTGATCACCATTACCCTACCTCAAAAAACGGTCCTGAAAGTAAGGTTGTTGTTTTATCCAGGATCCCAGGGTGCACTGAAGTTATTCTCACAGCCAATACTTCTGTCACTTTGTTAGTTCTCTGTCAAATTCATGCCCACGTGCTCTGTGAATGTCTGCAGTAACACTATGCAGATAATTCAGAAGCTACTGAACATCTCAAGTGAAATGTGTGGCGCTGTAAAAAGAAAAAATTCTGTCTGATTTCAAGCAGTAGAATATTTCTTGCTCCTAAAACTTTAGCTTTAAGAGAACAGACAGAAACTCTCAAAGTAGAAGTCTTTAACAAAAATTTATCCACAAAACATGATTGTTTAAAAATAATAAAGTAAATGGTTGGAAGAATCTCACTTCAAAATGTGTTGTAGAGTGAGATATTAAGATCTATTAACAACCTTATATTTACTTGCTTTATTTTGGTTACATTTAAGCACACTTATAATCTCCATTCATCCATTAATAAAGTTTTTTTTTCCATTTCCATTTAATTTAATTTTCCTCTACGGTGAAGCTATTCCCCAGTGTTTAACCATATAACTGTTATACATAATAATACAGACAATGGAAGGAAATAAAGTTTTCATTCTACCAAACAAAAATCCACCCAGTCTGTGTTTTTTCTCACTTTGAGACGTAATTATTGTGTCAAGCAGGTTACAGTTTACAATGTTTTATATCATAGGCAAATACTGCACCCCATGGGATACTGATATCTTGAAACAGATAACTATGCTGCACACTATTCTCTTAAATTCAGTCGCTGGGCAAAAAATGCAAAGGATTTTTTTCACCTTCGTCTTGTCTTAAGTAGATATTCCTTTGAAAACACAACTAATTTTTATACTTGTATTATTATTTGTTTAGTTTGCTTGATTCTGCTGCAGATGAGGTTCTAATTTTCCTTTTGGTTGATAATACACTAAATTAGCCTTATACTTTTACCTATCTTTCAGTACATTTAAAAAAAAAAGTCACAAGACACACCATCTTTATACACATTTATGGCTTTTCACACATTTTATGTTCTCTCGAATTGTTTCTGAGTAACATTTCATGTTATTTTGTTGGGGGATTCTTGAAGCACATCTGAGGAAGCAAACAGGGTCCCCAGGTGCCGATAACCAAACTCAAAGGAGCCGGTGTGCATAATTATTAAAACTACATAAAGTACAGTGTGTTGTGGAGATTAAAACCACACTAAAATATCAGGAACGTCTTGTCTGTCATCAAAATGGTTTGTAAACTTTAGTCAGGTGGGTTTATTCTCCACCATAGCCACGTCCTTATTCACTATGAATGATAGCAGGAACCTATACGGTGAGCCTCGACACACCCCCATTCGAGGAACGCCATTTTGTTGACATACAGCCTTGCAATCAACTGAAGCTCCTTTTGAGGAGCTTTTAATTTGAGCTTGGCTATAACATGTAATGTCATCAAAAGAAACACACTCAGACTTCCAGTAACGGCTAGTGCGGATAAAAACGGTGCTGTCTCGTGCGGTAAAAGAGTGTGATGGTAGTTCCTGGCCACTCATTTCAACATGAAACTCGCCACTGCTGACGTCACCAAGCCATCTTTGTCCGCCTAATCCAAGCGGCTGTTTATTACACCTTCATTACCGCACAGACTCGGACAGTGTCAGGCTCTAGTAACAGCCTGCAGGTGCCGCATCGCCACAGAAGAAAATATAGTTAAGAAAAAAAGGGGGAAAAGAAGCATTAACAGCAAAGGGACATAGCTCAGTGGCAGACACAAACCAGTACTCCTAGGATATATAGGCAGGGAAACGCCACAATAACCAACCAAAAGCTGCCAGAGGGTAGAGAAGCGCGTAGAAGGCAATCCACATCCATCTGCCAGCCACTTAGTACGCGCTAACATTTCCAGTCCGGATTTCAGCACAGCTGTCTAGCTAATACAACCAGGAAAATGTAAGTACATCATCGTTTTAATGCTATTTTCCCTCCCCCCAAAGCATAAACCGTCCTTATTACTGTTCTGTCCTCACGACTGATAACTGGCAAGCTGTTGGGGATTTACACCATCGGTGATGCCCTCTTCATTTCCCAGCCATCGAGTACTACAAGTGTTTCCCGAGTATTATGTTAATAATGCTGAAATATTGTTAGTGAATGTAATTTCACAGCAGTGTCTGTCCGGTAGCGTGACCCGAACGTGGATGTATAGAGGCTAACACGTCGGCCTAACCTTGAAACAAACGGAGGCATCGACTTTGTGTTACATTATTAGCCTTATTTTCTCACTCTGCCTGGTAAACAAGCTGTGTGTGCTTTTTTCCCCCCATACAGCTCTTTTATTTTATCGCCCGTCTCACTTGAACCAGCACGCACGCACACGCGCATTTTTTCTTTCTAGTTTAGGCTGGTTTGAATTGAAAAGGACACCGTCTATGCCATTAACCACACACTAATTAAACCTGAGGTTAGACAACATGAAGTGCAGTAAAGCCTTTTTTCACCCACTGAACATATCGGAGGCTTAATTTTAGTGTTGAACCGCGGCTGACGATTAGGCTAATTCTAGAAATAGCAAGGACACAATGTTGAACAAATCATATAGGCTGTTAGAGTAGCGTCAGTCCATTAATAAAGACTGCTGAGCAAGTGTAGCTTTGAAAATATTCGATACCTAGTTATTTAATATTGTATTATTAGCTACAAATTAGGCTTAGGCCTAGTTTACGTGATATTTGCAACCTCCTGCGGGGGGGTGGGGATAGCCTAGCCTCCCACTGTATGTCGTCGATTGTCATACGAGGGCGGACAGCTATATTTCTCCTCACATTTCAGAAGGGACGTCTCTTCTTTGTTAAATGAGCCCTTTAAAAAAATATTATCTTATTTTGTTTTCTTTTTGATTATTATAACTGCACATCATGCAAATATATAAATGGCCGGCTACGAAAAGGTAGCCGTGACAGCCCCATCTGTCAGTTTTCCAATACAGCAAGCAGTTATGACGTTGAAAGAGCCTGGTGTCGACAACACATGTCAGTCAACAGTAGTGTCATGCCTGTTAACATTTCCACTGTGGGCTACGGGGTAAATGGGTTGCCAAATTTGGTGGTAAAAACATCCAAGTGCTTAAAATCCCCCTTTATACGGAGACCTCCACGCCCTCGGTTTGGTAGGCTCTGTGTGTATTTAGAGGCCTGTTGTGTTCGTTGCGAACCAGGATATTTTGACAGGACATTATGTAGACCTGGTGAACCTCAGTATGTGGAGAAAGTCATGTAACATGAAACAGAATGGGACAGAGAGAGATGGATATGACAGTTGTTGGTCTGGGCTGCTGAGGCGCTGTCCAGTGCTGAAATGTCGCTTTTCAGTGCTGAAATGACACATAGCATACTTTTCCATGACAGTGACTAGAAAAACTAGTATCTATCTATCTATCTATCTATCTATCTATCTATCTATCTATCTATCTATCTATCTATCTATCTATCTATCTAT
>JBAMHW010000017.1:4617174-4639517 GCA_037177495.1 Rhadinocentrus ornatus
TCTATCTATCTATCTATCTATCTATCTATCTATCTATCTATCTATCTATCTATCTATCTATCTATCTATCTATCACAGCTCTTTTCTGCTCAGGTTGATTGGCAGCTGATAGTGACCACCATCAGGTCAGCTACTCTAAAGGATTTGTTGTTGTTAGAGGATTACTAGTGTGTGAGCATGTAAGGGTCACCTTTATAATGAGTTTGTTTTCACTAGTAGAGTAGTTTTGTTTCATCACAAGATGCTATAGGGCTGACCTTATTATAAACTCCTAATTTACGTTTGACCTTGTGATTAATGATGGAAAATAGCTTGATTTATGGCAGAATTAGCACACAAGAGTCTAAGTAATATAAGCAATATATGATTAACTTTAGATTTACTTACATTGTTCCAATGTATCTGCTGCTACATTGAAACATTGAATGCTAAATATCTTTTTTAGAGTTTCATTTAATGTGACTTGTGGCTAATATTGTTAAAATGATATTGGACAACCATGTTTAGTTTGTTATCTTATATTATTAATTGCTTATAATCATATCTGCTATTTATTCTGCATCTTTGGCTCAAATGTTCGCTTTCCTGCAGAAGAGTCTCTGTCTTCAAATGACTTAGTGTCTGCTGATTGTCCTGAAAAAGGTCCAGGAAAAGGCTTATAAATTTGAATTACAGTTTAAAGAAAATTTTCCCCTGCTGATTTCAAACTTGGATATTGTTTGGAAAATGTGACAGCGGATTAATTAAAGGGATCAAAAAGGGATTTTATTTATATCCAGTTGTGATGCTCTTTTAAATCAGTTTGCAGTTCTTTTGATTTTATTCAAGAGTTGAAAAACTATTTTATTTAAACATGAATTATAGTGCCTCTTCAAAAAAAAAACAAATAAAACCTAAATAAATAAAAAGTACTGTGGAATTTCTAGGATTTGTTATGTAAAAGCATGTCAAGTAATAAAGAATGCAATGCTGTTTAGGCTGTAAACTGTTCCATAATGCTTGCTTTATTGTTTTTATGTGGTTTTATTAAAAGATTTTGTGGAAGTGCATGACATTTGACATTAAGCGGTGCAAAGAAAATTTAGATGATATAAAATTAAATGTATTTAAAAGAAAAAAAAGAAGAATTCGTGATTTTTCTGATTTTTTTTTTAATGCTTCAGTGTGATGAGAGTGCTAGCACAATACATGTTAATGTTGGAGGCAGTTTTCATGAGGTTTTCACTTTTCAGTGATAAAATGACACTTTCACTTAAACTCTGTCACTTGCTGTGGCCATCATCTGTTCACAGTACATCCAGAAGAACAGGTCATTTGGGGCCACAATTAACAGGACATAACAAATGCATTTAAAATTTGTGAAACCAAGTTATATTTTATTTCATTCCATTTTATTTTTGTAATAATTTATATATTTTTAGGGAGGACAACTCTACTACAAAGTGAAATCTCCGTAATTAGAGTTGATTCTGTCTTAGATCTCAAAATCCAATAAAAGACCTGAGAACTCTTTCATACAGCTGCAGTGGCAATCACATCTCAGTTACAGTAAAACTGTATCTGTACTGTATGTTTTGCAGCTAATTCTTGCACTCTTTGGGCAAATTAACCAACAACTAAATGAAGAATGACCCAAGTGTGTTTTGTGACAACGGTCACTTTGGGTTTTTTTTTTGTTTTTTTTTACATTTTGCTTAATCTTTGCCTCAAACACATATTGCATGAGGACATGCAGATAATCTTATGCAACAAAAGAACAGAACAAAGCCATGTGAGATATTTGATCTGTACTTCCACATTCAAGGTGGTAACTGTATGAAATATTTATTTATTTGTTTATGTAACTGATGCTGGCAGCTTTTCTCATTTAACAAAGAATAGCAGAAGAAAATATATAATTACATACTGAGTATAATTATTTTTTATTGTAACCTCAGTTAATATACTAACATAAAAACAATGAGATTTAATGGCAAAATAGTCCTATTGAATTTTTTTCAAGAAAGCTGCTTTCTTTTTTGAGAATGACAAACATGAGTCATACATGTGTGAATTATTAATTAATTTATGTTTCATTAGGTAAAAAACCTCTACTTGGGTTTTTAATTGATGTAAGGTAACATCAGCCTTATTTTTTATCAGGAAGATTTTTCTCTCTATGTCTATTAAATAATATTTTTATATGAATGTGTGTGTTTCAGGTCTGCCCCAGCTGGAGCCCCTGCACCAGAAGGAGGGAATCAGCCTCCCAACCTTACCAGCAACCGCCGTCTGCAGCAGACACAGGCACAGGTGGATGAGGTGAGAGCATCTTCTTTTATGGCTTCAAACATTTCTTAAAATGTAAAAAAGTTGGATACATTAAGGGAAAATCCCTGGAGTTGGTTTGACTTGTATCATTTTGGGATTCATTTAGTTTTGTGGTTGACCTGTTAATCAAGGAAATACTTATAACTTGAATCTATATCTAGCAGTCTTGCTCCATCATGTTGAACTATTCAGTCATGTTGTCTAATTGCTGATTTGACCACACTGCTTTGCATTTCCTTCCCCAGGTGGTGGATATCATGCGTGTAAATGTGGATAAGGTTCTGGAGCGTGATCAGAAGCTGTCAGAACTGGATGATAGGGCTGATGCCCTGCAGGCTGGAGCTTCTCAGTTTGAGACCAGCGCTGCAAAACTGAAGAATAAATACTGGTGGAAAAATGCCAAGGTGAGAACATGCTTATTCAGTTAACAAACGTGTTTACAAGCTGCTTCAGACTCCAAAAACATATTTCAGGGGATGATTTGAGGATAGAAATGCTGTTTACTTTACTTTTATTTACTGCACAACATCATGTGATTGCAGACCAGCACATTGTCTCAAGGATAACCATAATACTACATCATGCCATGCAGCTATGCAGCAGAGCAGCTGATGAAATTCAAAACATTTAAACATAATTAATAAGAGATATCTGAACTATCTTAAATTGCCTTTGTTTGATTTCAGCTGTGCTGCTAAGCAATTGTTACTGTTTTTAATGTATTTATTATAACCCAATGTACCACTTTTATAATTGCTTTGTTTCTCTTTTTAAACCTCTGACTACAGATGATGATTATCCTGGGTGTGATATGCGTGATTGTCCTCATTGTCATTATTGGTAAGAACTCTTGTGCACTCAGAAATCAGTCATCACACATAAGTAATGCTTCACTGACTCCTTTTTTCCTTCTTTCTGCAGTGTACTTCAGCACCTAAGAAGACTTATTCCTACCCCAGTCTGATCCCACCTTCCTTGCTACAAAAAAACAAAACAAACAAAAAACATCTAATTGATGACAAAATTAACCACAGATAATTTATTATATGTACGTATATCCCCCCAGTTAGCCTCGATATAACACCCCTAAACCCTTCAGGGCCCCGTGGCTCCCCCACTTCCACCACCTCGCCTCTGGACCCCTGTCAATACTTGTCCTGTGAGTGTGTGGCCCTGTCTCCTTTCTGGGTACTCTTGGCTTTTCTAACCTGCCATACTGAGAACCAAACACTTGTGACGATGCAACAACAGAAAAGGAAACAACAATTGGCGATAATTGTTACATAACTGATATATATATAGGTCTTTGTAGAGTTTTATTCTGAAATATACTGTTTTGTAGGTGTGTGTGTGTGTGTGTGTGCATTTTGTACTTTTTATTTTTTTTATTAATTTTATGTATGCTTCAGCGTTAACTACTGCCTATTAATCGAAGTGTGTAACTTGCATGTTCTCATCACCTGTTGATCCCCTGCTTGTTCTGCATCTTTTTGGTGTGTTTTTGCACAGTGGAGCTAGTCTCCATGTAACTATTGGCATACCATTTGATTTTCATCACTCTGCTTTACTCTTATCCACCAAGACAGTTGAAAATAAGCCCAGGAGAACTAAAACTTAAACTGAAAGACTTGCTTTCAAGTTACAGAAATTGGAGCTTTTCCACAAAGGGAACAAGCCTTATAAATTCCCTAGGCTTTTTCTGGTTCAGCTCCAGTTTGTTATAACTTTACACTTTTAAAAAAAATTCAATTTTAGCTTCTTGTATGGCTCTTTTGGAGAGTTAATGCTCACTGACACTGATCAAACATACACATAATGCATGACTTGTGAAGCTAATTTCTGGTGATCATCACAGCCCTGTTCATCTTTTCCTTTCATTAACTGAGTGTTATTCTCTGTGATGATGCTCTCTTCAGTAACTACCATCTCAAGTGTCTTTAATGCCCAATTTGTCCTCTGTCTCTAGGCATGCTTGGACACCTCAATTTCCTCTGATAATTTAAACTGCCATAGTAAAGTTGGACCAATGTCTGTAGATGTTTCTTTTTTTTTTGAATATTACGTAGTGTCTTATTTCGAAAACATTCCTTCATTGCAGTCTAGTGCAAATGCTCTTACTGTAGCACATGTAAATGTAAGTAACTGAAAAAAATACATGCAATGAAACTTGTGTTAGTAACGTTGGTCATGCAAATTATAGGAGAAAATAGTTGTAATAAATAGCTGTAAGAGTACATTTTTGGATAAATGGGATCAGACATTCAATCCAAATGATCATTTTTTTTGGGGGGGGGATTAGTAATAGTACCTTAATATTACACTTACAAACAGTATACTGTGGAAATACATTTAATTTCAAAGCAGTGATATGGGCTTAGAAATCAGTTCTAATTCCAGGGGATTGAATGGTTCCATTGCAAAAGGTGAAGATTGATCAATTTTCATAAATACGGGGCTGTACTGGTCCATTCAATATGTGGACACTGAAAAGCCTTAGTCCTTCAGTTACTTTTGTTAGTTTTCAGTCAAACTTACCCTCACACTTTAAGTTAGTGTCTGGGGAGTGGCTGACTGTGGGAAAAGGATCTGTTAAAAATGCACAATCAACCTTGTTTTTGATGGCACTGTCTGGCTGCTTCACAGCCTGGCCAAAAGAAACGCTGGTGCAGAAAAAACTCTCAACATGAAGAGCACATAGGGAAAAAAAAACATTAAACCATTAAAGACAATTCAGCCTTACAGATCCAGGAATAAAGGACAAAGGTCCAGAATTAATTTACTTTGGGGCTGGTTGAGAAATTTATGATCCATTTAGGGACAAAAAACAATAAAAATAAACTGTAGCATTCCTAAGAAGACTATTTTACTAGCGCAGTGATTCTGTCTCAGTGTTTCTCCCTCTAGTTAAGGCCTTTTTTTCTTTTTTAAATATAATAGATTCTATTTTTTATTATAGTATATTTTTGTGTGGAGCAGACAGGTAAAGAGGAGGCGTGCAATCAGTGCCACTTGCTGCCAACAACAGTGAGCTCCTCTTTACCTCTGTCTGGTGTGTTTTTTGAATTTCAGCTCTGTGCGTTATACACTGCCAAGCATCAAGGGAGAAGCTTTTTTTCTTATTGCAGTTATTTTGTTCATTGGTGCCCTCACTGGTGTGGTCTTGAAGTATTTTCTCTGAACATTTTTTGGCATGTACTTGTGTGTATGCTAACCTTTTGGCTATGAATAAAAGAGCAGGGCAATACAAAGCACTCAGTTTTACCGTTAAACCAAAGCCTTGAACACATTAGCATTCAAAGGCATTTATCAGAAATTCTTTAAGGCCGCCAATGGCATTTAAAGGAACTAAAACCACTTAACTTGCAACCACTAAGTTATTTCTTGTGGTTGTGTTGAATCAAAGCTCTTAAAAAGCTGTAGTCCAGCTATTCAGTTAAATCAGTTTAACTGAGAACTTACAAGATTTCTGTCTTGAATTATGAACAGGTTCCTGCTTAGCTCATAATTTATTGCCATTGATAAAAAAAAAAATCTAAAATGCATGAATTGAACTTTAAATCTTAAAGCAGGAGCTAGAATATTTCAAAATGTATGGAAAGCCTTTGTAACCTTGTCTCTTTTATCTTTCCCACCAGCAGAGTAGACCAACCTGTCCCTTTTTGCTAAACTCAACTCACTAATTCAAATTCCTACTGTGTGAGCAAGTGCTTCAGTATGTGTGTGTGTGTGTGTGTGTCTGTGTGGTGTGTTAGAATAGCTCTGTCTTGGGAATATCCCCAGTTTATCCTGACAGATTAGGCCGCTTAAATCTCAGAGTGAGGGCACGTTGTTTCCTTGACCACTGAACACAAGCAGAGAGGTTGCAGATCTGTCAGCCAGCGCTATTTGAAAAGAGCCCAATCCTAACAAAACCACTCCTCCTTGCTCCCCAGATGTCTTTTTCACAGAGCAAAAGTAAACAGCAGACAATTACCAAAGACCAGATTTCGTGCTTACGCTGCCAATTGCCATCAAAAACAAGTGAAGAGAAACCTGCTATTCAAACTGTATGAGCCTGTTTTAAATAGCTTATACCCTTCCCCTATCTTTAGGATCCTTAAGCTATCACACAATATTTATATATGGTGTGTCAGTTTGGCTTGTGAGTGTGCCATCCTAACTTATGCAAGTTAAACCAAAACATGAGGGCCGCATGCTTCAAATCTCAAACACAATCTCCCCTATTCATGTGTATCCAGGTCTGAGGAGCTTCTTTAATCTGTACCAAGCTTGTAGACACATGATCCTGTAACTAATTATAGCACAAGTCTTTTTTTTTTTTGTCTTTTTTATGTGTCTCCATTGTGTTGAAAAGCTGTGTGAATTAACTATAGCTATCAGACAAAACCCCAAAAAATTTCATAAAAATCTGCATTGTTTGGTGTTGTAATAGGGGTGTTTTGGGGGGTAAGGGGTCCTATATCCTCAGGTTTAATAATTTTATAATTTACCAAAATTATAAATATATATATATATATATATGGACAAAAAACACTGAAAATTTGGATTCTTTTGGCAATAGAAAATTATGACAAGGTTATAAATGTGGTCAATTTAGCCATTTTACATGACTTATACACACAGTGGACTGAAGTGAAAGAACACTAATGATTGGGGTAGGACTTCTGTGTTACCATAAAAACAACTGTTGTCCTGTGAGTGCTCAAGCAGTTTGGTCACAAAAGTGAAAATGAATTGAGTGCTCTCTCTCTTTTGTTTCCCTGTTGCTTTATTGTCTGTATGAAAAGAAAGTGTGCAAATATTTTATCAATGTGGCACTTTTTCTGATGTGATTCCTTCATTTCAGTGGGATGATTGAGTAGAGAATATTGTCTTGTGTCAACCTAAAGAACTGTTCAGTGATCTCAACGATGCGTTCAAGTCATTTTGGAGGTGATCCAAAAAGTAAGTCAAGTAACAAGAAATGGTGTTTAGACTATCTCGCTGGTTTGAGTTGATTCAATTTACAACTGACAATGCAAACAAGTACAGAACCAATCAAAATGAGATGAACAAGGACCTGAAATTTTTAAACCTTCATGAAAATGTACAGTCACCCCAAAAAGAGATGACCGCAGCAACAGGAGGGAACCTTTTGAGTCACTGAATGTTCTCTGAATGGCTTAAGATGCAAAATATTCAACTTAATATATTTTAACATGTTTGAATTTTTTTTTAACCCAATATTGTGTTTAAATTTTGCATCTGTTTAGTAACAACTCCAGGTGTCACTAAATTGTTTGTGTGTCAGCACTGATGGGTAATGGTAAAGAAAATGGGAAGTTATTGAGGAAAAAGTATTTTTACCATCAATTGTCCAGAATGCTTAGAATGATTCTGACGTTTACATCAAATAACAGTTTGTATGTACAAGATTGTTTTTGTTTAAATTCATTTTACTTTTAAAGAAAGAGTTCTTTTTTTCTTTTCTTTCTCTTTTTTTCTTTCTTTTTTTGGTGGGGGAGGGGGGTTGGAGTTTGAGGGATTAAGGTCCACATTGCCCCTGTTCATCTAGCCTTACAAGGAGGGACAGGACTGGAGGCTCACGGGCAACGTGCTCAGTTTTATTTTATTCTCACTTTTCTTTTTGCTTTTATTTATTCATAGATTTATTGTGCTGTCCTTTAGTATGGGTTTAGAAACTAAAAAAGGATGATTCAACATAAAGGAGAGGAGACTGAATGAAAAAGTACATGAAATAATTGTAGTGTAAATCTATCAATGTCTTATTATAATGATGAACATCATGAAATATATGTATATTGGAAAAAAGTATCTGTGACAACTTGTACTTTTGTGTGTGCTTCATGTGCTTTGTGTGTGTGCAGCAATGAGAAGATGTAATTTTGATTGCAATTTTTGAAACCTTAATTGACCTGTATGAATAAGCATAAATTTACTAACAATAGAAAGATAAAGCTTTTTTTTTCCTTTAATTGATCCTGATTACATGTAAGTGTGCCAAAAAATAATAATAATAAGACCTGGAGCCATAAATTTGTTTCTCCATTCGTCCAGAGTCTGGTTTAGTGTGTTGCTGCCACACATTTAAGTTACACTATGACTCTCCCAAAACACTTCAGGCTACACAAATACATGATATGTGCACTTGGTCCTAAAGAGCAGCTATGGGAGCTATTTTCCTCTTTCAGAGGATAAAGAAATATAGTCTAATGTGCTAGAAAAAACAGCAACAATGTTACTTAAGGTGTTATTTCTACAATGAAGTCGTTATTGGCGACACCTAATAAAATGAAATAAAATATGTCAGAAGAATAATAATCTACCCTGGTGAAATGTAAATAATCTCAAGGATATCAGGTCTACAAGACTCGTTATTTAGGATACATGGAGATTCACAAACATCACCAAGTTATGGGGCCATAAAATTGACCGTTTAATTTGTTAAAAGTAGAGTAATTATTAGTGGATTTTAGAGGTTCCTTTTCTTCTTCTTCTTTATTGAAACATAGCTTGCAAATTGCCCAATTGGGATACTTTTCATCACACCAGGTGGGGAAAAAATGCATTGGGCAGGTGGATAAAATTTGGGCGGCTTTTCCCCACATGTGGCGGGTTTTTAATATTGTGAAAACTGCACAACACACAATTTTATGGTAGAAAAAGTAAAAATATAATAATAAAACTACAACAGCATAGAAACAAAATTCAGTGACATATTTGATTGACGAATTGTATTGAAACACAATAATTTCATGACAACTTACAACAGAGTAGCTAGCACCTGGACTGAAGCTACACTGCAAGCCTGAAACATGTCGGGAGAGGATTTTCCCAGGTGACGCTGCTAAAGGCTGACACCAGAAATCGCATGGGATTACAACTTCTTTCCAGCCTCATGGGTGTGCGCTCTGGCCAGAGCAGAAACGGACCGACGTTAGGAAGATCTGATTCATCCATTAGCCAGCTGACCTGGCTTCCATTTCTTGAAGTTCTACAACATTGCTAAAATTAATGAAAAAAGCGAAGCTGATTCTGCTATAGGTAAGCTGATTTATTTTCTACCATACATGATCCTATTTGCACTGTGACTCATTTAGTTAACTAGTTAAAGTTTAGTTAAAGTTATTCTAAGGCATTGCTCGTTAATTTAAAACTATTATTTTACATGTTTTTTGTGTTTGGAATCTATGATCATTAAGCTGCTCTGTGCCGTTCAGCCAAGTCTTTTAGCTCCGCTTGGAAAGAGCTGCTAGCGTCCCTAGCAACAGTGTTTTATACATAGCAATGGTGTGTTTGATTGATTGATTGATTGATTGATTTAAAAGAAAATGTCAAATATTAAATTTTAAAAAGTACTAGTTACTATACAGTTAAAAAAGGAGCAGGATTACAACCTTATTTACTCCTGCCCCCTTTACAATCACAATCTTCCTTACAGTTGTCAAAAAGAAAAAAAGCTTAATATTTATTTACAGATGTAACTTTATGTACATATTTAATTTTTATAGGTTTATATATGTTCTTTTTCTTTATACATTTTAAATAATATTTCTTTGATTTTTTCTTAAACTGGTTGATGTTTAGACATTGTTTAAGTTCGTTTTGAAGATTATTATACAATTGTACACCACATACTGTAATGAACATGCACATAGTTGTTTGCACTCTTAAAATCTTCAGATTATATCCACCTTCATGATTAAAATACAGTTTTGTATGTGGTCGGGTAGTAAAATATATTTTTTGTTTTATTCATTATTATTGCTGTTTGCAACTCCATCAAATCACAGAATTTTTGTATTTTTTACTTCCAAATAATAGATTTGTGTGTTCCCAATATCCAACTTTGCAGACGGCCCTTATTACTTTTTTCTGTTGAAGGTATAGTGGTTACGAGATGTGTAGCCTATTTGGATTATTTACAGTGCTCTTTCTTGGTTGTGATTTGTCATCATATATTTTTCTACCAATTATCTGTGGTCATTTGATGTAGATATGAATCTCTGGATACTTGCTGGATCTTCTATGGCCTGTATAATTATGTTACGGTTGTCTGACAACTTCCTGATTTGGGCTGGTTTTCTTTGGATCGGGCGGGTTTGAAGCTGTGATTGGGCTGGAAACTGTCGATCTCATCTGGCAACAGCGCTTACAATACAGCACATGTGTGAACATTGACAGCCAGCCAGTATAATGTCCATAATATATTTATATATTTATATATATATATATGCGTGTGTGTGTGTGTGTATAAAAACATGTATGGGGAAATTAAATACACTCAGTATAAGAAAAAAATAGACCGTACAAGTTTAAAGGACATGTGTATCGAGTCAATTAAATAACCATTAATGATTGGGAAAATTGATCAAATCTGGATTTGACCTGTGACCGTCACTTCCGGTTGCTGAAATTAGCAGTTAGCGACATTTTGTATTCAATTACCTTACCTGTACCTTTTAACCACCCATTTTATCCCATGAAGTTAGCATAGCATGTAGCAATTGCTAGTTGCATTTAGCCTTCCACATGCTAAATAACGTCCAAGTTACTTTTATTTATTAGTAGCATGTTTTCCAGCTTGTTCGTGAAGAGCAACTAACACTGTAGTGCTTGTATTTTTATTCCTTTATTTTTCTTCTTTCTCAGTTTAAATTGTCCACATGCAGCCTGACTAAAAAGAGTGAAGGTCAACTTTGAAATTATGGGTACAAATCACTCAAGCGAAATGCACCGAAACAACATGAACTGAAAAAATCCTAGTGAGTGTGCATATCACATAATTGAAACTACAACAGTTTATATGATTGAAACTAATACTGTTAGAGAAGCAAATGATGATAAAGCATGTCACAAGCACGTCTATATCTGATTCACCACCCAAGCTGTAGCTTTACGTTTTCACCACCAGGTGTCACCATAGCAACCGGTGTGGTTTAGATTGCGGCCATGTAGTTACCAGCCAACGTTCAGAGAGACACCTGTTGATTAGCTGATTACACATCACATCACAACCACTTTTAATCTCCATCTGCTGATCTCCCCATGCAACCTACAATAAATAAAAACAGTGACATCATCACCATAGCATCTGGTGCAGTATTCCTATAGATCCAACCACAGTTTTTGAGTATGGAGCAGTTACAGCCGGATAACATTTTATTCCAGCAAATTTTAGCACATGTGGAAAGAAGTTTTTAGACTGAGCCTCATGGTATAATATTAAGCTAGTCTTCAAAGACTGAATTTAAAACATACCACAATAGTGACCAGATGGGTCTACACATGGGTGTAGTTTGGGTAAAACATGGTCTATTATATTCAGCTGCATGCCTTTATTTTCATCTGTTTTCCTTGTCTTGATCACAATATAATTATGTCTTGAGAAATCCTAAAGAGATTAGCTTGGATATTATGGGTGAGTGATTAGCTGAGGAAATGTGTGCAAAAATAATAGTCAAGTGTTAGCTCACGGAGCCATGAACATGACCTAACTCTGGGGTGCACTTAAGAACAACTTTTCACTTCATTAATCTTTCTGTCAGATCATTTTAAGTTTGTTTTTCATTTGTCTGATTTAACCAGCCCCTTTTTTCCTCCCTTTACCATCACCTTCACACCACTCATGCACTGTCGTTCATTTTGACTTTCCAAAAAGGAATGCAGATCCAACTTGAGAAATTCGTCAAGAGTAATTGCAGAAACCTACACTCTTGGCTTTGATTACTGGTAAGTATAAAGGTCACTCTTACTCCCACACATAATGCTGGCAGCTGCACACTCAAACACTGTGCACACACCCCAGCCGACTCCTGCATCTCACTGCATTCCTAATGATTTCTATCAAGACTTTGGTTCTTGATAAGACACAGTGGGACCAGCTCCTTACAAGCTCATCATAACTATTTCATGAAAGCTGGGATGTCCAAAACCCATTTCTTCATAAAAAAAAAATAAACTCCTTAACCATGTGCTGCACGTTACCAGCCAATGTCTTTGTGAAAATTTTGTTCTCTTCCTGTCTGTCCATCTTGCTTGCTCCAGATTTTGATAAAGGTGTTTCACCTCTGTAGTCTGTGACAGGTTTTATGGCATTATCGAGACAGTCCCCCCACAGGCCTCAGTTATGTAGGCCAGAGGATTGGCTCATCACAAAATTTTTACAGAGAAAGAAAACTCCCCCTTCTTGAATGTTATTCTTGTCTTGGTGGATTGTGAGGGTAAATGGAGACGCTCTGACTAAATGTTCTAGGACCACAGAAACTTCCAGAACTTGTGGAAATGTGTTAAGAAAGGAGGAAACCTTTAAAAATGTTTGCAAGATTAGAGCTTCCAAAATGTCTTTCTGGGTGCTGTATATACATTTTGATTGTACTAAATGGCAAAAGTGTGTGATTTTAAAGTTGGAAGCATTTTGTTTGTAAATTAAAGGTCTCACCTCTGGTCTACTGTGGAATGTAAAGATTTATGACCCTTCTTGTTGAGAGCCTGTAGAGCCTCAGGCTCTGCCTCCACCTGTGAGCCCTATGTAATGCCCAGCCAGACACAGGATGGAGTTGATGGTTATCTAAAACATCTAAGTTTTTTTTTTTTTTATTAATAATTTTAACCACATAAAGAATCAGACAGCTACTGTCAAACGATCCAACCCTTGCTGAGCTTGAGTTCTTTAACCCTGAGCCTGTTTCTTAGATATCTCCTTCGTATACTTAAACTGGGGTTATTCAAAGGAAAACATCTGGCTCTAATTAGAGTCCTCTTCTCCCTCCTTTCTTGTTCACATCATCCCCCCCTCATGGCTCTTACTCACCACTATTGCCGTTTCAGCATCTTAGCCCATCTCAATCTATTCCTGAATTCCCCCTCTTTCTCATTCCTCCCCACTCATTCACTCTCTCCACCCATCATGAACAAACGACCTCCTCTTTTTTTCTCACCTCTCATTTCCTCATACCATCTGCCATAGTCTGCTTTGCTTTCTGTGCGTACTGAACCATGATGCATGCAGGCTGCACCAGGGGGCTCCTCTTGTTCCTGTCTTTGACTTTAGGATGGACGAAGGCTCAGCAGACCAGTAACATCCAGTAAGGTCACAGTTTTGTAAACCTGTGTTTTTAAGAGGAAATGCTCTTGAATCCTCATTTATATGATCTTGTAGATATTTTAGGTGAGGATTCTGATCCTGGGGTCAAAGATCTGCTTTGTGCAGAGGGTTCCTTTAGTTAAACGGATTTTGGATTGGAAGACTCACTGTCTAATACAGATTTTTTCCTTTTCAAGTAACCTACATTCTTTCCTTTTTGACTAAGCACAGAGTTATCCTGATTGTTTTTGGCTCATGTTTCTCGCTGAGCTGCCACAGATGTTATTGCTTTGGGTTCAGCCTGTGGGGTCAGTTCAGAGAAACCCGGCTCTGGCTCTGGATATATTGGCTTTAATCAGCAGCCGTCTGCCTATGTGGGGGTTCTGCTGTCTTAGCTCTTACTTAGGAAACAACTTTCTTTTGCATCCTGTATTGGCATTTCAGATTTCTGTTTTCTTCTTTCAAAACTTTGTTTGCATCATCTAAAAGAGTAATAGCAAGCACATTTTTCTTTAAAAGAAAAAATCATGAAAAGTCTAAAAACTCAGTTTCCCCAGGTGAGCACAAACTCCACAAAGTTAACAGACTATAAAATGACTTAGTCAGAAATAGAATATTTTTCTTGGCTCGCAGTTTACAAATGGACCTAAAATTTTCCCTTCTGTAAAATGTGCTCTTACTGACCTTCAGGGAGTTATGCATCTGGTAAAATTTTTAATGACTGTCTTCATAAGACAATCATGATCTCTGTCATTAACTGTTTGCTTAAATAAACAAAATCTTTATGCTGGCTTTGCTTAAGTTAAAATAGGACAATCTGTGAGTTTTCTGCCTCCTCTGGCATGGCTCAGTGGTCGATCTCGGCCCGGAGAGCTCTTGTTGAGGTGTCCCTGAGCAAGACACCGAACCCCTAATTGTTCCTGATAGGTCTTGGTTGAGTGCCTTGCATGGCAGCTTCCGCCATCAGTGTGTGAATGTGACATATATGTAAAGCGCTATATAAGTACAGACCATTTACCATTTTACCATTCCTAAATAAAGTGTAACATCCATTAAAACTACAGTCTATGCCTTCATTTGCTAAAGCTAACATTTTTATAAGAGAAGGAAGTTACTTTCTCTCTGGCTGAGAGCATATATTTGGGTGTCAAAATTACCTAAAATATCTAAAAACATGACCATGTCACGCTGATTTGTTATGTCTGATAATATGTCATTCAGTAAACTATTCAGGTTTGCTGGGTTTTGACTCAGTCCAAAGTTGAATGACCAAATTCTCTTACCTAAAACAAAAGAAAGAAAAAAAAAGTTTATGATTCTTCACCAGTACCAAACTGCAGAAGACAAATTGTATCATTGGTGATATTAGCTTCTAAAAAGCTGAATAAAACTGGAATGGATTGATGATGAGGTAATAGAAAATGTGGCATGATGTGAAAAAGTCAGAGATTCCTAACTTTAACACAGTGTTTAAAAAATAAATAAAATAACATATAAACAAGATATCTCCTTTTTGATTAGCTCATCCTCTTAATTTAGATTTGACTGGGGCTCAAAAATCAATCAGATTCAAACATGAATCTGACATGTAATAGCTTCTATTGGCAATTGTGGATGAGCCATAAATCAGATCCAGAATATCTTGAGGAGCAAAATAGAGTTCATGTTTTGTTTTTTGTTTTTTGAATTTTTTCCAGTATTTTGTCATCAATTAATTTTACTTTCTATGAACAACAACAACAATGCTGTATATATATATATATATATAATATTTATTAATACTAGCATTTTCTGTTTTTGCATTTAACCTTGAATTCACAAACCGGCACCATTGTGAGCGGAAATGTTACTTCCTTGTGTACTGTGCTGGTTACCAAAGGATTGCAGTAGGGGTCACTTTAGATAACTCAGACCCGACAGAGTTGCTGAATTTGTAGGCTGTAATAAAAACTAGGACTGGGTGATACCAGAATTTTTGGTATCAATCCGATACCAAGTAAATTCATGGCAAGTATTGTTGCAATCCCAATTGGTTTCACTACAACAATACCGATAAAGATACCAATATTTTTTGCTTAAAATTTCACAAATTATAATTTTTTTTCCTCCTGAACTATCGTTTTTTTAAAGCACCAAACTCCTTTTTCACACTGCCTGTCTCTTCAATTGTTGTCTCTTTGATTGTACTGTAACAGTGTTGAATCAGCAACTTTATTGTACTGACAGGAGTTACAGTTGAAAATTACACATCAACATGTTTACAACATTTTCTGCACTAACATTTTTGTTTTTTGCATGTCCCACAAAATAGCAGGTTGATGAGGTTGAGTACAAGAAAAATAATTAAATTTTTTTATTATATCTTAGAAATATGTTTCATGAATAATGGTAAGATGTTTTTTTTTGTTTGTTTGTTTGTTTGTTTTCGGAGCTCCATATATTATTACTGTAAATTATCAGCAATCGATAATTAAATCTAATGACAGCAGATTAATTAATTTTGCTGCTTTATTGCAACATGACTGGGATGGAGGAAAATTAATACCATTAAGTTATATGATAAATCAACTTATCCAATCTATCCTTGTGACAATAACTTAACGGTATAATTTATGTATTTATTGTGATTAAACTGAATGCTTTAATTAGGAAAATGTCATGCAGTAAATACACATCCATGCCAATGCCATCCATGACATTCCCATTGTCTGCTTCATCACAGGCCTGTGTTTGACTGTGGAGGAGACCTGGTGGCAGAATCTGGCTTTGTTGGCAGTGAGGGGTTCCCAAGCTCTTATAAAACCAACAGCAAATGCACCTGGCGCATTACTGTGAGTCACTTTCCACACAACATGTCTAAATGCATACTCCAGTGCTTCCTGGCTGACTTTTGTAGTGTCTAAGTCACAAATAATCCGGCTCATTTCTAGGTCCCAGAGGGAAATGTGATCACACTGGTTTTCCGCATTTTTGACCTGGAGGCTGACTCACAATGTCGCTATGACTATCTGGATGTTTACAATGGCCATTCCAAGTTGGTGCAAAAACTGGGTCGCTTCTGTGGAACATTCCGGCCTGGCAATCTTATTTCTACCACAAACACCATGATGCTGGAGATGGTGACTGATGGCGAGACGCAGAGCAGAGGATTTGTAGCTTATTTTAGTGGAACCAAACCCTACAATGGTATGTCATTACATTTCAGAGTGATGAGCCTTTTTATTTGTTTTCTTATTGACATTACATAAAACAATTAAATAGCAAGTGCCCCTCCAAATGAAGCTATAAAAACACATGCAAACACAACCACAGCATCAAATCAAAGGCAGGAACGTCGAGCTTTGAATTCAGTCTTATATCCTTTTTAACTGTTATAGTTTAGATTTTTAATCACTGGCATTAAATCGTTTTTACATTAAAGTTAGGACAAAATAACAGTTAGTCCCACCTTCATTTTCCAGTCTTGAACATGTGCAAATAGATATTCAAAAGTATGTTGTGTATATATATGTATAATGCATTGATAGGTAAACAAAGGAAAACATGTCACAGAGAGATTTTAGGATGTCAGAGATGGCCCAAATACACTCTGATGACAGATTAGATTGAGGCAGATGATCACAACAACAGGAAACATGAGGACAGGATGTGCAGACCCTGGCCTTCTCCTTACATGTCTCATCCTACTCTCTCCTCAAATTTCAATATTTCAATTCACTAATGTTAATACTTTAAAGGGAGAAAAAATATATTACACAAAGTCACAGACAATGCAGTTTTTTTTATACCAAACTGTATCATGTGCTGTGATTAAAAGGGCTCTATGAAGCTACTCAAGCCTGAAAATAAGCTGCATCAGAAAACAACTCAAAAGCATATGAAAACAAGTCCAGAGAACCACTCCAAATCAAAACCTTGAGGAAACAGAGCTGGACGAATGGAAAGTAAAAAAGAAGAGAGGAGATAAGGAGAACAGATTTTTGCAAATAGTGCACTAATGCAGTAATATTTCTTTCCAGCATGGTGAAAGTATTAAACTTTCACTAGAAGTTGCTTTAATTATCCACATCATGGAGTTGTTAAACCTTCTTTCAGACCAGGAGATTTGTGGAGGAAAGATGACAAAGTCCCAAGGCGAGATCATGACACCTAACTGGCCTGACAAGAAATACCCACCAGGAACGAGCTGCTCCTGGCTTATCACTGTGGAGCCTGATATGGTTGGTGAAGCATTCATTCTCAGCATGCAAAGAATTGATCTTAGATGACTTAAAGTGGTCAGTTAAGACCACATTGCTGTTTCTCTCAGGTAATCCAAGTGACGTTCGATAAGTTTGTCCTGGAGGTTGACACCTACTGTCGGTTTGATTATGTGGCAGTCTATAACGGTGGAGAGAAGGATGATTCACGTCTGATGGGAAAATATTGTGGCGACCAGGCCCCACAGTAAGATATTTAAAGGCTTTTTAATAATTTTTATAAACACCCCTATTACTCACATGCCTTTTTTTTCTCTTGCCCAGACCCATTATTAGCAGCGGAAATGTGCTATTGATCCAGTTTGTGTCAGATCTCAGTGTGCCATCTGATGGGTTCTTCGCCCACTATACCACCATTCCACATGGTTCTCAGGCCCCAACAGTAGACTCCGAGAGGAGATCCATCTCCTCAGAACCTGCTTCCAAGCCTGCTAAACCCAAACATCCTTCTCTCACTGCGCCCGCACCCATCCCCACCACCAAACATGTGCCGCCTCCAGCCCTGAATCCCACAGAGACACCAGAACCAGTCAAGCCCACAAAAAGTCGAGATAAAGGCACCACAGGCCAGAATGAGAGAGTGACCCTGCCAAGGCAGAACGGAAAGAGGCCTGGTGGGTGAAGGCATCTGCACATGTGTGAGAAGGTGCCCTTCTGTGTTCTAATGCACCACTTGTATGATTTTTTTTTTCTTTTAGTTTCTCAAAATCCACTGTGTGCAAAAGCCTGTAAAAGAGATGGAAACATTAAGACCAGTTTCTGCTCCAGTGAATTTGGTAAGTTCTATCTCACTTCATTAGTATGCACACAAATACTGTATAACCAATCAGATGATGTTTTCTAACCAAGCCCTTCTCTTTCCAGTGATAACCGGGAAGGTTACTTCTTTGTCCCCTGGGCCCAGAGGCTCCCTTTCCATACATGTCTCCCTCATTAAAGCCTACAAGGCAGGCCGGCTAACAATCACACAAGTTGGAGAGACCATGGGGGTGAAGCTGGTGTCACAGTGCAAAAAATGCCCAATGCTCCGCAGAGGTAAGTTTTTTTAAAATGTGCATGCATGTAAGAAGATGAGCATTTCAATGCCCTCGAAAACACAAATCCAATTAATTTGGTAATTTCTTTTATGATAGGATTCAACTACATCATCATGGGTCAGGTGGATGAAGATGGACGTGGCTCCTTGCAGCCTGGTGCATTTACCGCTCCATATAAAGCCCCACACCACAAATTACTGACGAATATCAACAACCAGCCTTGTTAGCCTTATATAAGCCACGAAATTAGGACCACATGTCACACAAAAGTCCAGAAATTTTAATTTGAGCTATCGATCTTTTAATGCACTATTTTACAGCAAAACATAGCTTCATTTTTATGCACAATTTTAAAGGAATGATATTGTTTTACACAAACACCTGCAAAACCTAATGTTTGTAATTTATATATAAATAAAGGTTTTACATCTCTTTGAAAAGGTCTGACTGCAAACTTATTAATGTGATGACTCTGACTCCACCTTGTGGATCTGGAGAGTAACAGCACAACAGCTGAAAACTGATTATAACCTTTAAATAAGCAGAACATCTGCAATAGAATCCACCTCAATGGTTGGTCCGAAGGAACGCAGTGTAATATGGAGAGTATTTGAATGAAATATCTACAAAATATAACTACAAAAGTTGTTCTAAAAGTACAAATGTTCATAAAGTTGTTCCTTATTTAATGTATTTCTTGTCAGCATGACCTGCCATGTGTGCAGAATCAATTGTGATGTCATATATCTAATGACATAGTCTACATATGCGTGTCATACTTAGATTGAAACAGAAGTGATGTTTCTATAGTGCAACCTCTTTATAACATTTTGATGGTGCAGTCTGCACCATAGGGTCAGGGCTGACTCCCTGAAGTCCAGATCTGACTAGTTTAAAATAAATACTTTAAGTGTTTAATGTAATTTTCTTCCAACTTTACTCTGTGCTTAAAAAAAGGCCATTAGGTGTTTATAATAACACATTAAACATAATTACATATAATATAATAACATTGTAAATGTCTTTGAAAATTGAATGATAGTTTTAACTTCCACTTTGTAACAGAAGTACATGCAGATGTGCCCCAAGTTTCCATGTCTTCTTCATCTTCTTCTTTTTCTAACATTCTGCATATTACAGTCTTTATTTCAGGCCTGACCCATAAAAAAATGGTAAGAAATGTTCAATTGTTTTAACACGAGGTCTTAATTTGGTCCTTTTTTCTGGGATATTTACCATTTCTTATCATGTGATATGTCAAAAATTATTGCAGTGTGGTTTTCTGCTTTCTAGTATCTATTAGGGGGCAGAACACAAGTATCAGATTGTGTTCAACAGTATTTTGAGCAAAGTTTTTACCATGAAGTGATGCAAAATGTCTCTGTATACTATGTATATAAAATATGTCCCATTGGGTTCTATTGTTTAACCTCTTCATACCCTTTTGAAAGTTATTTTGTGATAGACAACATTATTACTTTGTATACTTTGTTACTCTGAATTACTGAAACCGGTGTGTTTTTTAACCCTCTTGTTATGTTCATTTGTCAGGAACAGCAATGATGTTCAATTCGACCTGATGCATGTTTAATTATCCAAAAGATGTACGAAACCCCAAAAAATATCCTAACAAGCATTGTTAATATTTCATTACTAACTCTATTACTAACCATTCTATCAATATTTAGTGCAATGGTGTTCCTTACCTCTTACAGGTAATGGTTCAATTGGGGTAATTCACTTTTTTTTCATAAAAAAAAAAAAAAAATACATGTTCAAACTCCTCCATCCAGCTTTCCAGTGTAAACCTACATGTTCAATGCATAGCTGATTTTTGCATTTCATGCTGCCCAGATTTTTATCCCATTTTTAGCTGGTTTGGAAAGCATGTATTGCCTAAATGAGCAGCGACCTCTGAATGACACCAGCATTTCATCCACAGTGATATTAGGGTCTGGGTTATAGAGTAGTGAAAGTTGTTCTACCCACTTGTCCCATACTGTCCTAATAGCTGCCAGCTTGTCTCTCTCCCGTCTACCAGCCCTTGTCTCTCGATTATCAAACCGGATTACTCTAGAGAAAATGTAAAAAGTCTCCAGAGACATTGTGGCTCGAAATATAGCCCTGCCTGTCTCGATTCATCCTTCGACATATAGACCCAGGCCAGGATGAGAAGCCCCAAATACATATACACATCTAAATGTCTTTTGCCCAGCTCTTTCCAAAACACGCCTCCTTCTAGATTAATCATTTCCAGAAGGATTTTCTGTATTGAATTAGGCATCACCAGCTCAAAAGCTGACTTGATGTCTGTCACACGAGTCACTGCCATCCTAGTGGGCCCTGGCACTGGTCTTTATTGTGTTTTCTGCAGGCAGGGACAAAGACCACTGCCGTTTTCACCATTTTTTGACATGAATGTCTTGCTTGGAGGGATAGGAATATCAATTCCCTCATCTGGTTTAGGATCATTAGGATCAGAATTTAGCTCAAGATAGTGTTCATCTTCAGACACATCTTCCTCTATTTCACTGTCATGGTCAAGATGAACCTTCTGGACTGTCATCTTTTTGCTTCTGCTGCTCATTTTGTAAAGGTCTGCCTGACAGAATGTAATGTTGGTAGGAATCCCATGCAGAGAATCTTTTATATGTTTTGGCCCTCTCCTGTTTAGTGTCCGCTCAATAAGGGTGGAATTTTCCTACGAGAACATAAATGGTTCCCAAAAGTCATAACACCTGCACCTGTGTGTGTGTGTGTGTGTGTGTGATTGGGGTGAAATATGTTTCACAGTTTAAAAGAAAGAAATACTCTGACATTTCTGACACTGACCAGTTTGACTGCTGGGTCAAATTGACCCGAACAGTATCTATGTGCTATTAACATGCAGGGGGTGGTTGCAAATATGTAAGATGAACCATTTTCATTTTATATGTTGATTACACTAAATAAGGCAAGCAGAAGAAGTTTCATACTGAAAAAATACTTTTAACTATTTTTCCTAGATCTTCAAACTTTAAAACGGATCAATTTGACCCGTAAGATAACAGGAGGGTTAAATGCTGCTTCGTAATGGCAGAAGACAGTTTTCTGTCATTTGTTATGTCATTAATTGCTCTTTAACATTTCAGAAATAAATTCAACTACAGCCTATACCAGTGGTTTTAAAACTGGGGGTCAGGACCCCCATGGGGGTTACAAGGTAATTATAGTAGGGTCAGCAGATAATTGTAAAAATATATAGCTTACATTTATCAAATAAATTTGGGATTTTTACCAGGGCTGTCAGAATTAAACCATTATTGAAGGGATAAATCTTTGAAACTAGTACCTCAATTTTTCAACACATTAATGCATAAACAAAGGCAGTAAAAATGTTAGTTAAAATATTATTAAATCAGAATATATTATCATATATTATTATATATTATCAGAAAATATTAAAAATCAGAATTTAGCATTATGTCAATGAGAGAAGCTAATTTTGGGCTTTTCACAGCGTTCAACCACCAAAAACCACTTTATCCTCCTTTTCATGCAGATTCTGACAGTTTTTCCAACCTTACATTTAAAGGAGGCCCTGCGATGGACTGGTGACCTGTCCAGGGTGTACCCTGCCTTTCACCTGAAACACTGCTGGGATAGGCTCCA
>JBAMHW010000017.1:4639617-4655410 GCA_037177495.1 Rhadinocentrus ornatus
GCTGGGATAGGCTCCAGCTCACCCCGCGACCCCTAATGGGAACAAGCGGTACAGAAAATGACTGACTGACTGACATTTAAAGGATGCTGTAGGATGATCCGTTAATCACTAAGTCGTTGCATGGGGGTGGGGTGCATGAACACCAACGTATATTATCTTGGGGGTTGTGCCTCAACAGGTTTCGGAACCACTGGAATATATTACCATGTTTGAACAAAGGGTGTTTCTAAAACAGCCCCAAGAAATCTTTTACTGGGTCCCCTAAAATGTCTGAAAAGCTGAATAAAAAAACAGACAAGAGCTCAAGTCAATGGTAATTAAATTTGATAGGATTATGTCTAATGACATAACTCATATCTATGCTCATTCTTACCATGCAGTGATTAAAATTAACAGCAATTTTATTTATTATTCCTGTAATCTACTGTTAAACATTGAGCTACACAACTTAAACTAGCCAGAACATTTGTCACACTCTGTCCAGCCGCATTCCCCAGTAATCACTCCCCTGATTGTCCATACCTGTGTAAGTCTCAAGATTCCGGATCACTCACACCTGTGATCAATCACGTGCCCCGGTGTACTTCTACCAGAGTCTCACATGGTTTATTTACATCTGGGAACTGATTACTTTTTTAACTCTGATAAACAACAGTTTACTGGAAAGAACAAACCTTATGCACTCTCATGCAACAGTTTTGTGCTTTACATTGTGTTTAAACTGGACAATGTTTGTGATAAATGTTCTGTTTCAATTCTCAGTCCATCACTGACTAATCTGTATAAAACCCAAAACTAACAAAGTTAAAATGTCCCTTTATTGTAAAAAAAAATAGATTCAATACAATTCAATAAAAATCATACGAAAGATATCGACCAATACAAAGACTATTTATATATATCATTCAACAGTTCCAAACTATTAGTAGAAAAGATTAAATGATTTTTAAGATGCGCTGACTTGCTTTACAAACAGAACAAAATTTCATATCAGAACCATATACAATCCTCCTTTTCTCTCTCCTACACCCAAATGCTACCCTTCCCCTCCCTCTCCTTTGCTCCTTGCTGACCACAGCAGCCTGCAGCACCGGGCCCCCGGCGCCGTGAGGTAGGCAGGTTCTTGTAAACGGCGTGGCTGTAAGGGATGAAACACATGCCGAGCTGGAGGTGACGAGCCAAGCGGCAGTAGGCAGCGAGGGCCAAGACCAGCAGAGGGGTCAGCAGCAGAAAGCCCACCACCAGCAGAGCCACACAGCTGGTGTCGTCAAGCAGATCTGAACAGTACAGAGACGTCCCATGGGGCTGCACCTGGAAAGCATAAGCAGGAGGAGTGATGACTCAACCAAATCTATTCCTCACTGCCTGAGTGCTACATAGCAAAAATGAGTATAAAGAGTTTTTTTGTGTGTAACTGGGAGGTTGTTCACATAAGAAAAGTTCTGCATTAAAGTACAATGTAATCAGTTTGTGGGATAAATCAGTGGGATTTCTCGCTGTGCTGTTGGTGTACACTATCATCCCACAATGCATTGCACAAAGAAACTAGTGCAGCTTAGTCACAGCTGCAAAAAATTTAACTTAAGCTCCAGGAAAATTCAATAAGATCTGTAAAAACAGTATCACATCTCTGGAAAAACATCTCTCTCTCTGTATTGCAGTTGGCACTCAAAAGCAGTAGTTTGATTGGAAAGACTTCATAATTTCCCACTAGTGCAACAAGTAAGAGTTGAATGTAAGTAAGTTAAAAGCCTTACTGTGGAGTGGCAGAGGAAGCCAAAAGTGATCATGACAAGAGCAGGGGTGAGGATGACGCCGAACACAATACTGGCCAGCCCCCCGTTAATCAGTGCGATGATCAGATTCTGTGCAGTGACCAGCACAGAGCACGCCCAGCAGTCAAGAGAGCCCCTCAGCTCCAGGGGGCCGTCTGCGGCTTCGCTGCCACCCAGGGAGTATGGAGGCGGCACCACAACCCCTGACCCTGCTCTGGAAGCTGAACGTGCTTCAGAGTGGGCCTTTTCACACACTGCCTTCTCAAGTGTCCCATTCCGTGACAGACTCATCTCACTGTGGTGTGTTCTGCAGGAAAACATACTTAGTCCATTAGTTGATTCAATTAACATAAATAATAATCTGGTTATATATCAGTTTATGTTTCACAATAATGAGATTAGCAATTAGACGTGTGTTTGCACAAGCCTTTCAATAAAATATAGGATTTGTTTTCAGTTGCAGTAAATTCTTTCCTCACCCTGCACAATCTGATTTCTCCAGTCCATGCATCAAAAACTTGGAGAGCTGAAGCCATTAAGTAATGGCTTCTTAAATAACGTGATGAAATGTGTGGAAAGTCAACACAGAGCTCTAAGCGAGGAGGAAATGGGTTCCACTGACTTTTGGGCTTCACCCCCGAAGCTCCAGGATAACCATCACCCAGAACAATGAACCAGAAACAACTAAAAAAAATCATACGTCACTAAAGTGTCACAGCGTTGGCTTTAAAAGAACAGATTTTAGGAGTTAGAACTTTTTTTTCTTTCTTTTAATTTATTTTTTAATGTAAAAGATTACCAATAAGATGCTTTAAACATATCTGAGTCTGTAAAGGTATTCACAGCTCACTGTATTACACCATGTGAGTTCTTATTTAGTAGTGCTGCCTTATGAATGGAATATTATTCCCAATGAGAGAATATACACATCTTATGAACATAGTCTCCTATGTCATGTTGTATAAAAGGATTTTGGATTATTTAAAGAGTACATTTTGCAAGCAATCAAATGTCTCCTGTACTTATGGAAGAATTTATCTGAAAATCCCAGTCTTAAAAGCATTTTAGGTGTTTTGAATGACTTCCTATGATCGTATGTCAGCACCATCTATCTTCCATTCCATCCTGTAACCTTAAACAAATGCATTTTGATGGCGCCAACCTTTCTGTTGCTAGATTTGTTAGGAAAGTATACAACAATATTGAAAACTTAGCCTTTCCTTTATATAAAGACTGTAAAATTGCTGTTTAATCAAGATTACTTTTGTACTCACTGCGAGTTAAGCCTGAGGATCTGCGCTCCTGTTGTTTGAAGGTGGTAGTAGCTGAAGAAAATTTCAAGAATCTTGATTTGTTTTCTCTCCGTGTGAAAGTCCAAATCTAGAGGGCGTTATCCAGGTGAGGGTTGAGATTCTGATGGTTATTAAAGTCTTTAAACTTGGGGGTTTCTAAAGTAATAATAAAAAAATTGGCAGCTGTTAGAAATCTAAACTTCTGCCTCAGATCTGTAAGAGGTTCAGTAAAAAGCTCTACAGACTTGTAGCAAATTGTGCTTTCCTTCTGGCTTCAGCGTTTCCTTCCCTAACAAACTGTTTCCTCACTTTGACTGCAGTTTGAGATATGACAGTGAGTCAGGGAACCTGTATCCTGCATTGCCACGGATGTGAATGCTCAGAGAGCAGCCTGTGCTGTGTTTAAGGCTGCTGTTAAGTGTCTGTAGCAGTGGAGAGGTTTTCTTTGATAACCCGTGGAACCAGGGGGGAGGGGGGAAGAGTGTTTATTTGGATAGATTAGAGGAGTCAGGGAATGCTGCCCAATCCACCACACTTTACACCATCGCTGGGCTTTTCTCTGTACCTCTGTCAAATCCCGATAAGGTGTGGTTAAAAATCCAGCAACTAGAGAGGGTTTTCACACTAAATAAAGCTGATTGTTTCACACTATAATCACCTCAACTGGTCAGCAGTAACAATGCACCATGGAATGAGAAGTGAAGGGTATGCCAGAGTCGCACAAGATTTATTTCAAAGGCAGGAATGACAGGGGTTTGGCCTGTGACCCTCTGAGGGAAAACAGATCTCCACTTTCAAAAAACATAAGGAAGTGAGGATAGGGGAGAAGACTGGCTAATTTGGTGGGGAAAAGAGGTTGTCATGGGACTGATAAGAAGCCAGAGGGGCTCAGTTCAAAAGGTAAAACTGGTATTTTGATATGAAGTCTCATTTATTTTTTTTCATCTCACTCTGGACATCTTTGTTTATTTCTTCACAGTGGTATTTATTATCCCTGTAGAAAATAAGAGGACTTCGATAACTGGTACAAGGAGATATGATCAAAGGGTCTGTGGCATTAAGGCTGTGGGGGAAGATGTGGGAACAATGGGTGGTTTTTCCATTAACACTACCACACTGTTTTGTGCTTGTTTGTGGATGTCAGTGTTTAAGTGAGTTGGTAGAGCAAGAGCAGTCTTCCTGTCCTTGAAACTGGGATATCCGCTGCTTCATCCTCACTTTGTGTCCATGTGTTACATATGATCATGTATCTGCCGGTTGAGCAATTTTATGTCCTCTTAACCTAAATTCTGAGACAGGAAGAAGTTAGACTCTTTTGCACGTGATGGCCGTTGATTTTGTTTTAAAAATTGTAATCTTAGTTTTAAGTCCATGTGATTACCATGACGTATATAAGCGGTATGGACTGTACAGGGACCTGAATCAAGACATTATTCATTTAACATAAATCTCAGATGATTTAATGCTTGTGTTGAATTACATTGCATTTTAATGAGAAACTGCAGCCTGTAGCATTGACAAGATGGTACCAGGAAAATGTTGGAGAGAACAAAAGAAATCAACCTTGAAGGTAGCATACTGGTCCAGTGGAGCCACATTGTGGCCATCAGGTAATCAGGTATTAAAATACAGAGGACTCTTGCAAAGCTTTGCTCAGGTCATTCTGACTAAACTGTTACATGATGCATTCACAGCAAATGTAAGGTCTATATGGCAAACAACCAGTCCTGATATACAATGCAACTGTCAAATAAAAAAAAATACCTGCATATAGTGGTGGCAAATGAATTTAAACTGGATATGTGTGTGAATCATCTCACACTTTGGTGAACTAGCTCTAGTCCAGTGATGATTTACAGGTCTGGTTTGGGGGGTTTAAGGCCAAAACAGGCTAAGAAAATGGAAATTAAACTGCATTTGGACCATGAACTAAGAACAATGAGGTGATCTGAATCTAGGAGAGAAACAGACCTGGTTTCAGTACCCAAACTCATGGCAGTGTATTTGAGCTGATATTGGGATGTTCTATCATACTATACTTGGGTCATGCCTCTGGTTTTGGATCACTGAGTGGACAATCCATTTAGCTACCCAGGTAGTAAGTACTGAAGTGCAACTGAGGCTAAAGGGGAGGCCATCACTAAGCCAAAATATTTGATACAGTAAAATTTCCATGACTATATCACACCCGCTTTTTAAGAGCTGAAGAGTTTGAAAAATTTAATATTTGGAAAAGTGGTCCACCAGGCAAATCCTAAACCAAAGTTTTGATGTGTTAGCAGTGTTGGAGAAATAGAGAGGGAGTAGGGCTGGACAATAATTCAATATTGATATATATCACAATATAATTTTATTCAATAATGGTGAAATGAGTTTTGAACACATTTTCAAAATACATGCAGGATATGATTATGGTGTTTCACTGACTGGCGTTCAAGCCCGACTGGAAGTGGTTTGGCTCAACTTTACTTTGTTGCTATATTTAGCGAGTTTTCACTCCCCCCTAGCACTTCTTTTTTTTTAAGCGACTAGCAACAGATCTGGCAACTTTTTCTGGTTGATCCAGCGCTGGGTTACCGTCAGATGTTAATGTCTATAAAGGAAGAGTGGGGACAAAAATGTTTAAAAAGTTAAGTGTTCTGGAATGTTAAGTTACACTTAATAAAATTAAATAAAAAAAACTAAGAAAATATTGACTGAAGAATTAAATTAAAATTTATTATGTTTCACTGATCATATGATGATGTCATTTAGCGACTTCTAGGACTATTAGGACAGCCAATTGGTACTTTCTTTATGAAGGAGTTGGCAACAGTGCATCTGAAGCATTTCCACTCGTAGAATATGCTGAGTCAGAAGATGAAGCACCAATTGTTGCTGACACTTTGTTTATTGTAGCAATTCTGAGCACTTTTATTTTTAAGCCTAGTTGAAGCACCTTTGTTTCAATCTATAAGAATAACACAATAAGCCTAAGTTGTTGTTTAAAGTTAAAGCTTTTAATATTGAGAAAAGGTAAAAGTTTTATTTGATCTTTGATGGTGATTTCCAATTTCTTTGTTTAAAGGCTAATTTAGCCTTGCTAAATACAAATGAAAGGTGAACATTAATTTATTGTACAGTTTTAATTTCTAAAATGTTTTACTGGAGGAGTTTCTAGACTTGGCAAAATAAACTTTAGTTTTACAGACATCTGTTGTGGGCATTTTGGGTAGTTTTTCTGAGGCTTTTATATTGTTTATATTGATATTGGAAATATATATCGTATCGACCGAAATTAAGAAATATATCGTGATACAAGTTTTGGCCATATTGTCCAGCCCTCTGAGGGAGCAACCAACATATTAACCTACAGAGGTATGGCACGAATTTCCTAGCAAGTCAGCCAATATTGATTTTATTTTGATTAAAAAGAACAAAAAAAACAACAAAATGCTGGGAGCACTGGAAGAAAATATCTCAGATACATACAGACATATTACCCTGCCAGCATAATTAAACGTTTCAAATTGGCTATGGGATTCAAGATTTAGGAAAAACCTAATTTTATGTCTGTTAACGTTAGACTGTAGCTAAATTAGGCTTCCTACAATATCCTAAACCTAAACGTGTTTGAGATATTACATGCAATATTTTAACTAATAGGAATTTTTCAAATGACACTGTCAAGGAAAGGATTTTTGCTCAAATTGCATCACCTTTGCATCTTCCTCAAGAGCTAAGATACACTTACATCTCAGGTATTACTTGGACACATGAAGAAAGCATGCCTAAACTTCAGAATTTACAGCTACAAGAAGGAAATCAAAAGCAAAGCAACTCAAAGTTGAATAATTTATCAAAACATTTTTATTTTTTTTGAACAGCAATACAATATGTCACAGAAAACTCACAGAGGGATTTAAGACAGGTCTGGCTCAGGTTTTCTTCTACGTGAGTTCTTTTGGAAACAATAAGTGCAGCATTAATCAAACAAGTCAAGAGGGGGAAAAGAGCATTATTACATCCTCCAATAATACTAATGAGGACAAGACACAAGAAACCTTGACGCCATTAAAAGTCACATCCCTATGAATCTCTGCAAAAAGGTCAAGAATTACAACTACAGCTAATGCTCATCATAAAACCACTAATGCCACAAGATTATGAATTTTATACAATGGAAAAAACAAAAAAGTAAAAAAAGAACAAACAAACTTGTATTCATCTGTTAAATACAGTACAAAGACATCATTCCATTTCTGTTAGCGGTAAACTGTGTTGAAATGGTTCTAAGCACCAAATGGTTGGTTTGAGTTGTATCTTGTACATCATTATATCATTATATGCTGTTTAATGAGGGGGCATTGAGGCAAGGAGGGGTCTAGCACCATGAATATTCAACCACCCCCCCCAATTGCACTTCCCCTATCCACACACTATGACCATACTACACTTTTAAAATACCTTGTAGCCCCTTATCAAATGAAGCCTCTTTTGATATGCAATAAATATCATAAGAAAACAACATTTACAGTATAAATAATGTCACCATTTACAATTTTCCATTTCTCCATAATCCAAAAACCAGAAACTGACAAAAAGAGGTATAAAAGTGGGAAGAAGTTCCCATTGCAGTAACTGAAACTAGAGAGAGAGAGTGAGAGAAAGAGAGAAAAAGAGGGAGGATATTTTCTGCATGTTATAAAATATATAGTATTAACAAAGCAAAAGAAAACAAAACAAATGACCTCAACAAATTTGATTTTTCATTGAGAACAAAATGACCTCAAACAGATACAGTATGTACATGAAATGGTGTGCACAGACTAATGAGTGCAGAGGTGTGACCCTAAACCTGTTATTTTCGGGGGGAGACAGGGGTGATCAATATACGTAACAGCTATATAACAGTGACCGACCTGTCATTCAAATTGTGACCACAGACCAGTTAGTAATAGAGACATTCTGTGTAATCAGAGCTATTGAAGGTACTTTAAAGTAGTTATTGCACAAAATTAACTGTAAGCAAATATTTCTAAATGAGGTTACGAGAAACGAGAAACACACCATTACATTAATGAGAGCACCAGTAAGTTAAGCTTTACAGTATAAAACATCCTGCATGGTGTGCTTCTTGGTCTTATTACATTAAAACATAGGTGAAAATGTGTTGTTATTGGAAAATAGCTGCATTAATGTTATTAGTTAGGTTTGTATTTGTAGCTGTTGCTTTTGTTTAACCTTTTTTGAGACAAAAGAAAAAGCACAAATGCAAAACACAACCTAATATTGACAAAAATTTACATCCAAATACATTTGTGGTTCAAAATGTGGTTCATGTGGTTGAAAAAATAATTAATGATGAACAGCTATGAATGAAATCTGCACCTTCCTTATGTGTTCGTGTGCTCTTCTTCATCATCTCAGTCTTAAGAATACCCATGGCAGTGTGTAAAGCTGAACTCCCCCAGGACAGATGTTTGACTGAATGGAGATGGTCAAATGCTCTAGTCTGCTTTGTGTTTTTTTTTTGTATCTTTGCATTAGTTTTTGATTGCCTACATCTTTGCATGTGTGATTTCATGGGGCACTTCACTGAATCCCTCATTATCTTTCCCTGCACCCTTTCTATGCACACCACTGTGTATTTAATAAATTCATTCACAATTTACAAGTATTTATTTTCTCTGTCATCTAGAAACAAGAACATTGCAACAAAAGAGGTATAAAACTGGGACTTATTCCCATTCCAAAAGTGAAAACAACACTACTGTGTGTTTGTTTTCTTCTTGGTGTATTATACAAACTACATTAATCACCATTTTCAGGACTTGTGAAAAAGCCAGCACAAAAAAAAGTCCACTTTTCCCTTTACACACTTTAATTTCCAAATATGAATGAAACCATACTTGTCCTCGAGTAAACCCGTATTTTAGATAAACCGACAAATTTTTTGACACCTTTTCCATTACTTACATAAAACCGTATTTTTGTGTGTTTAATCTAATTACCTCTCCTCTCAATACAGTTCACAAGGCCAATGTGGTGTACTTTTAGGCTGGTAAAACTTTTAAGTATCTAAGGAGAATAAATAAGATTGGAATAGCACCTCAAAGAGTTTACAGACAGGAATTACAAATGTCAGAGTTTACCTGAATACCAAACATAAACAGGAACCAATATGATACCCAATGTGACAATCAGCTACTTCTCCTGTGAAGTGACTTCCCTGCTGGTACAATAGAATCACAGCAAATTCATGGACATATAGAATAACTAGATTGGTGTGAAAAAAAAGAAAAGAAAAAAAAGGGTTACTGAATTTGCATAAAAGTACCTGAATCAATTCACAGAACTGGCTACTTGACGCTTTTAAATCACAGCAGTGTCCGTTGAACATATAGAACCTGATTTTCAGTGCTAACAGTGCTCACATTGTGTTGTTTTTTTTCTTTCTTTTAACTTGTCTAAAATGCTTTTTCGTGAGAAGAAACCAGTCTAGTCATTCTATTTCAAAACACACGTCCAATCTGCAGCTGGCATGGGGAAGACGGTGTAGTTGGATTGGCTGAGTATCCATACCTTATTGTGTGATGTAAACAAGACCAAGTAAACGTGATTGGCTGATTGAAAAAGTGTTTGCAGGAGCAGTTTGCCTTGTGCTGCCGTAGAGTTTTGGTTATGGCTGAAAGACGCGCGGAGGAGTTCTCACTTTGAAAAAGGTGATGGAGTCTGAAGGAGGGAAATGAAAAGAAAAAGACAGATCAGATGAGCATGTGGAAAAACTGCTTCCAACACAGAACATATTTTAAAGGCAATGATGTTACATTCATTCTCTATACAGCTTAGTCTAATTCAGGGTTGCAGGGAAGCTGAGCCTATCCCAGCAATTAAGGCGAGAGGCAGGGTACACCCTGGACAGGTAAGAGTCCATTTCAGTACATCCTATTAACTACTTTAAAATAACAAATTTATTACTTGATCCATACTTCAATATAAATTTTATATTATATTTGAAGGATACTAACATTCACCACTTAACTGCTGAATATTTTTTTGAATATTTACTTTCAGGCAGATCCTAGCAACAGTTATAACAAACATGCTGGAATAAGCTGTCTGAAATCCGGTGAAAATCATCTTTCAGACACTTGAGATTTGTGACAGATGCAATCAGTAATCCACTGCTTTGGACAATTAGCTTGAATTGGTGCTTAATGACAGTTTGAAAATCATTTTCATGCTGTGAACAAAAACGGTTTCAGGCAGGAATTCAATGTCTTCATTACACTTTTGACAGATGACAGGAAATAAATGGAGAGAGACAGAGAGATAGGGAGAAAACGTGGATCAAGGCTCCAGCTGGACATCGCAATTCACTGTTGGCTGCTTTGATGAAATCCTCCTCAGCAGAGGCTAGGATCAGTTACAAGCATCTGTTGCCAAAGTAAAGACAAGTACAGGCAAATAAGGATTTGGGGTATTAAAAGGCATGACAAGGGCCATAATTTACCAGCTCTTGGCTGCAGCTATAGTACAACAAAACTATGGTCCATTTATTATGGCTTTTCACCCAGCACACACCCTGTGTGGGGATTAAAAAGTTACTGTTGGCATTTACTAATGAGTTCACAGGTCTGTACACCAAAAATGTATGAATCAGGATTAAGGTACGTTTGAATTTGAATTTAAAAGGTGCAAAGACAGTCCGTTCCACCTGTTGCAAAGTTCTTTTGGATTTATTCTGGTACTGTTGGTAATAATGAATGAAGCAATCTGGTAATCTTGTGTCTGTAAAATATGAACACAGGGATCTTTGAACCTGGTCCTGTTGCATTTTTATTTGTGAGTTCCCCTTATAGAGTGCAAAATTTAGTAAGGGTCTTTGAATCAATCATGTACAGTGGTTTACTGAAGTGTTTTACTAAAATTAGCCATTATTTACTAATTGAAAAAAAGATGTCGACCTTTGGGCCAGAACTTAACATTTCCACCTGTACCATTCAGAATTTGCAACCACAAACTAGTTTGCATAGTTCACTAATTGTGGTCCTGACAACAAACAAATGCAAATGCAATCTTATCAAATCTTTTCATACTGAGTCGAGCTAAAGGTTTGCTGCATAAAACACAGCAGATCAGTAAAACATGTGTTGAACAAATGTTTGTAAAATATACAGGAATAATTTATATTTGTAAACGATCACTTTGCATATCTGACATGTAAATAGTAACAGTTTTTATTTAGCTTGCAGTTTCGTGTTAAAAATATACTATTCTACTACTCAAGACTAAAAATATGATCAGTTAAAACATTGCGATCTAATCTACACACTTGATCTCATAGCTAATTGATAAAATCCATGTTCATTTTGCATGGTTTTTACACATTGTGCATAAGTCAGGTAAAGAAAATTATTTGTTACTGGATGTTACTTCACATATCATTCATTATTAGAAGAGAGGAAACACACATTAAATGGCTGCATGAAATTGCAGGTGTATAACAGCAGTCCAGATCAGACAGAGAAACCATAACCTGTCATTGTTAATGGGCTCTGCTCCTCCTCTATGGTTTTTGCTAAATTCCTGTTTTAGATTGGCTTAGCTTTACTTCCTGTTTCAATTTCTAATTATTTCTCCTTGTACATTCTGCTGAGGTTAGCTTATCAAGACAGGTTCACACTAGGGTCTTAGATTGCTGATTGCTATGCACCTGCATTGTGTTCTCCCTCAGTTTAAATACAAATAGGTTTCCTTCACTCTCTGCCACTGAGCCACTGAGTACAAACCAAAAATAACAGTTTTTTAAAACTTCTAATCACTATTGTTGATTAGCAGGAACTTAGTCTTTTCTTTTTAAATTTTTTTTGGGATTATTATCAACACCAAAGATGCTCCTGTTTTGAGCTTAAAAATGAAGTAAGCGAAAAGAAAACTTTGTGGTTCGTAAGACCCAGAGAGCAGTTTGGGATTCAGTTTTGCAAATTAGCTATATTTCCATTGGTGGGTTGTCCACCGCAGGTCTTGATAAAAAAGCAGACTTGTCAAAATAGTTTAAGGAATTCATACATGCAGTAAATATATGCGTTTCCCTCAATTAGCCTTTTGTGTCTAGATGGATGTATCAAGTATTTTGGCTCTACAGATATTCATCACAATATACAAGCTTGCAAGCAAGCTAAGCTCCATGCTGCCGACAATTAGCTTAGTGCAAAGACAAACTGCCATCGTGTGGCACAACCCATTGAAATGAATGGGTTTTAGAGTGCAGCGGTGTGCCCACCACATTTGGTCTGAAAGCATCTGTTATTAGTACTATACTAGTCATCAATCCACATTTCTATATCCAATCTTACTCATGCTTGCAAGGGGTTAGAGCCTATCCCAGCTCAGACTGGGGTATAGGCATGACACAACCTGGACAAGTTGACAGTAAAACACATGGTTCATATCAATTTCAAAAGCAATACTAACCAGCACAAAACTGTCATACGTCCTCATCAGCTCTTCCATTCTGTACTGTTCCAGTGCCACCACCCCCTCCAGCATTGAGCTCTTAGCTCGGGCACAGTCCTCACAGTGTACGACATAGGTTTTATTACCGCCGTGCTCACTGGTCACAAACAGCAGGTCAAACACCTCCACCTGTGCAAGCACAAAGTTGCCACTTAGATTCATGTCAGGCTTGTGACACACGAAGAGAAATAGTTGAAGAGGAACTCACATCACACTCATTGCAGTAGTAGGCTGGCTCGTCCTTCATGCGGCCCTGGTAACTGATTTTCTTCCCGGCAGCCACCAGCTGGTCTCTTAGAATCTGGATGTGCTTGATGGACTGCATCAGGCAGTGTCTGAGATGGTTGAACAGAGTGGAAGGTGTAAATAAATTATTAACATTCACTCACACACAGCCAGATTGGCTCAAACGTCTTACTTGATCATCTTAAAGGTGTCCTCATCTGTGACTTTGATGTTGCGGGCCACATTCCATGAAACATGGATCATAGGAACTATCGACTTGACCTTCTTCATCTCATTCCACTCAAATCGCTCCAGGGCGAGTTGATATTGATAAGCTAGCAGAGAGGAAACACAGCCAGTACGTTAGACAATAGAGGGTACAATTAACAGCAAATCTATTTGGTTTAAAATTGAAAGTAGGCTACTACTTCTATACATGCTTATTTTTTAAACCTTACAGTTCAATGGTCCCACATTCCAGGCAATGTTGTTGCACCAGCCCACAGCCTGAACCCAGTGAACAGTCCCCGCATTAATCCACACCAGGTCCCCCGGTCTCTGAATGAAGCGGTACACAGGGATGTTGGAACTGTAGAGGTCCTCCAGGACTGGCCACCAGGACCCCGTAAGGTAGTCTACTCCATGCCTGTGGGAAGAAGTTTGCAGCAAAGAAATTAGTCTACACACACCGACTGTAATATCTGTAGTTTGTATACTCACTTATCACAGAATTTGTTGATAGCTTCCCAGTAGTGTTCATGGACTGCAAACCACTCACAGTCACCAGGCCCAATGTTGATGTTGACAGAGCAGAAGTTGTTGTTTTCTTGATGACCTGTTGGAAACACAAGCAGTTTATTGATTCAAAAATTCCTTCTGTGAAGCTTTTAAAAATCATAGGACCCTGTATACCTGACAGTGACATCTCACCTGGTGTACGGCTTCCTGGCACCTTCATGTAGAGCTGGACAGAGTTCATGCCCAGGATGGTGTGACCAACAAGACTAAGCATGTTGTTACTGGATTCCACTCGCATGAAAGAAGGCAGCTTCAGCAGTTCTTGCAGCTGGGGCTTCCACCTTAAAAAAAAAATTTAAAATTATCATAATAATAATAATAATAATCAACATGGTTGGTAATGTGGCACAGCATTTGCCCTCAATGATCTGGGGCAAGCTTAAAATCTCAATCTCACCTTTTAGGGTCAGAAAGATCAATGTTGGTCCCGAACTTAATGATCTTTTTTTTGGGGTCCAGGCTGAAGAGAAAATTAAAGTCTGAGCCGATTATTGTTACAAAGTAAAGCAATGATTTCCTCGCAAGGACAGATCAAGACTTTGGGCTAACCTGAGCATGCCTTTGCTGAGGCCAGGATCAGAGCTGGTTTTGTTTGCCGTTGAGGTGGGATTGACTTTACCATTAGTGAACATCAGAGCTGCTTTTGTGGTCGCTGATGAGTCTGAAGTCTCCTCTTCTTCATCCTCATTGTCACTCTCTTTCTCCTCCTATAACACATCTACATGAGCTTAGCTGACAGCTGAAAATGAAATCAGCATTTCAGATTTAACTTCCATAAAACACTCCTTAACATGGACAACACTGGATTAAATCTCTGTCTATCCAATGTGAATTTGATTAGATTAAGGGATTATTAAATTGTTTTGGACATTTTTAGATGTCAAAAACAGGAAAATGCATATCATGCAAAAGTTTGGACATTGTCAGCTCTCAGAAAACTATTAACAAGACCTCAGACTTTGATACAGTAGCTTTGCTAGGGCTGATTAAGGAGCTACAGTGGTTGATAATCACAGTTGGAAGCAAATATGACAGTTCTATCATTGCTCCCAGCGGACTTGCAGTAGTCTGCTGGGAGCAACTGGGTTGAATGTGTCCATAGAACTGATTCATTCATGCCCAGTAACTATAAAATAGGCATTTCTGCTTCTTGATTTGCTATTTAAATTTACATTACTGTCTGGACCAAATCAACAAATGATGCCTTCAATGACTAAATATCTAAGTGTGTGCAAACTTTATGCTTGACATGAGAAAAAATGTTTACCTGCAGACTCTCCTGGAAGCTGGAGGCTTGATACTGGGCGTATTTGCTGATGGTGGTGTGTGAGCGGCTGCTTTCACACGGCCACGTCTGCAATGAGCCATTTGAATTCCAGTTCTCATCGGCGGGCTGCTGAACCTGAGTCCTCACCTCCACGGCATGGTCTGAATTGGCCTCAACCAGAGATTTGGTGGAGAACAAACCAAGGTCTCACATAAAGAAACGACAGAAGAGTTATTCATTAAAAAAATGCAAATATATTGTTATGTTTGCCTTCTATTTTTTCCTAACATTTAAAATGTAAAGTGGCTGTTTTTATGTGGCAGTGAAAGCTGCTGTGTTGGTAAATTGTTTAAACACTTCTTAGAACCAAAACCTGCATCCAAACCTTGACTTTTTGTCAACCCAACCCCAATATTTGCTGACTTCTGCCCCTGTGATTATGAGAAATGCCTTCATGTATCTTTTTTTTTTATTAAAACAAATGTAGTTTTTTTTTTTTTAACTACACAGTCTTAACTTCCCTTCCCCTTGAGTGATGGTTTAAACAAAATAAAAAAAGAAAACACTTAATTACTGACATCATATTAATAATGACTTACTGACATCATATTAATAATGACTTACGTCAAGTGAAGAGAAATTGAGATATTCAGTTTGAGTACACCAGTAGAGACACTCACTAAGACGGAGAGAGCCAGCCAGGCCTCGGATGACTGTAACAGCATTTTTGGGATCAGTGCAGAACTGAAGCAGAACTGGAGAGAAGGCGTCCCTCTTACTTTCCAACTGCAACAAACAGTAGAAAACAATCTATAAAACAGTTTTGGTGCATCATGTTTCCAGTTCAATGTTTCCATGTAGGCCCTGCGATGGACTGGTGACCTGTCCAGGGTGTACCCTGCCTTCACCTGAAACACTGCTGGGATAGGCTCCAG